>OX465094.1:78920191-78989061 GCA_949987625.1 Chalcis sispes
ATATATATATATATATATATATATATATATATACGTGTATCTTTTTCTCTGTCACTTCACACTCATTGAGCCGACGTACATTTCGTTTTATAAATCGTGGCTTTCGTTATTCCTTTGTTTTCTTTTTCCTTTTTTTTTTTTTTTTTTTTTACTTCTCGCATTTCTCGGAAATTCGCATGGATAGTTATAATTTTTTATTAATACGTTCAACCAGAACAATAATAATAATAATAATAATAATAATAATAATAATAATAATAATAATAATGTTACTTCACGAGTACGAGTTCAATATGTTCGAAATATACGGAAGTATATATTTTAATCTTCTTTTTTAATTTTAATCGACGCTACTCGCTGATAATACGACGACGCGAGTTTTCAACGTATTTTATCTAGCTTTAGTTTACTTAATGTAAATGGATTTTTCTTTTACGTTGAAATATATAATAACGTTAAAAGCTCCTTTTGCGTTTCCCCTCCCCCTCTTTTTTTTTTTTTTTTTCTTAATCGGAGTATCGTCTCGTGAATGTATCGTTGCTGTTCGAAATAACAATATTGCGTTAAACGTTGCCTTTTTTTAAACGAATATCGTCGATGACAAAAATTTAAAAAAAAAAAAAAAAAAAAACGTTAAGGGAGAAGAAGATTTTGAAAAGTAATCCTAATTAAGTGGTGAATAACAAAAAAAAAAAACAAAAATAAGCTTTGAAAAAAAAAGAAAAAAACGCAAAAAAAATATTTTTTCTTTTCGATTGTGTTAATTAAGCGAATCCCAAAGCGCTCTCGTACGAAGCATTAAAAATTCGGTTCAAAATATCCCATGTAACGTATAAATGTCTATCTACACATACATAATCCGGTAAATAGTTTTCCGTGAACTTATTTTATCTTCCTCCTCCTCAAAGTGAAAGAAAAAAAAAAGAGAGAGGGGCGAGGGAAATACTTCAAAAAGAGAAAAAGCGTTCTCGACATCGCTTTTGTAAATTTTTTAAACTTTAACGCTTTCGCTTGAAAGTGCTCTTATTCACATGTAACTCATATATATATATATATACACACATCCCTATAAATGTACGAGAAACTGAAGTACACCTATGCTCTACGTATCTATCCTCGCGTACATATATGTATACGTATACGTGTATGCATATGCTTGAGTATACACACATAGGAAAAAGGCGATTCGTGCTCGTTTTTCATGACCGTGGAATTTTACGGGTGAGAGGGAGGAAAGGATGAGGAACGCTTTGTACATTTTTCTTTCTTTTACACGCGCACATGTAACGTACGTATACGCATTCACATAATATACGTGTGTAAGTGCACGTACGTTATATAAATACCGTATATATTCGTCCTTTTGCTTCGAGAAGAGAAAAGGGAAGCATTTTCTCGAACAATTGAATTTGACCTTTTTCTTTTTCCGTAGATTTTTCGTCTTTCGTTATGAGTATTTCATATATATATATATGTACATGTTTATGTGTATAGAGGTATACCTAAGAGAGGAATTGGTTGAGAAGGAGATGAAAAGGCTTGTTTAAGAGGCAATTTTCAACCGGTAAATAGTGTGAAAGAAAAGTACGCCAGGTCCCGAGGTCTTTTCTTCGCTTCTGTTTTTAGAGTATTGCAGGGGGGAGAAAGGTTTGAAGTGGTTCGTTGATTTGTTGTTGTTGGGGTTTGAATGGAACACGGTTCTCCGCACTTAATTAATTTCAAGAATTGAAGTTCCCATTGAAAATAAATTCGTTTTCATAAATAATAGATACAAAAAAAAAAAATAAATAAAATAAATAAATAAATAAAAAAAAAAAATAAATAAGAATGTTGAAGTCGTTGAATAGTACGATGAAATTGTCGTTGGAATTTATTTTAAATATGTAACGATAAGATGAAATTTTGAAATATATTCGCGCGAACTTTAAGGTGATTTGTTACACGAGGTTTTTTAATAATACGTTTAAATCGAGATTTTAATGTACTCGTCGTTTTAATTTTGAAAAGAAAAAAATTAATTTTATCATCAAAACTCTAATCGATTAGTTCAATTTGTAATTATTAAAAGATTTATAAAAATCAATAACATTGATGAATTCTTTTTCTTGAATAAGATAATCAAATTTTTTTAAATTAACGTATAAGTTATTCAATACATTATTCAATTATAAAAAAAAGTCTTTCCTTCCTTTAAACTCTTAAAAAAAAAATTAATAATAAACTTTCTTCCTAAAGAAATGATCAAAAAAGGATGTCCATAAAATATAAACGTCTATTTAAAACAAAAAATTGTTATTTATAATTCACTGACTTATTATTTAAAGTAAATAATAAAAATTAATACAACGAAAGAAGTATTATATACTTATTGTTAAAAAAGTTATTTTTTAAGTTACCGATAATACGATGTATTACAAGTACAAAATATCGAATATTGTACGTCACACATCGGTGCGATAAATTTACGAAAGAGGAAATGAACGACCACAGCTATAGTAAATTTAATATATCTGTGATATATTTTATACGCGTGGATATTTATATCTCAACTAATTATAAATATACAAAACTTTGGCGTAAAATATTTCTAAGGAAATTCGAGACATCTATACACACTCGACAAAATTGTATTTTACTGGATGTGGAATTTAATAATCGAAATCCAAAGCCAAATTCTTGAGGTATAATTTACAGACGGGAATAACGAACAAGTCTGACGGAGTTATTAAGCTAATTTTATTCAGTCGCTTATCGCGGACCTGTCGCTCCGGAAGTATAAAAAATTTTCATAATTTTCAATTTTCGAATATTTTTGAATATTTTCGAATTTAGATAAAACACGTGCAAACTCTTTTAATGGGCGCTTCGAACCTTTAAAGGTTAATTAAATAATAACGTGCGCGCACGCATTATTATTTTATAATAAATAAAAATTACGCGCCGTCGGTGGAAATAACCTATAGACCTCGATAACGATTAGCCTCTCTCTCTCGAGCTAATTAATCCGAGAATTCGTTAATTTTTGTTGAAAAAAAAAAAAAAAAAAAAAAAAAAAAAAAAAAAAAAACTAAAGAGAAACTTTATCTTTTAAATCATTAAATCGGAATAAAAACGACATTCGAAACATAAGAATCGAAGGAAAATACAACGACTGAGGAGATGGAAAAAATCGCGCGTAAAATAAAAACTGTTATTCATCATAATATACAAGTAATAAATTCGCGAAGGACAAGTTATTACTCGCATACGCTCACACTAAATAATAATAAAATTGCACAGCTCGTAAGATCGCGAGCATCGAATTGACGAGAGAGAGAGAGAGAGAGAGAGAGAGAGACTTTGCCAACTCGACGCTACGTCGAATCGATAGGAATGTTAGACTAGCCGCGGGTATATCGCTCGCGATATATGTTTATATTTACATGTACGTTCAGATATAGCTGAGAATATCATCGATTAAACGACGCATCGTTAACGAATCAACCTCGACTATACGACGACAAGTTGATAATAAATACTATACGCGAATCGTTCGTTATACAATATATATATATTTATATAATATATTCGATGGATGGACTTTGTAATTACGGAAAGCTGCTGCTTTTTTTTTTTTTTCTATCGCTCTTGTTTATTATATAAAATTTAATGGTGTGATATGTATGCGCGTGAAGTGATGGGACGACACTTCGATTGTGCTAATCGCTTTTATTGGGGAGTTTTTTTTTTTTTTTTTTTTTTTTTTTTTTATTATATAAACTTCAAAGACAATTGGTATAGTCATTGAATACTCGATTACGGTAATATAATTGCAAGCTTAACGAAATACGAAGTACATTTACAATTTAACGGGGATTTAAAAAATTTTTATCATCAACGTGAATGATAAAGTACATATATTTTATTGCAAAGAGGTTATTCATTATTTTTTAATTTATACATGATTAACGCGACGTTGATCAATATCTTTTATTTTATAATAATATAAATAACGTAAAATTTCCATTGTAGGATCGTAAAAAATTTTATTAATTCAAATGCCCCATTTTAATTAAAGCTTTTATAAATTGAATGTACTACTTCAATTATGATTAATTAATCGTGCCAACGGTGTTCAACCAATGCTAAGATACGATGACGAATCAATTGCAAACAATGGAATTTTTTTCACATCATACCGAAGGTATTATTTTTTCTTCTTTTTCTCGCGATGCTTTATTTTAATTTACGGCTAATTAAATTATTCAAACGTCATTAAAATTGTAATACTTTTTTCTTTTATCTTTTCATCATTTTAATTAACGAATTTAATAAAATTGAATTTAAAAAAAAAAAAGAAAAAAAAAAAAAAAAACCGTAATAAACAAAATTCAAACGTTGCAGGAAAACAAAAGTCAAAAAGTCAAGCTTTCAATTGTTTCGGCTAGACTAACCTTACCTAATTAATGAACGATATTGCGGTAGGTTTAGTCGCGTGCGAAAATAAAGCGGTGTTGTTTTTCAACGAGGGATAGCGCCTATGCACAACAAACGGATTGTACGGCTTTGAGCGCGAAAAGTGTTTAATTTACCGTGCCCCAAGCGCTTATTTCCGGTAACGTTATATTTACACCCTTGCACTCGTTCGTACCGATAAACGAAAGGGAGAAAAAGAAAAGGACGGACGAAGAGAATAAAGGGAGCAGAGTATTAAGCAATTACGAGTTCGGTCGAATCGTTCCATTTACTCTGCCGCACACGTATACACGCGTACATGTACACTCTTTACTGGTATACATATACACACCACGACTAAGTTTAAAAGGATAGGTGAAATCGTGGCGGTGTAACGAAAACTAGATAAAGAGAGGCGAAAGAAAAAAAGAGAGAGAGAGAGAGAGAGAGAGAGAGAGAGAGAGAGAGAGAGAGAGCTAGATAAGAGTTGACGGTCGCACATGTCAGAGGTGTACAAAAAAGAATAAAAGAGAAACGGCCGAGAGAATACTAGCTGAGGTAGGGAAGTCTTCTAACGCCCGGCACTTGTAGCACTTCGCAAGCGCGCTTTTAGCCCACGCGCAAGTGTGTGTGTGTGTACGGACGCGAATCGACACCGTTGCTCTCGATTTTTTAACGGAATCCGATTTCTATTCGAGAGTATGTATATATATATATATATATATATATATATATATATGTGCGTATACACCTTTTCCACCTACGTTTGCTGTTGTTATTTATATTTTTTTTCTTATTCTTATTCTTAATCGGCTTCGTTCGTTTTATTCGTTCCTTTGTTCTTTTCTTTTCGCGATCGGTGCAACTGCCGATTTACGTCAACGTTACGATGATTTTCTTTATCTTTAAACGCGGATATTACGTATACAATGGAAATAATTAGTTTTAATAAGATGTGTCTGTTATTGGTATTACATTTTATATCTTTGTGCGTTGAGTTTTTTTATTAAATTATTTAAGAACGATTATTTCGATGTGTTCGTTTAAAACGTTTTTTACGTTTTCGAAGAAAATATTAACTCGATTAAGTTTAAAAGAAAAATAAAACGTTCGTAATATTATTTAACGCTATTCGAGATAAATTTTGATAATACACGTTACTACCATCTTAATAAACCATGTACGTCAATCATGTACACTTTTTATCGTGACAGTTTGTCCTACTAAACTTACCCACGATGTGCTTATCCCATACATATTTACCAAGGCTTAAAATATAAATTGCGTTTATTTTTACCGAATATATTGCTTCAAAATATTTACGATTAGCTTTATCCGTCGAATGTATATTTTGATTATATTTTATTTGATGTTTCATGTCACTAAAAATCTATCGCAAACACGTTTAACGTCACATCGTGCAATGGCGCTTAAGAATTTTAATTCTAAAAAATATCCTACTATACGAAACTAAGTGAAAAGGGAGAAATATGTGCTTAATTACAAATATTAAAAATTTCCTTACCAATTATTAATAAAGATATCTATATCAACATCATCGATTTTTTTTCTTCAATAATTTAAATTTAAAAAAGGGAAAAAAAAAATAAATAAAAGTAGGATACTTCATATCCGCGGATATATTATTTTCAGGAACTCCTTATACATCTATATATACTCGTATATAGGCATGCAATGTATATGTGTATACATTCATTTAATCTCGACGCTTAGTTTACAAAGCAACGATCGTCCTAATTTTTTAATCCGCGGGCGTGAAAATTAAGTGAAAACGACGAGCGAGATGGAAAGATTGAGGGAAAAAAAAAAAAAAAAGATAAAGGTAAGCTCTTTCACAAAGCATAAAACGCGCGGCTCGTGGATGCTTTTATAACGCACGGATGCAGTATAAAGGTTTCTTTCAACTTTCTAGGTGAATAAGCGGGAAAATAGTTTATTCTCAAACTGTTTTACCCCGCGAAAAATGTGGTGTATTCGCGTCTTTCGCACGAGGAATCTTTTATGTTTCTCTCTCTCATTTTTGTTTGTTTTTTTTTTTTTTCTCATTATCTTAAATATATATATATATATGTTTTCGGGATAGTCCAATTTTATTTTTCATTGTATGCGCATTATTCTTGAGATTAATTAAGCTAATTTTTGAATAATTGGAGATTGAAAAATGTTTTGCATTCAAGGAAGTAGAAAAAACTTTGATATGATCAGACGTGAATATGTGAATACCAGTTACAAACAAACAAACTTAATCTTCAGTTTCCTTAATTTTTTCGTATATTGCCTCTGATGTTTATCATCGATACGTTTTTCGCGCAATTTTTCACGCGCGTCAAATAATGAAAGAACATCCGTTAAATTTTAACGAGCGTCAATTTTCACAAATTTTCCAACGACCCATATTTTCTTTAATTGGACGAAGGAAACTAAAACGTATTTCTCAATTGATCAACAAACTTCAATGCCACGATTTACGAACTTAGGCAATTTAACGTTAAAGATTGATTAACATTCAGAGAAAAAAAAAAAGTCAAACGGCGATTTAGAAAAAGTCAATTGACAAAATCAAAAAAAAAAAAAAAAAAAAAAAAAAAAAAAAAAAACTACCCACAGACGCGCGCGCAACAAACGACAAGCGCGAAACGAAAGAAAAAAAGTGCTTCGTATTCAAAGCCATCTGCAATTGCATAAAAACACTAAAGCTCGGAAATAAAAGAAAAAAAAAACGCGACAATTCGACACTTGATTACGCCGGAATTCCTCGATGTACATAATCTCGTTCGTTCGTTCGTTCGCGCTTAAGCGCGTGCGTGCGTGCACGCTTACGTAAACGAGCCACGATCTCCGTTTCGTTGTACGCCGAGTACAATAGTAAAGCGAAAAATAAAAAGAGACATATGTATAAGCGCCGTATTAGCGCTTGGTCTGAATTTTCCATTCGAGATAATTGCTCGTTCCTACTTAATACGACGTAAACGTAATACTATACATTAACACATATTTATCATTACTTAATTAAACGAGCATCGTACTCGCGACAACGTCGACGAACTTTCCACTCGCGAACGACTTGATAAACGATAACGAAATCGCTAAGAATTTATTACATTTTCGACCTATGGCTTCGAATCTCTCTATCTCTTTTGCGCGCTCGGATACAATGGATCGATTGTGATACGACGAAGGTGCGACTATCGAAGGTTGAGCTTTGAAACGGAAGTACAAAGTACGCCGAGGTGTTTATTGTTTGACGTTAATCTTTTATATTAAATAATAGCGCGGTTATGAGTGACTTTGCTTTCGCGTAAAGGATCGTTTTCTTTCAATCTATGTTTAATTAACATGTAAATATTATTAATAATTTGTATTTAAATATAATTTAAATAGATTTAATTCAAATTGCTATATTCATTTAAATAATTAGATAATTTAAATTTTACACGAAGTAGATATTATTAATTTTCTAAATTTAATATCGCCATTAATAATAATGATAATAATATAATTCATTATTCAAATTTCTAATCTTTTATCGCATTTAATAATAATATTTTTTTATTGAACTGAAATAATTTGCAAATTATTATCGATTGCGAAAAATTTCAATGGTTTAAAATAAGTTATGAAAAAATTGCTAATTACTGTCTATTAATATGTAACATAATATTTTAAAAAGAAAAATTAAATTTGATAGCAAACATAATTCGTGAATTTGTATTTTTCAGAGCGAATTTTCATCGATCGGAATTAAAAAATTTAATGGTTCGTCGTATACTATTTTAATTTTTCTCGTGCCAATAATATATGACGAGATAAATTTAAAATTCGCGTATTTTGAGAAATAATTCACGAGAATGATCTTTTTACTTTAAAGATCAAACGAAAAATAACAATCGGTTAAAGCAAAATCTCAAACAAAATATTTACTTTTAGCAGCGTAGAGTTTTCGGTTTAAAAAAAAAAAAAAATATAGTCAAACAACTAAAATCCAATACAAGTTTACGCGAACTTCGCGCGACGATCATAAACACGAACGTAACATCTTTGAGCAATCGTACGGTAATTGAACGGAATTGACGCCGCGTTAGTCGATCAAATGAAAATGCTTCATCTGGGAATTCACTACGGCTTCGAATGTTTGTCTCTGCACGAGCTAGAGTAAGAGATGGAGAGAGAGAAGATGAAAATTTTCACGTGCTTGGGCAATTAACTGCGCGTATACATATATAAACATATATATATATATATATTTATATATATAAGCGTAACGTTCAATACACCCATTCGATTGTGGTATTAATTCGCGTGTGCATCGAATCGAAACTACGTCAAACCGATCCTCTGTCCCGGAATTACGTCGACTTTTGAATAATTCAACCCTTTATATTTTCGATAATTATGCAAGTGGACTTTGATGTTTTCAATATTATTATGCCTATGCTATGAAAATTGATATCGCCAACGGGACTCGAAATTAATTTTGAACGATTATTTAAACTACAATATTATCGAATGTTAAATTGTATTTTTCGCTAATTCAACAAAGACTCAATTTCGTTTATTTTCCGTATTTCCCTTTACCTTTTATGTTTTTGTATTTATTCATGCGTTCTTATATCTATTTGCACGTTTAAACTTTTATTTGACAACGGGGTTATTTATATTCTTTTGAGTGTCGATTGAAGATTCATACGAAACGTTACAAAGTACCTTTTTTACATCGACATTTGTAATTTTCATACTCATCATATGAAAAGGAAATGATGAAAATGAAAAAAAGAAAAGAAAAAAAAAATAAATAAATTTCGTAAAGCGTATTAAAAACATTTCCTTTTATAAAAAAAATTTGTAACCTTAATTATTAATGCCGCGTTCGCTTGAACTAACGTGTTTGACGACTATAAATTGAACCATTTCAGAGATTTCGATCTGTAACATTAGACCGATGCATTACGTAACCTAGTAAACTATTTTATGTATGTTAGATCGTGCTTCGAATTTATATGTTACTAGAAATAAAAAAGAAACGTCATTATAAAAAAATTTCTTATACAAATTATGGTTTTTTATAAAAAAAAAAAAAAAAAAAAACTATTTTAATAATTGCTATTTTTCTATTCATATTACATGAATAAAAATTTTATAATTATTTGATTAAATGAACTACAAAATTTAATAATAAAATTTAATCGCTTCATTTATTAAACAATTAAATTATTTTTTCTATAGTGCATATAATTACGATTTACAATGTTTAAAAGTCGTTGGGAAAAAATAAAAAAATTATCAACCGTTTGATGCATCAATTATTTGCGTTTTTATCGACATATAACCAATCATTCAAAATAAAAATTAATTAAGACTTCCTTTTATTTCTATTTAATAACAACAAAAAAAAATATATGTAATATCCGCATTGATTTTACAATTAAATAAATTAAATAATTATTCATTAATTATGTACAAAAATAATTATATCAAAATTGAACTTTTTAAAGTTAGCATTAGAAATTAATAATAAATACTGATATTTAATAATAATGTTAAATTAACATTTGTTGAATATTTCAATGCTTGAGAAAAATTAATCGCTTCTGAAAAAAAAAAATATTAAAAAACATTAATTATTCGATGAAAAAAATTTATTTATAATGTTTAAAATAATAACTTTCGATTAAAACAGTATTGAAAATCATTGTAGATTACATAATTTATATTTCTTCGAACACGCAAAATTTTCAATGGCGCATTGTTACATAATTTGTACAAGCAGATGTCGAAAATTTTTAACTTTCATAAATAAAATGTAAGGAAGAGTTAATTTTTTTTTTTTTCTAAATAGTTCACGTACCAATTAATGTATACATTAATACTTTAATAGATTCTTAAAAAAAAAAAAAAAAAAAAAAAAAAAAAAAAAAAAAAAAAAAGAAAATTGAAAGCTTATGTAGCCTAAAAAAAAAAAAAAAAAAACATTAAAAATTATAAAAATTTTATTTTATTTTAAAATACTATTCACAATCGCATACAATATAATTAACATATTATTTGTATGAAATTTTAAATATTTGTTTAAATATCGTTTTATTAAAATAAAATAACTATAATATATATATATATATATATATATGTATACACTAACACAATTTTCACTTCGTTCAAATGAATCAAATTTAACTTCTTCATTAAAAACCATACCACTTAACTGATTTAATTAAATAATTAATCTTTATCGGTGTAAGCACAGGAATATTGTAAAAACCATATTACTTTAAAGTTTAAGTTTAAGAATTGAAAATAAATCTCGAGTTGAAGAAAAATTATAAAATTTTATGTCATGAAATTCTCCAAATAGATATACTATAAAATGAACGCGCGAAAATATTTTCATTCAATCTTCTTTATAAAATATTTTTTTGGAAACTTTAATTAAACAAACTGTTCGATATTATAAATAAGATAGACCAAGTCGGCATAATAAATAATAATAAAAGATTAACGAAATTTTAGATAACGAGAATAATAAAAATAAGATCGGAATAAGAAATTTCTATAATTTTAACCCTTCCATTAACGAGAAAAACCGAATTTATAAAAAATAAAACCTCACGATGTGTGTACGTGTGTCGATTCATCATCAGAAAAATAAGAATAGAAAGAAATAAGTACAAGAGCACCAACCGTATCTGAAGGTCGCAGCCAGGACGACGAGTAACGTGGCAACGATCGACAGCCGATGTGTCCGCATCCTTGCGAAAGTATTCCTCGATGCTGCGAAGAGTTGTAACAAACGAAAAAAAAAGAAAGTAGTAGCTCGGCTATATAAACAGGCTCCAACAACGAACGCAGAAGTAAAAAAAAAAAAAAAATTAAACCGAAACGGTGCGACGACAATATCCACCGATCTACTTTTCGCTTTCTCTCTCTCTCTCTCTCTCTCTCTCGCGAGCGCGCGCACACCGTTTATCGTTATATCACCGGCTCATGTGTCGTTGCGCACTACTTCCTTTTTTTTTTTTTTTTTTTTTTTTTTTACTATTATATTCTGTCCATCCAAACGGAGACGAATTCGCAAAACGATATATATATATATGTCACACCAACTTCGTCCTCACCTCGATAACCTATATATATATATAAATATGTATATATGTATGTATGTATATATCTGTCAATCTATCGTTCGGATGTATACATATACAAATAGTCTTCTCGCGATGTATCTCTTTCTCTCAGCCGAAGCTACCCCGAAGGAAGCCGTAGTTCGACTAGCGCGCGCGAACGGATCTACCGTTGGGGCTTTAAGCGCTGGCGGTCGTTCGCTATATAGATAATACCGACACGACGGCGGCGGCGCGCCGAGGTAGAGCACCGAAACCCGCGGCTCCATCGAGCGGATCTTTCTCTCTCTCTCTCTCTCTCTCTCTCGCTCTTTATCTCTGTCTCACTGTCCATTGTGGCTGCGATTCTTCTTATATGTCTTACTCTTTTACTCGAGTCATTTACTTTCTTTCTATAAGTAAACCTTAATATTCTTTTGGTAAATTTCTATCTACATAGATACGATAAATTTTTTTTTTATTTATTTAGTGTCTAAATTCATGGTTGCTTAGGTATTTTCAATACGAAGAGTTTAAGTGGTGTTTCAAGGATTGGAATGGTAAAAATTTCTAGAATTGCATAATAGCGTTAACGCGAGTAATTTTAATGATCTATCGCGCGAATTGTAACGTACGTATATAGATTCAGATACGAAACCACAATGATTTAACATAATTTTAAACAGAATGCCTATTGATATAATGATTTTATTAAAATTTACAACGATAAAGAATGATACGATTACATCGTGAGAGCCGTTGGTCCGCTAACGAAAGATGTATGTATATTTTCAGCCTACTAACCCGTACGGCGACTCTTACCTACGGAGCATCGTCAGCGTGTAAATGGTTTCCATACGCGCAAGCGCCTTCTCGATCGTATTAACATTTTTCTATACGTCCTCCTAGGCTGTATGTCATTCTATACGTCCTTCTAGGCTGTATATGTGCCAGGAGAAAAAAAAGTTAACAGCGCCACTGCTATGTATTTGTCGCTTCATATAGCCTAGCATGTGAGTCTTCATCGAAACTTATATTTTCGAAACGCGTAATAAGACTTATGTATGTTGAGCGAAGGAGAGAGAACGAGATAGCGATAAGAGCGCGCGCACCATTGCTCCCACGTGACCACTCTATCTCTGTCTCGCTCTCTCCTTCGCTCAGTATGTACATTCAAGCGACCACGGGGCTCTGCTTTTCTTTTGTTTTCTTTCAGTATAGTGTATCGTTGTGTCGGTAATATTCGTTCTTAATATGTGAGAAGAAGAATAAAAATGGACAATTTATTAAATAATGAAAATAAGACGAGTGATAGTGACAGTGATGAAGAATGCAAACGTGAATTAAATAAACTAATAGAAAAAGCAAAATCTAATATAATCCCGCAAAATTAAAAAATTTAATAATAAGTGATTTTAAAGTGATAATTTTTTAGTTTATAATTTTGTTTGTGATTTAGATAAATGATTTAAAAGTTTTTTGTGTGAAGAAATTAAATTTAAAATATTTAAAAAAGTTACTGTTTTTTCATGTTAAATAAGAGACTAAAATTCATTGATTATACAAAAAATGTGTTAAACAAATATAGTATTGTTATGATAAAAATAACATAAGAAAGTATTTATATTAATTATAATAGTATTAATATTATTAATAAGCCTTCAAATCTTATAAAAAAAACTTTTGTTAAAAATATTATTCTGTATAAATATTTAATAAATATACTCAAGAAATTTATATTTTTTAATAAATAATAATTGTTCAAGAATTAATTTTATTTTTAAATATTAATCCATTTACTATTTTTTTTAATTTCATAATTTATATTTATATTTACATTATGTTGTCTGTCACTTTTTGACACTACTACATGTACATGTACGCGTGTGTGTACAAAATGCGCATGCGTTAGCAGACGATATCTGTAGTTTACGAACTGTCAGTATGGGTTCGAAATTGCATTTAATTGATATGCAACAAAATAAAATTAATTATTCTGTTAACTAAGTAAGAGTCTTCGTACGGGTTACAAGGCTGAAAAATTTTTTAAGCACCATGAGTGAACCTCGCGTCATTAAAGCTTTCGGCTCATATTTTGTGGATGGATAGAGGCGCCTTAGTCGCTCGCTGCGCTCGCGACTGCGGCCCTACTATCCATCCACAACATATTTTGCCTCAAGCTGTAATGACGCGAGGCTCGCACAAGGTACATAAATAACTAATACTCTCGTACAGCGTTAAATTTTAATTGACCGAATGAAATTATTAAAGTTAAAAGCTTTGGTAAGGTATCAAATATTACAAGTTCGAAGGCCGGGACTTTAATCAAGCTGTGTCTTATAGGCGCCGCGCCGTGTAATATATATCGGAATTAAAATTTAACGAAGAAAAATGCAATGAGATAATGCAACGATTGATTTATTCGATAAGTAATTACGAGAATAAAAATGGGATTAAAAAAATCTTTTTTTGTTTTTACGATCTCGAATAACCGATATTTTATAGGTTTTCAAAATTTCGTTTCGATTATGTAATTAAATTTTAAGGAACGTCATTTAAATACCGAAGAAATTGATCGAATGCATTACGTTACGATAAAATACTTAAACTCTCTCTAAAAAAATCCATGAAGAATGGCCTACAAAATAAAATAGTTTAATAATAAAGTCAAATAAAATATCCCCGATCGAAGGTATACAAAATCAGCAAAGGCGCACTGTAAGCGCAAGGTTCGAAAAAAGAGAAAAAAAAAAAAAAAAAAAAAAAAAAAAAAACGGCCTCTTACCTTTCTCATCACGCACACGTATACATATTATAGACATATATGTATAAATGTATGCGCTAAAATACTTCCTCTCAGCCGTTTATATAATAAGGTATATAGACAGAGCGCAAGGGTGCAGCAGTAGCAGCAGCTGCTGCTGCTGCTGCTGCTGCTGCGTGTGCATTCGGTGCAAAACCGTCGAAACTCTTCGTCTTTCTAACGCGCTAAGGGTCGCGCTTATCTTACGTATATATCTATATAAGTTTGTTATTCGTTTATACACACAAACTTAAAGCGATCGATCGACGATCAAATCGACTTGTCGCTCTGAGTAGCTTGCATGTGTGCATACTTACACCCACGGCAGCTTTGTCTGTGCATATATATAGGTACTCCCACGCGTTACGCTGCTATGCGGCAAAGTACTCGTCTCTCTCTCTCTCTCTCTCTCTCTTTATCTCCAATTTTTTTCGCAGAGAAAGAGAGAGAGAGAGAGGGAGAAAGAGTGAGTGAGAGAGAGAGAGAGAGAGTTACAGAAGGAAGAAAGTGTGAGAGTGCGATGATAGCATTTGGTACATAACTCACCCGATCCCTCCCAAATCTCCTCGAGGGAAAATAGTATCGACTGGTATAACATGAGATTGTGTATGCATGTGCATTAGCGATTTCGTCATTGGATTATTTTGCTTCCGCGAGACCTTGGAATTCGATTGCGCGCTACATGCCGCACGGAGGATTTTTGACCTAATTAATACGTTTTCGAGCTTTTTCTTTTACCTATTTTTCTCTCTCTCTCTCTCTCTCTCTCTCTCTTCCTCCCTCTCTCACTCTCTCTCTCTCTCTCTCTCTCTCTCTCTCTCTCTGACGAGCATTTGAAATGATGCAAGAAAAAGTGAAAGACGTATGATAATATTTCAAAAATATTTGTTATACATATATGCATATGTTACTCTTTATGTGTACGTATATTTTTTAAAATAATAATGATTGATTTCAAGCTTCGTCTATTACATATGCTAATTATTTATGTGAATGATTGATTGTCAATCAATGTTTAAAACAAACTTTAAGGCACATAAAAATTAATTAAAATATATAAATAAAGCATGAATTTTTGCCTGTTCAATCTTATTTTTCATAAACATTTTAAAGAATTAAATTTACAAAAAATATATCACTATTAAATAATCTTGAAATTATTTTATTATCGCGAAAGTTAATATTCATAAAAATTTGAAAATACTTAATACAGATTTCAAAACATAAACGATAAATCGACAAGGACAATTGAACATTGATCAACGACAAAATAAATGATAATAGTTCAACACGTAAGCAATTTTAATGGTATTTATACTGGTAAAGCTAGATCTTTTCAAATGACAATGAAGTGTCAAAGAGTTAAACGATTACAAAGGAAGACAATATATAAAGTCGATGTTATCTAAATATACATAAAAATGTTTTCAATAGATACTAAATTGTGTTAGCAATATGTAACACTAAAATATTTTATACATAGTGTAAAACTGTAATAGATAAAAAGTAAAATATGAGTTTTAAAAAAACATGCTTACATATATATATATATATATATATTGATTTTGTACATATAGTAGTATTAAAACTGAATTTTCAATGTTGACCTTAAAAAAAACTGTACAATAAGATCATGAAAATTATGTTTAATAATGGGACAAGCAATGTCTTCATCCGCATTTATAGCATTTAAATGGAAGGAAGAAAAATCCTGTCAGTAAGAAAAAAACCAGTAAAGTAAACGTATGTGACAGGTAACAAAATAATAAAAGGTTGACGGGTGTTTTGAAAGATTTGTACCTGAATGTAATAGACTACAGACAATAAAAAGGGTCATATAGAACTAATCTGTAAGTGTGTAAAAATATGTGTGTGAATACGCAAAAAGTTACAAAAACATAAAAAAAAAAAAAAAAGTAATAATAATAACGGTATCGCTTAGGAAACAATATTCATAAACATAATTAAGGATAATAAAGAAATAGATGAAATGTGTTAAAATATAATATTTGATTTATGGACGATTCTTAGTTTCTATTTCAAATATTGAAAATATTGATAATTCGATAAAAATCAATATTTGTACAAAAAAGAATATATTTTTAGGTTTGCGCTTAAGAGAATGTTATCTTGGATGTTTATCTTGGAGCACTATAAATAAAAACTATTGTCAATCAATACAGCATAGTGAATTTTTACAAAATTATAATATTTGCGATAAAAAAAAATAAGTATTTCTAGATTTTCTGATATTAACAAACAATATTTTACCATTAATTTTATTTTTTCAATTTTAGATCGAATAGAACAAGAATAACTTTTACATCGCTACAAAAAAATTTATATATCAGTGTTAAAATAAATTTAGTTACCCCCATTATAATTTTATTATTTTTAAAAAATGGTAAATATATTTTAAAAATTAATAAATACATAATAAATATATTTAAAATTTAGCAATAATAATGATATATATATATATATATATACAGACACACACTTTTATATAATCATTTGTAGATAAAATAGAAATTTACTTCTGTCACTTTTCGAATCTGCATTATCGGCAAACTAATCGTTACTGTTTTATTTTTATATCCTCCCCCACCTTCAATATAAGATGCACAGCATCAACATGGCTGCACAATATTATACGGCTTCGCTACAATGAAGTGCATTCATGTTTTCAGTTCAATATTGAGGTCGTATTGAATAAATCGTGAGACAGATGTTTGCGAACAAGTAAAAAAATTTATACAAGAGTTCACAATGTTGAACCAAGCGGTAGTTGAAGCCCTTTATTCAGCGACTTATATTGAGAATTACCTTGATTGTGTAGAGAATCTGCCAAACGATTTACAAAGACATTTATCACGACTACGCGAATTAGACGCCACTTGTCAAAGTAAGAACAAATTAACTTTAAATTTAAAAAGTGAAATATTTTGATTATTTTTACCAATAATTTTTTAACATGAAAAATTTTACAACATAAGCTAATAATTTTAATAGTATGATTGTGAAGTTTTATTATATTTTTTATTAAAATATTAATTTTAATATTTTAATTTTAATATTTTCTATTAATTACTGTGCTAAATAAATGAAGATTACATAAAACTTTAAAAAACTGAATTAACATTTTTTTAACCAATCTGTAATGAAATTTGATGCAATATTAAGCAATTTATTTTAATATTATAATACTATAATAACTAATTAAAAAATAAATAAAAAGTTATAATAGATAAAAACAATAACTTTTGTATATAATTTTATAATATATGTATATTCAAATCATTCAATTAAATGACTTATAACTATTTGATAAATTAAACTAAATATAATTCATAAGATAAATATTATTTAATGTACAGCTTATTTACGTGAAGTTGATCAAAATCAAGAAGTGCTCATTAAAAGTGACACAAATGTTTCTGCAAAAACTCGAGCTCTTTTACGAATTCAACAAGCTCTCATAGCAGCACAAGAGATTGGCGATGAGAAACTTCAAATTGTACAAATTGTTCAAGATCTTATAGAGAACAAAACAAGACAGTTAGACATGGATTTTAGAAATTTAGGTACAATTAAAATTAATTTATACATATTTCAATTCAGTTTCTATAAAAAGCAAAATTAATTTTATTTTTTGTATTTACCTTTACAGATTTTGGAAAAGAACAAGAAACAAGTGAACCTGCTAGAGATACAAATTCAAATGTAAATAATAATTCTGGTAACAATACCAATAATAATGAAAGACCAACTAAACGTGCAAGAAGAACAAGAACTGAAACATTAGTGGAATCTGCACAAGCAATGGACATGATTGTTATGTCAGAAAATCGTTCATCAAATCTACCCAGTTCATCTAATGGAAGTCAAAAGAGGACAAATACGAATAATACTGGAAAAAAGAAAAAAAGAAAGTCGAGGCAGGGTAATCAACAAAATCAACATCGAGAAGATACACCACCGCCACCTGAAGACGATCTTGCAATTGATCCCGATGAACCTACATATTGTCTTTGTGATCAAATTTCTTATGGAGAAATGATTTTGTGTGACAATGACTTGTGTCCAATTGAATGGTTTCATTTTTCTTGTGTTTCTTTAAGTACAAAACCAAAAGGCAAATGGTTTTGTCCAAAATGTAGAGGAGATAGACCTAATATTATGAAACCAAAAGCACAATTTCTTAAAGAATTAGCTCTTTATAACAAAGAAAAAGAAGAAAAATCGTAGCAGTAACTAAAAAAATTATCTTTTTAAATTCATGTTTACTTAAGTGTTAAGTAAAAGTTATGTCTAAGAGTTTTTAAACTGAAGTCGTTTTGAAAATGAACTTCTAAAGTAGTGACTGATGAATAAATTTAGTTTTTTTATGGTAGGTAAAATAAAACATAATTGACTGTGCAAAGAAACTTTCATTTCATATCTAATATTTAAACAAATAAGAAGTTACATTTTCTTAATCATACATACACACTTTTTATCACACATACGCTCGCCCGCAATATTTGTATAATTCCATGAGCAAGTACTTGCTGTCAAAAATCTAAGACAAATCACAAAGATGCGTGGACGTTTATTAAGTTCACACTTGTCCAGTGAGGATTACATGAGAAGGTAGTACGAATCAGCGTCAATCGAAATATTGAACCTTGAAAGGTACCTGAAAAATATAAATTTTAATTTAAAGATTTTATTAAATTTATTTCATTTTTTTAATATGTCAAATAGTATATAAATTGTCTATAGTAAATCTTGAATGTATTATCATTTATAAAATGAATGTTATTTTATTAAAAAAAAATTTATTGAAATTTCGTTTTTACGTTATATGTTCCCTTTTTATTTATAATTATATAAATGTTAGATATTTCAGCTATCCATATTTTAACGAATTTGAATAGTCCTAATTTCAGTTGATATTGTAACGATATAACAGTGATTTTTAAACTGTATTCCTAGTTTTAAAATTAAAAAATTAAAAAATTAAAATTTGGATTACATTAATTAAAAACTTTTTTTCCATGCAATATGTAAATCATAAAGATTATATATATATATATATATATATATATATATATATATATATTTTTTTTTTTTTTTCTTTTTTTTTTTCCGTGTCTTTCATTCTATATAAATTGCAAATAGAATTATTCTCGATATTTTAATAAAATTAAAAAATATATACAAAATAATGTAATTTACCTATATTCAATGTCAGCGAGGATCTTCTGTAGAACCACTTTCCTGAAAGTTCAACCAAGATTGTTCAACAACAGTAGCTACCCTTTTTTCATATTCACGCTTATTTTCTTGATATAATTGCGCAGCTAAAGAATTAGCTGGAGAATTTGGATTTGGCTCATCCAGAAGAGACTGAAACACATAACATGTCGAAAAGGCTACAGATGTCGAATTTTAGATTCTATTAAATTTTGTTGTTGAAGGAAAAAAAAGAAAAACATTGAATAAAAATTGAAATTATGTATTTTATTATATGTTGGTGTATATATACTTTTCATATGTATAAGTGAATGAATTTTTCTGTACTATACAAGTACTATAATAATAATAATAATAATAATAATAATAATAATAATAATAATAATAATAATAATAATAATAATGATAATGATAATAATAATAATAATAATAATATAATAATAATAATTGTAATTGTAATAGCAATAATAATTAAAAGAGAATAATTCCAACCAAAAGTACGATTTTGCGCTCCTTTTTACAGTAACGTGATAGGGAAGGGTTTGCCTCAGAACTCTTTCAGAGTGCAAAAGCAAAAAAGCTACTTAATATTAACTTTTCAGTTTATTTCATTCATAACTCCTAATACTTCAATAATTATAAGTATATGTACTAGATTAGTATTTTTTTTTTTTTTTTTTTTTTTTTTCATAAAGCTCCTCATTTATCGCCTCTTCTTTTTTCGCAGTGTTCGAATAAATAAATACACAATTTTATATTAATTTATTATACAACATTGTAAAAATTCGGTCTAATGTAGTTGCACGTGTATTGATTAAGAGTAGTCCTTATTTTTTAAAATTTGATTTTCTTTTGATCCTATTCTTCACTTTACTGTCATATAAAAAATAAATATGTGTATAAAATTTTTGAGATATTGTACAGTATAGATGTTTAAAAAATGTTAAAATTTTTATTGTATTAATTAAAGTTGTTTAGTTTAAAAAAAAAAAAAATGGATAAAATTTAGTTTTTTAATAAATTTCTGATAAATTTATAATATTAAATTAAAAAGAACTAAAAGTTTTAGTATTTTAAAAAGTTTACTTTGAATACACTTGCAAAATTGATTATCAAATTTATTTAAATAAAAATAATGTTTATGATGGCAATATAATAATATGTATAGTATGCAATAAATATTTTATGAGATCTTAAAATAAATAAATTCTTAATTGTAATTTATATTATAATGCAATAAAATTTTATACACATAATTTTCACATATAACCACTCAATATGCACAATATATATATATTATATATAAAAAAAAAAAAAAACTAAAAATTTTTTTAATTAACCGTAAACAAGGACTACCCTAATTAGTGTAGTGGTTTTTGTATGTTCTGTGTGTAAAAGAGAGAGAGAGAGAGAGAGAGAGAGAGAGAGAGAGATAGAGTACAATGTTTGTAATCGAATCAGAGACTCGGGGGAGTTGACATGTTTATAAAACTAAAGCACAAAGGCGTTAGCTCCAATTCACAGGGTGGCACGTTAGCTCTCCTCTCGTCCTCGACACGCCTCGTTGCGACTGCTGCTGCACGCTGTAGCTGTAGTCGGCTGCCGTTAAGGGTACGGTATACTGACAAAACTAAAACCAAAGTTTTTAATGTTTTCTTACACTATTGTTAAAATTTTACACAACGCGAGTTTCAATAACATTATGGGCCATTAATTTTAAACAATATATTAATATTTTATTATATGCAAGAATAATTGTAATATAAAATGTTATTTAAACATAAAATTAAAGTGATTTCTTATCTTTGATTCACATTCATTATTTTTTTAAATATTCCAAAATATTCTAAATATTTATTAGATTGCATAATACTCAGCTTGTAGCAAAGTTACAATTACTTCTTTAAATGTTTTTATTTAAAATTTTGAACATTATATCTGTAATAATAAATTTTTTAAGAACTTAATTTTTAAAAAATGCCAGTAGAGCGTACCCTTAAGTTGCTGCTGCGACAGCGGCGAGCTCTTGCTTCCAACTAATCCACGAAACTCTGCTCCACACAAGCCTTCACTCGCTTCTCGTACTCGCGCCGGTTCTCTTTGTACAGTTGTGCCGCCATTGAATTAGCGGGTGAATTTGGGTTTGGGTCACTTAACAGCGACTGCAACCACACAAAAGTCGTGCTTTTATAACTTTACTTTTAAAATTTTATGCAATAATTCAATTTTCTCTACATAACTTTTCAAGGGGAAACATTAAATTGAAATTTTATTCAGAAATTGAATTTAAAAAAAAAAAAAAAAAAAAAAACAAGTAAAACAATACCGATTTCTTACATTTCAAATTTAAAATCAAATATGGAATTTTAAAATATATTTTTACAAACAAATTATTTCTAACAAATATTCTTGTTGTTTTTAAAATAAATTTTAATACATAAAATTTATATTGAGATATTAAATTGTTTTATAACAGCAAGTTAAAAATTATATATATGATTTTACATGCATATTACTAATATTGATGATTCTTAAATTATGTAGAAATTTTTATATTGATTAGCATTTATCTATTATTAATTTAATTGAATTACGAAAAAATGCCTGTAGTTTAGAAGGTAAAGATTATGTTTAAAATCAAAATTAATATTTTAAATATTCAAATTCTAAATACCTTTGTTGAATATTTCCCCTTAAATTATATTGGTTGCACATTAAAAGCTTGGTTAATAATGACCTTATTGTTAAAGGTTAATGGTATTAGATTTATAGAAATCTATTCACAAAACATAAATTTAGCACAAAAAATCCCGACTTTGATGAATTGCAACTGCTGTTAAGATATTAAAAAAACGCACGAAAATTGACAAATTTTGCAAATAATGATGATGCTTGTAAAAATATTTTTTCAACTTACCTGTATAGATGTCAGAATCGCAGACACATCATATGTGGGACTCCAACGATTTTGTAAAATGTCCAAGCAGATTCCACCATCTGCGTACACATTTGGATGAAACATCTTACTAACAAACCTCACTGTTGGTGGTTTATTAGGATATTCCTCTGTGAATTCTATCGTAAGTTTGAAAGTTCCATCTTCAAAGGGTGTGTCATGTGGTCTAGAAAAAGAATTATTGATTTTTTAAATTTTCTAAACAAAAAAATATATCTAATGATTTTGTTAAACTCATTGTATAAACTTTATATATAATCTTTGTAATTTTATACTTCTATATTTAAATCTTATAATTAATCAATAATTATTGAGTTTGATAATCATAATTAAATATTTCATTTTATAAATTTAATTTTTACCATATTTAAAATATTGAGCATACTTTTAATAATTTAATTTTATTAACATCTTGTATAAGTAAATGCTTTAAATGTATTTATACACAAATAATAATTTAATAACAAATTTTTCGATAATTTAAAAATTTTTGACCATTAAAATTTAGAAGTATCACAAATACAGATTCAAACTCAAAATCTTTATGTAACACCTGACATATACATATCTTTCCAAATTGCTTAATATACATCAAAAGATGTACTTCAAAGACGACAACAAACAGTCGCTAATCAAAGTTTCGTAAGCCATGCATCAACACTTTCGTTATCAGTCTCCCTTGACATTTGTCCTTAAAGATATCAATATAAATTTCATCCATACTCAATTCCAATCTCAAAACTACAAAATAAACTTTAACTTACCCAAATATAACAGCATTCCATATCATAATATTGTTGTCAGTAGGTGCACCAGAAACTCCAGTCGGTGGGTCTTCTTGTAATCTGTAAGACAATCAGATATTTTCAAGATCAAAAAATTTATTCTTTAATACAACATATAAAAAAATCTTTCATTCTCTCCCCCTCTCCTGCAAGTTTCTAATAATAAAACGAACGTCATCGACGTGCGTCTCGTCAACCCATCGTCGACGTAGACGTTCTCTCTCTCTTACTCTAGAGGACATATTAGCTACGTAGACGACGTAAAATCTCAGAAAAACAAGCGATAAAAACCAAACGTGAAAAAATAATTATCAAATTAAATCGAATTCATTAAATAGCCATAAAAACATGAATCATATAAAGACAATATATTGTTAATGGCAAAATTTGCAATCCTCCAATTTCGTTCAATAACGATAAGTTTGAATGACGATAAATTTTCTCGCACGTAAATGAACAATCAGGTTATAAAATCTTCTACTATCTTACTTTTTTGTAGGTAAAAATAAAAAAAAATCACCTCTTGAAATCTCGCATAAGCCGTCTTCTTGCAGGGGTAGACATTCCTCGCAGCCGCTACGAGAGTCCTCTGCCACGAGAACCTAACGTCTTCCTAGGAACCGTTCCGTACGCTGGTTGTCTATGTGTTGAATAGCTCTCGCACACACACGGACAGGCACGCACACTCACATATACACACGCGCCGCAGAAGACTTGCAAAGAACACTGGTCGCGAATGGGTGCCCTCTTTTTCTTGTATATCTCTTTCTCTCTTTATCTTTAATCAGTTTTTCGAAGAGCCAAAAAATCACAGCAATGATGGTTTTCTATCGATTTCGATGAGTGCGAAGAAATCTCTCGAGGAAAAGATGAATCAGTCTTCTGTACAACACGGCTATGTGCGAGTCACACACGCACACCGTGAGCAAGGAAAAGAGTAACTTGCGCGCACTCTCTTTCTCTGTCCAATGGAAGAGCGTATGTACTATATACGTAGTAGTTTTTCCTCTTTAACGTCTCGCGCAAAAGGCAGGCACTGCACAATCCAGCTCTCTCTTTCTCTATCTCTTTCGAATTTTGAAAAAAATTCTACAACACAGTTAGATTTTGGCGAGCTTTTATACGATACGCGGACGTCCTCTTCCTCCTCGATATTCGCGACTGTGAGAGAGCTGTGTATTGCCTTTTGTCAGTGCCGAAGGCCGCCCTGTGTCTGGTTATACCGTTACCGTTTCCCTTCTCTCTTTTTCGTTCTCTCTCTCTCTCTCTCTCTCTCTCTCTCTCTCTCTTGTTGACTGCTTTACGCACAGAAGCAATAGTAGCAGTAGACGTGTATATTGCCAACGTGCGCGTGCGTGTAACAAAGAGAGAGAAAGAGAACAGAGTTAATTGTGTATCTCACTCGCTGCTTTTTTAATCTCTCGAGCTCTCTCTTTTGGTGGATTTCAGAAAGTCAAGGTGCGCCCTAACGGCAACGGCAGCAGCGACACAGCGACGATAATTTTTTCTCTTTATTTGCAGTGGCTCTTTCTTTATCTCTTTCTTTTTTTTTATTTTATATAGCACGACTCTTTTTGAAGATTTTATATGTATGTTCGTGAGTAGGTTGTGTGAATGCGTGCCTTTATTTATTTTGCATGCACGATGATGATACAAGAATATTGTACGTGGAATTTTCTCGATGGCTCGCAGGGGGTCTAACTTCAAAATGAACATACGATGCGAACGAGTGAATGCGCGAGAGTATCGAGTTTTTATCTATTATTAGGAAACAAGAAGAGAGAGAGAGTTGAAAGAGGAACTGTTTTGACTTTTTTGTGCCTTTTTCTCTGTATCTCTTTTTCTTTACGGTTAATAACGCTGTCTATGGATGTACGAAAGATTTTAAGTTTAATTTCTCGCAAGATTTTTGAATTTTCGATATATCGTATGAATTCGAGAATTTAAATTTGCGCGAGAAAAAACACGTGTGTTGTAAGTTATCTTTTATTAGGAACTAGAAATATAGCTCGGTTTAAATATATCTAATTACCTACACATTAAAAAGAGGAGCAACTTTTCTTGAATATTATATTTAGTTTCTTAATTTTTTTATTTTTCAGATTAGACTTTCAATTTACGTACTATAGGTTCATTTTTTAAATTTATTTATTTATTGTCACATCCCCCAGGTTCATTTTTATTTATTAACGAAATAATACATTTAATGCTGCTCTATGCCATAGAATTGAATTCTAAAGGTCAAATATGATATCTATTATAAGTGTGATGTACTCAATGGGACTATATGGAATGGGAACAATATAGAAATTAAAGATTTAATAAATTTTAAATTTAAAATCAAATCCAATTCTTATTTTTTACCACATTTTGTGTGATAAATAAATGTATGATAACAAATGATAATTATAAATAAAAACAAAAATTTAATAAAAATGTATATATTGGAAAATTAGAATTATTATAAATTTTAATCATTTTTTTGATAAGTTTATTTAAAATGCTGAAAATAATTTTTTTCAGCAATAATTAAAAGCACCACTGCATTTTTGTGATTTTCAACATCCCTTCACACATCAAAATTATTTTACAAAATTTTAGTAAATCCTTGATCCAGCGTCATATTTTGAAGTTACAAATATATAATGTACGTAATAAGTCGAATATTTCTAACAAACACTTTATTAGACATTATCTCATATGCCCTTGTCTACTTTTTGCAGTAGTTGCTATTTTGTATAAAACAATTTGAACAGTACAGAAATAGAATTTATTTTCGATTCAGTAGATATTCTTACAGAAGAATCATTCAAGACTTGCATATATAATGTACAGGAACAATTTTCATAATGACCCAAATAGAAAGTGAGCAAATAACTGAATCTCTGAAATTTATAATTTCTGTGAATAGATCAATATGTATTTGTAATATTAAGTATAAATTTTAATTCATAGATAATTTACTAATTTGGTCATATAGAATTTTCTAAATCCAAACTAGATATAAAGTTCTTAAATTTGAATCTAGTAAATATAAAATATACTTGTGAATTCGTATAAATTATTAATAATTTTTTTTTATACAAAAATTACACTTTAGACTCAAGTGCTCGTATTTTAATAAAAATTATTAATGCTTCTTTAACATTTTTAGAAATATTTTTTATAAAGATGAATAGTTGGGCAATGATTCGTATGAATTAAAGTGGTTGTATCATGAAAATTTTTTAAAAATAAAATATGCAGTTTAGAAAATTGTGTATATAAATTTAAAAAATATGAATAAAAATAATTTAAAAATTTATTAGAAAATATTTTCTTTAAATATTATATAAATAGGAGGCTGTATATATATTTAAACTTTCACATACATTGTTATTTTTAAAATAACAATAAAAAAAATAAATGCATTTTAACTATACATTTTTATAACATAATCTTGTATTATATTAGTTTTTGTAATAAATTTTAGAAGAAGATTAGATAAAAAATAATATAGTTATAGGAATTTCTTTCATAAATTTTTGAAATATTTAATAACACCTATTATTTACATTAAATTTTCAATTAAATAAACCATTAAATGGAAAAATGAGTTTTTGATACAACCACTTTAAAAGCATTTCTTAAAGAGACTTGTTGCAGCTGCTTATTGCTCCTTCTTGGGCACTTTTAAGCACTGAAATTGTGCCGCTGACAATGTTCTTTTTTTCTTATATATTTTAAATTGGTTGCAAGTATGGAAGTCGGTCGATTAACAAACAAGCAACAACATACAAAACACCCAGATAAAGATTCAGACTTGCAGTTCGTTTTGGAACATCTTGAATTGTATTTGGATTTCTAAAACTTTTTTCTATTTTAAATGCCTTTGGCAATGTCACTAGTGGCAGCAAAAACCAGATAGAATACCTGAGTGCAAGCACTGCAAGAGTTATGTATGGTGTGAAGAGTAAAAATGCATATAAAAAATGTGATGCTGTGTAGCCTATTAAAATAGCAAGTGTTACTATGCCTGCACGCTTGTCACTTTCAAGATCTCGGGTATTATTACTATGTAATATAGCTTCGGTATTTAAAGCAAGTGGAATTGCATAATATATTGTGTTCCACTCAATGTAACCCGTCTGTGCTAAGAAAGCAAATAGAACAGATATTGGACCAAAAATGATGAGTATCAAAACATCTCCTAGAGCAATGTATTTAAGTCCAATACCACCCGTGTACAGAAATGAACAGGACAAGCCTCCAAAGTATACCAGTGCTAGGTGTTCCATCTTTGCTGGTGATATTGTTGCTAATAAGACAAAACCTAAACATCCAGCTGCGTATAACCAGGCTCCCAAAGAAACCAGTTCATCTTGAGATAGTAATTGATCCACTAAAATTCTATCATCACTTTTTCGACTATCCACTCCTTTAATATAATCAAAGTAAGTGTTGACAACATTGCCAGCACCATGAACACAAGCAACAGTAAATAAAGTCACTATTAACGTTAACCAACTTAGGCCTGTTAGTCCTGTTAATTTATATGCTAATGCAGAGCCTAACAATGTTGGTATCAATGAAGCGCTTAACGACCAAGGTCTGATCGCTAAGAGATAAGAAGAAAGCTTCATTAAAGGTGAAGAAGATGAAGAAGATTTTGTTGGAGAACATTTCTCCTTATCACTCTGTACTCCGTTTGGTATCATTGACTCCAAATCTGTAAATTATAATTATAGTGTCTTCTACGCGTAACAAAAATATAAGATTATAAAAAAATCAATACTTTATCTGTTCAGGAAATCCAGAAGCAGGAATCGTCAAAATTCTCTTAATTTAGCAGTTTACACAAATATTTATAGGTTAGGTAGCGACAGTGCACGATTCCATGCTTCTTGTTTCCATTGGTTTAATCATGCACCGCATTACTGAATGTATTAAACACCTCCTACACAGACTTTTTTTAAAAAACTTTAAATTTTGTTATTTAATAGACCATGTTTCAAATTCAATTATTATTTTTGTATTGTCAATTTAAAGAGAATCTAAAACTGTTCACTTCCGATGAACTTGCGTTTCGGATTTCTCAATCCCAATTCTGATTGAGGTGTTGTATATGCGAAGAACAGTAGGAAGTATCTCATATAGCAGAGCCTGATCTACGAATACTTTGACTTTGGTGACGTGTATACTATATATGTATCTGGAAAAAAGAAATTCTGAACTGTCCCTCACTCGCCTACAGATCTGCAAGCGCAGAATCTATTTGGTGAACGCAGGTGCACCTAATGAACCCAATGAACTAGCGTTCCTCAAAGAAAAGTCACAAATAATAAAAACGCCATATTTTTGAGACTCTATGCATTGTATACAAGATATATACATATAAATAAAGGCAATTATATAAAAAATGAACAAAAATGGACCGATATATTTGTTGAAATTACATAAAGTAAATTTTTAAATAATCTATTTGAGAACTGGAAATATGTGAAGTATATTATTGAAAACTATTTTTATTAGAATAATTTTGTTTTTTAAGAATCAACTGTATTTCTTGATTCATATTTTATTTATGATTCGCGCATGCTCTGTTTACAAAATCAAGCAGTACCGTATTTTTGTATACGTCGCTTTAATAACACGTTATACCACGTGTAGCGTGTTGCATTTCAAAATGCATGGTGTATTATTTTTAAAACTAATTTTGTAAAGTAAAAATATACTATAATATAAATAAGATACTTTATTTACTGGCACATAGTATTTGAAAAGTTTTTAAAAATGGTGAAGGAACAGTATAGGGAAACCGATGTAGCCAGAAAAATATCACATGTATCCTTTGGAGTGGATAGTAGGCATAATATGAAACAACAAGCCCATCTACATGTGGTAGCAAAAAATTTATACAGTCAGGATAATGGGCATGTACCGCTTTCTTATGGCCTTCTTGATAAAAAAATGGGAACTTGTTCTAATGCAAGTAATTGCGGCACTTGTGAAAAATCTTTGAATGAATGTATTGGACACTTTGGTTACGTTGATTTGGAATTACCAGTGTTTCATGTTGGCTATTTTAGATCAATCATAGGAATTTTACAAAGTGTTTGCAAAAAATGTTCTCATGTTATGCTTAATCCAAAAGATAAAAAATCTTATCTTGATCGCGCTATAAATCCTAATTTGAATTACTTAAGTCGGAAAGCTTTAAAAAAGCAAATTCTTGAAAAAGCAAAGAAATGCAATATTTGTCCTTATTGTGGAGAATTGAATGGTACTGTTAAGAAAGCAGGTCTTCTTAAAATAGTTCATGAGAAATATAAAACTAAAAAAGCTACAGATCCTATTGTGCAGTCAAAATTATTTGAATATGAAAATGTTTTACAGGATAACAAAGAATTAGAAAGTATTTTACAAAGTGGATTAATAAGCATTCTTAATCCATTGGAAGTATTAGGTATTTTAGAACGAATACCAGAAAAAGATATTCCTCTTCTAATGATGAATTCTGAATGTAGCATACCAAAAGATTTAATTTTAACAAGAATACCTGTACCTCCTATTTGTATTCGTCCAAGTATTGTTTCTGATTTAAAAACTGGAACTAATGAAGATAATTTAACAATGAAACTTACAGAAATTTTATTTATTAATGATGCTATTCAGAGACATCGTCAATGTGGCATGAAAATTCAAATGTATAATGAAGATTGGGAATTTTTACAATTACATTGTGCCCTTTACATAAATAGTGAAATGTCTGGAATCCCTTTAAATATGCAACCTAAAAAATCTGGTAGAGGACTTGTACAAAGATTAAAAGGTAAACAAGGTAGATTTAGAGGAAATTTATCAGGAAAAAGAGTTGATTTTTCAAGCAGAACAGTTATTTCTCCTGATCCAAATCTTCGTATTGATCAAGTTGGTGTGCCTATACATGTAGCTAAAATTTTAACATATCCTGAAAGAGTTAATAAATGTAATATAGAATTAATGCGACAACTTGTTCAAAATGGCCCTGATGTACATCCTGGAGCTAATTTTGTTGTTGAAGGAAAAACTCAGTTCAGAAAATTTTTAAGATATGGTAATAGACAGAAAATTGCACAAGATTTACAATATGGTGACAAAGTTGAAAGACATTTACGTGATAACGATGTTGTTCTTTTTAATAGACAACCATCGCTTCATAAATTAAGTATAATGGCTCATAAAGCAAAGGTTCTTGAAAATCGTACTTTTAGATTTAATGAATGCGTTTGTACTCCATATAATGCTGATTTTGACGGAGATGAAATGAATTTACATTTACCACAAACTGAAGAAGCAAGAGCAGAAGCATTAGTACTTATGGGAAATAAATCTAATTTGGTAACTCCAAGAAATGGGGAACTTTTAATTGCAGCTACTCAAGATTTTATAACTGGTGGTTATCTTTTGACTCAAAAAGATACTTTTTTAAATAAATCTCAAGTTTCTCAATTAATAAGCTGCTTACTTGCTGGTTTAGATACAACAATGAGTATAACATTACCAAAACCTGCTATTTTAAAACCGACAATTATGTGGACTGGTAAACAAATTTTTAGTCTAATTTTGAGGCCAAACAATAAATGTCCTATAAAAGCTAATTTAAAAACCAAAGGAAGAGCATATACAAGTAATGAAGAATTATGTATCAATGATTCTTATGTAATAATAAGAAATTCTGAGCTTTTGGCTGGTTCAATGGATAAATCCACTTTAGGATCAGGATCTAAACAAAATATATTTTATATTCTTCTTCGTGACTGGGGAGAAGACATATCAGCACTTGTGATGTGGCGCTTAGCAAGGATAGCTAGTTATTTTCTTATGAATAGAGGTTTTTCTATTGGTATTGGTGATGTAACACCCGGTTATAGTTTATTGAAAGCAAAACAAGAACTTCTCAATAGCGGATATGGTAAATGTACTGAATATATACAAAAAATGGAAAGTGGAAGATTACCTTGTCAACCTGGATGTTCTGAAGAAGAAACTCTTGAATCTATGATTTTGAAAGAACTTTCAGTAATTCGAGACCATGCTGGTAAAGTCTGTTTAAAAGAACTTCACCCAAGTAACAGTCCTTTAATTATGGCATTGTCTGGCTCTAAAGGAAGTTTTATTAATATATCACAAATGATAGCATGTGTAGGGCAGCAAGCTATTAGTGGACATCGAGTACCTAATGGGTTTGAAGACAGAGCTTTACCACATTTTGAAAAATATTCTAAAATTCCTGCAGCAAAAGGTTTTGTAGAAAATTCATTTTATTCTGGCCTAACGCCAACTGAATTCTTTTTTCATACTATGGGTGGACGAGAAGGTCTTGTTGACACTGCTGTTAAAACAGCTGAAACAGGTTACATGCAAAGAAGATTAGTAAAAAGTTTAGAAGATCTCTGTCTTCATTATGATATGACTGTTAGAAATTCTGTTGGAGATGTTATTCAATTTCTTTATGGAGGAGATACTATGGATCCAACATACATGGAAGGCAAAGATTGTCCTGTTGATTATAAAAGAGTTTTGGAAGATATTAAGTCCAAATCTACTTATAGTAATGAAGATCTATTAGATGGACCTAGTGTTATAAAAGCTACATCTGAATTATTAGCATCGGAAGAATATTCTTGTTTAAGTGAAGAATTTAAGCAAGAACTAGCTCAATTTTTAAAAACTGTTGCAATAAAAATTGCTCGTATGCGACAACATGTAAAAACAGATGCAATAGTTAATAAATACATAGAGCGATTAACTGTTTCTCAATTAGTTGAATTCATTCACACTTGCAAAGAAAAATATATGAAAGCCAAAATTGAACCAGGTACTGCAGTCGGGGCCCTAGCTGCACAAAGTATTGGAGAACCAGGTACTCAAATGACTTTAAAAACTTTCCATTTTGCTGGTGTAGCTTCTATGAACATTACTCAAGGTGTACCACGAATAAAAGAAATTATCAATGCCAATCCTAAAATTAGTACTCCAATTATAACAGCTGCTTTGGAAGTAGATACTGATCCTGAATTTGCTAGAAGAGTAAAAGGACGCATTGAAAAAACTACTTTGGGTGAAATAACTGAATATATTGAGGAGATTTACCTTCCAGATGATTGTTTTTTACTTTTAAAAATAGATATTGATAGGATTAAACTTTTAAAATTAGAAGTAGATGTAAATTCTATTCGTTATTCATTATGCACATCAAAGCTTAAGTTACACCCAAAAACAGTAGTTATTCAAGGAGACTCAATCATCACAATATATCCAAATAAACAAAAAAATAATCTAAGTCATGTATTAACTCAACTCAAGGAAAATATCTCTAGTGTTATTATTAAGGGATTAGCTTCAGTATCTAGAGCAGTAATTCATAATGATGATTCATCAGAGAAAACACGTTATAAATTATTTGTTGAAGGCGATAATCTTCGAGATGTCATGGCAACATTAGGAGTAAAAGGTTTAAAGACCACATCTAACAATACTATAGAAGTTTTTAGAACATTAGGTATAGAAGCTGCTAGAACCACAATTATGACTGAAATTAAGTTAGTTATGGAAAATCATGGAATGAGCATTGACTATAGACACCCTATGTTAGTAGCAGATTTAATGACTAGTAGAGGAGAAGTATTAGGAATAACAAGACAAGGATTAGCAAAAATGAAAGAATCAGTTTTAAATTTAGCTTCTTTTGAAAAAACTGCAGACCATTTATTTGATGCAGCTTATTATGGTCAAAAAGATGCAATCTGTGGAGTATCTGAATCTATTATTATGGGAATACCTGTTCCTGTTGGAACTGGAATTTTCAAATTACTTCATAAAGCAGATAAAGATCCTTTAAAAACTAGAACTTTATTATTTGATTCCGTAAATCAACATAAAAAAGTTAACACATAACGTTGGCTCCTAATTTTTATTTAAATCTTGTAAATAAGCTGTAAACTTATGTATCATTTAATATTTAAAATATAATTTTACCTTTGTCTTACATTTTTCAAAATTTATGTAAAAAATAAATATTTTATATTGTTTATAATTATAAAAAATATTACAATTTATTATTTCCTATGACATCTTAATAAATATCAAATTCTATTATCATAAATTTTACATAAATACACATATATATATACATGTATTCCAAATAATTAATTTTATAATTAAAAAAAAACTACAACTAAGTGTTTTACAATAATTCATTTAAATACTAAAAAATTTTAAATTAATAAATGAGAAGAGACAAATTAAATTAATTTTTTGCATGAATTTGTTTGGATATTTCAACAAAAAAATTTTTGTTTAACATATTCAGTCAATGATGAGTGTATAAGTTAGAAATAATAATTTTTCTTCTCTATGTTATACACAGAATTTTTAAATTTACGTTTTTAAATTAGAAAATAAGTATAAATTCAGAAAATGTTCAAGCAAAAATATCAAATAAATAAATAAGCTATTTTTTCATAAAATAGTTGAAAGCTAAAAAAATAAAAAATTATTTTTTAGATATATATGTTTAATAATTCAATATCCAAACGTTAATTAATATCTCTTTAAAAAAACTTTTTACAAAAGGTAGAATGTTGGCAAGTAGAAGTTGTTTTGTATCTCATTTTAAAAACATTATTTTTCAATTTTTCAAACATACAATTTACAGATAAAAAATTTGTATAATTTTAATATGACCATATTTTAAAAATTGCTTTTTATTTTTTACGTATTTGTACTATTTCATCTTTCATTAATTAATTGAATATTTACAAACTTAATTTCGTAACATTTTTTGTAAAAGATTGATTTCATAAAAAATGTTTAAATAATACAGTTGTTCTTTTGACGAATACAGTTTCACAGATCACTTGGATTTATAAAAAATTATATTTTACATTTTTCCTTCATTGATGATAAAATTATGGCTGCTTAGTGAATTTATTCTTAGAGCTTTATGTATAATTTTATAATTTCACCTACAGAAAGTTGTGAATCAAAAAAATTGTCAAGTATTTGTTTTTTTTTTTTCAAACAAACCATTAATGCTTCTTTTGATGGTTTTGGACTTCTATCTGGTAATATAAGACCCTCTAGATCTTCATAAGGATCTTCCAAAATAACTGTATATGATACTGATAAGATCTATGATCTGCATTGCAAATATTTTCATTAAATTTTAAGATAATTTCAAGTCCTTCAGTAATTTCTGCAAATATAAAATGTTTCCATGAACTGATTGAAGATCAGATCCAAGAGAAATAAATTGTGATCCTAACATATTATTTTCACAATTTACCATTGAAAGCAAACCAGCTTTTTTGTGTTTAATTTTTGGCATTTGTTCAGCTTCATACAACCTGCTTTTTCTCCTAGAATGATACCATAAACACTTTCTCCCCCTTTGCCTATTGATGTAGGATCTCTTGTTTGTCTAATAAAATTGCTTTGTATGTTGAAAAATAAGCTTCAATTGTAATACTTGATTTTGCAGTTTGAGAAAACTGCCATATGCTACATAATAAAATATGTAGAATCAAAAATTAATTTTACTAATATAATTGATATATTATACAAAAACTTTTTAAAATCCAAATATTTACTACTTATACATATTTAAGTTAATACAAAAAAAAATAAAACACATGCATTACTCAATAATAGATAATCAATTTTAACTAGAAAGTTCTAATTATGTGTATAAAAAAATATATATTTTTATATCCTATTTATTTATCTATTTAAGAACATTTGACAAAATAATTAAAAAAATTAAATATTTAAAGTATATATATATTTAAAATTTAAAATAATGCTTACCTAATGAACTTTATAATGATGCAGATTTTTAAAGTTGTTCTAAAGACTATGTTCTTTCATGAAATGGTTATGAATCGTTATGATAAATTAAAATTCCAGTTGCAGAAATTTCTTTAGCATATTATTATTAAACCACATTATTATAACCACATAAACATTATCATAACCACAAAATTAATACATTTTTCAATTTTATTTCACTTACAAATAATAAATAAAATTTCAGTTGCAGACATTTTTTCTTTAGTAAAATTCGAGGCATTTAGCATCCAACCTTTACTAGCTATTACCATATCAAACATTATTATTATAACCACATTATTATAAATACATAAACATTATTTATACATAACCACAAAATTACTACTTTTTAACAATTTAATTTCACTTAGAAATAATATGTGTAATGATTGTCGTTTAAAGCACAATTATTTCATATTAATTTATTCTGTACTAAAATAATGTCAACAATAAACACTACCAAGTAAAAATATATCATTATTAATAGTCTATTTAGTATACTTATAAGCTATAATCATTAAATGTTATATTAAATCTTGATTGCAATAAACGCTTATTACTGGTACTGTTATTAAGAATTTTAAAATAATAACATTACTTATTTTAACAAGAACTAAATTAATAGTTTAAAGAACTAAGCTAAATTAAAAATTAATGTCATCTTTATTATTAAAAGATTAATCAATTTTATATATGAAGCAGAATATTTAAGATTATACCCTTTCATATATTAATACTATAAATACTACTGATTTTACGAAAAAGAGAAACGACGAGGTTATCAAAAGCTAAACAAGTTGTAAACATGACACGCGCGTTACGCGCAGGCGCGTTCGCCTTGACGTACATATATATATATATTATATGAATATAACAATTTATATATATATATATATATAAATGAATAAACAATTTATTTAAAAGTATAAGAGATTAAATTTATTAATTTAATAATATATATATCAGATGTGACTTCGGGGAGAAGAACAAACAGGAAACTGAAGAACATACAAAATAATAAGGAAATAAGAGAAAATCATATATATATATATATACATAGTATGAAAGAAAGTCCTTATTTATCATAAAAGACTCATTTTTCATGAAACTTTTTGTAGTCATTAAATATATAGATATATAAAGATTCTAATATTAATGGTATTAAAATATTTTAGCTTCAATATTAAAAAAAAAAAAAAAAAAAAAAAAAAAAAAAAAAAAAGCGAGGTTATAAAAAGGTAAATGAGCTTTATATAAGGCGCTTGCGCCCGTGCCCGTGCGTATATATACTGCTACTTGCCAACGAGGCGCTGGCGCGCCTCTTGATACTATAAAATGCAATAATATAAATGTAAAATAAATAAATTTAGCGAAAGACTTAATTTTTCTGAATAATAAGTTTTAATAATGAGTTTTCGAATAATAAATAATAACTTGGAAAAATGTACATTTATTAAAACACTATCATCTATTCTCAGAAGTCAATAGAATGTTGTTATTTCTATCTTGAATAAAGCGCCATTACAATACATATTGTTGCGGCAAAGTGCAGAAAGTTAAATTTTTTACTTTTATAAATGTAATGGTTTTTAAGTTTCATTATATTCGTTTAAAAATAAATTATTTTTTAATTTATTAAAGTAATTTATGATTTGTAGAAAATAAATGTTAGGTATTTAAATATTAATCTTTAGGCTACAATGTTTCCTACGGAAATTTGGGAAAAAATTTTACAAAACGTCGAAGCAATTTCTCTCATTCGTTTGCGTACTGTTAATAGTACATGGAATACAATTATTACAAAATATTTGCAGGTAAATAATTTTAAAATATTATCATTTTAAAATATATAAATTTTTTTAATCTTTTTTTATTATAAGTTTATATGATAATTTCTATTTTATAGGAATCAGATGCTTGGTATAAACAATGCGTACATGATATACCACAAAAGTACTGGTTTATTCTACTTGAGAACTCTTTTCATTTATTTTCATTACAAAAACTAGAAAATACTAATAACAAATATGAACGATATAAATATAAAATATGGATCACAATGTACAAAGCTTGGTTAAAATGGCTCAATGTTCAAAATTTAAATATACTTACTATTAATGAATTTAATCCTATTCCTGAGCATCGTCAATCAGAACGTATAACATGTTGTGATATTTTAGGTTGGTGAACAAAAATTTTTTTTTTATAATTTTATAAACATTTATTTGTAAAATTTTTTTGTAGGAGAATTACTTGCTGTTGGCTCTACAGAAGGATACATTCGAATATTTAATTTAATCAGTAATAAGCTTGTTTTCAGGATAGATCAATATGAACAAGTACAAAATATAAAATTATGTGTACAAGGTATATTTAAACAAATTATAAAATTATTTAAGAAAAACTGTAATTTCTGAATCTTATTTCTTTATTCAATTCTTTCTATTTTTTATTTATCTTTATTTTAAAAATTATAGGAAAAGATTATGAAAAAATTATTGTCATTACAACTTCCATTAGTGATAAAACAAGAGTTTGGAATATAAAAACTTATGAAAGGAATTTAATACATAGTCATAATGATGTGATATGGTGAGTTTATAAAAACTTGAACAATCATGTATAATTTTTATGAATATAATTTTTGTAGTGCTGGATATGGATATTACTGTCTAACTTCAGCTCAAGATAAAGTTATTATTTATGATACAAGAAATAATTCATATCCTATTCAATTTTTTAAACCATTGATTTATTATAAAAATAGAAGAAATTTGAATAGTTCACATGATGGAAAGTATGTTAATATGATAATTAATAAATATCAAGTGAGTGTTATTATAATAGCTAAGGAAATTATAATAATTTGATTTTTAAAAAATTATATTTTATTTTAAGTTATGTTTTTGGTCTGATGATGGTTTTTACAGAGAATTTGATATGCGACAAATTTTTCAACAACCAACTCTACTTATGGTCTCTCGTGAAATAGATTATATAGGAGTACCAAAGAATCAAAAAGTTCGCAATTACTTCTTATTTAATCCATATGTTATATTTTGCATAACAGGTATACTTAATTATTCTAATAATATATATTTTAAAATGATAAAAGCATTTAAAAACATTTTATTTCATTTTTAAACATTTTGTACTTTAGAACTAGGTCATTTAGGTATTTCAATTTACAAAAGTCAATGGAAAATATATAATTTGTTTCCTTTTTTGGAAGGAGCAGTAACAGCAATTTTTTTCTATATTAGAGTATTAGTTATAGGCTTAGACTCAGGTAAAATTTTTTGCTATAATTGACACATTGCATGTACTGTCAGAAACAAATTACATATGTTGTTATATTGCTATATTCGTAATATTTATTAATTGACTGATACTTTTATAGGTGATGTTTATTTATTTTCCCTTGAAAATGAATTAGCCTTGAAAACAATCAATTTTAAAACAAAAAAATCGAAAAAAATTCACGTTGCATCTGAACCCATAGTATCTATAAATATAATAGAAATTTCAAGTGATCAAAGATTAATTGTTGCAACTAAAAGAACTATTTATAATATTGAACTTAAACATACAGTAAACTAAAACATGCATTAAATCTAAATATGCAGTTTGTTAAGAATTTAAAAGTGAACCAATGTGATGATAAAGTAGATTTCTGCTTTTGAAATTAATTTGAAATAAAATATATTGCAAATCGATTTTTATATCTTTAACTTTTTATAAAACGTTAAAAATAAAAAATATAGATTAGTTTTATTAAAATCGTATATAATCATAATAAATGTAATAACAGTTATGAAATGTAAAAAAAAATAATGTTATGTTTTTCTAATTCATACAAAAAAATTAGACACGAGTTTGTGCACTTGCTGTACCATACGTGCGATCCCAATCAATGTATACAGATAAGTCTTTTTGAGAAACAGATGGACGAACAGTATCAAGAGCTTCTCGAAAATCATGAAATGTAACTTTTCTTACATCTTCTTTACTAATATCTTCCAATTGATCAAAAGGAATGCTTCGAATTGGACCCATACTAGCTTCTTTACATAAGTTTGTCATGTCAGCACCAGAATAACCATCTGCTAATTTAGCAATTTCATAAACATCTGTATCAGTCAGCTCATGACGTTCTAACTTTAATAAATTGTGAACTATTTGTGCCCTAGCTTCTAATTCTGGTAAGGGAACGTATAAACGCTTAACAAGTCTTCTACGAGCTGCTTCATCTAGTTCATAAGGTCTGTTGGTAGCTCCGATAACTAAAATTCGATCTTCATCACCAGTTGCTGCACCATCTAGCTGTACTAAAAATTCTGTTTTCATACGTCTAGATGATTCGTGTTCAGTTTCAGATCTCTGACATAATAATGAATCAATTTCATCAATAAAAACAACAGATGGCTGTTCTACTCTTGCCACAGCAAAAAGTGCTCTTACCATTTTTTCTCCTTCGCCTATCCATTTAGAAGTTAATGAACTAGCCGAAATTGAGAAAAATGTAGATTTACTTTGAGAAGCTATACATTTACCAATTAGTGTTTTACCAGTCCCTGGTGGCCCAAATAATAAAATTCCTTTTGGTGGTCTTCGTAATCCTGTAAAAATATCAGGCCGTAGCATTGGAAAAACTACGATTTCTTTAATAACTCTTTTTGCATGTTCTAATCCAGCAATATCATCCCAAGTGATTGGACTTCCAGAATCCATAATTTCATTTCTTATAAGTTCTATCATTTTTGGCTCAATATTTTTAAGTCTTTCATCTGTTGGTTCAGGAGGTTCTTCTTCTTCTTTCGGTTGGTCATCTTTAAAAGGACACACAAAGGCAGAATTTACTGCTCTTCCACCTAAAGATTTTTTTAATGGCTGCCTAGTATTTACAGGTTGTTGCCTATTATGCATAGGTGGTTGTCTATTGTTTTTTGCTTGTTGTACACCCAATACAGTTCTAGCTGTTTTGAAACTAGAAAATTTGTTTTCAGTTTTTTCTTCTTTTTTTTCATTTAGATGTTCTATTTTACAAGTAAGATTAGTTTTGTTTGTATTAATTTTTTCTGTATTAGAGTGTGGTTTTAAATTGGTCATAGATTGACAATCTTTTTTTGATATTGAAAAACTGTTTTTCATGACTTTAAAATCAAAAGATTTGCATTTATCTTCTCTGTTTTCAAGACATTTTTGATCTTGAATAATTTTTAAATCTTGTCGTGGAATTTTTCTTACTCTGGGTGATGTTCCTTCATTTTTCCATAAATCAATCATTTTTTCAACGTCTCTATCAATATATTGTTTATTTTTACAAGATAAAGTAGTATTATTACTACAAGGTAATTTTTCTAAAAATTGTAAGGCTGAATTTGAATCACTTAAATTTGATTTCCATTCTAAAGGATTGTTATTTGTATTTATATTTAATGAGCTAAATTGTTTCCAATAATTGTTCAAACCACTTTGACTATCAATAAAAGCAGAATAATTTTTCAATTCATTTTGAAGCAATGTACCTGCTGCATCTTCATTAGTACTGTAAAAAAATTTTATTTTAATATATAAAATTTAATAACTTTAAAAAAATATTATAATACATAAAGTTTAATATAAATTAATTTTTAATTTCAAAATCAACTTACTTATTTTTGCAAATCGTGTATTTCATAAATAAACATCTGCGATCACTGTCTGCAATTTCTGTGTCTGTTTTATTATTTTTAGAAAAAAGTAATGTTTGATAAGCTGCTAAATAGCTCTTTTTTAAATTTTCGTTACAATTTTCATTTGCAGCCATTTGAAATTTGTTTCCCGCCATAAAAAGTTTTTGAGGTTATTATTTTTAAGAAAGGAAAATTTTTATTAAACACACTTTATCAAAATAACATTAAATTGTGAAATAAATAGAATAAGTAAAATAAAAATCAATAAATATCAAACTCGGCGACTTATTTATAGTTTTAATCCATCTTATTAAATGAAAAAATAAAATGTTTTCATTGTATCAATTGTAATCGAATTATAAAAATTATATTGTTTACATCATGTTTAAAAAAATCAACACAAAATAATACGAAATAATATATACATATATGTAGTATACGTTGGTGAAAGTAGTAAAGTAGAATAGTAGAAACGAAGTTTTTCGCAATGTGAAGCATCACACATATAAGTGTAATGTATACATATTCACATTAAGCTTAGTGTACATACGCAAATATGCACACATACTATCAAAACTCAGTCAAAATGAATTGTGTAGAATTAGTTATATATTTGAGATCTTAGCGCGCTGATCAGCTGGAAACTGGATCGCTCCGATTTGTCGTGCTTTTCCCCATTTTATCTATATAAAATTAAGTGAACATCTTGTGTATGCATTGAGATGCAACATCTTATATTCTCGTTAATCAATATATTTTTATTACAATCTTTAATGTATACGAAGATATAATGCAGTGCACGGAAATGCAATTGTTGTTATTGTCGTTTACGCGGTTTACCGAATTTCTGGGTAACAGCCGTTACTTCTATTAAAGTCAAATAAATTATATTGATTTTTAAAATATAAAAGCATGCTGTGTTATTTACAAATGTTAGATTATTATTTTTAAGAAAAGAGTTTTAATTTTTTAATTAAATATAAAGAGTCTTCGCTTTTACTTTAAGAGGATTATAACGTGTTCACGTTTTATAAATGAATGTTAAAATTAGTCAACCATGTCTAGACCTTGTAGTTCAAAGGAAGAAGAGAAGCCAAATTCTTCTGTATCTGTTAGGTCTTATCTTTTTCGTAATGCTCAACAACGGGAAAATTTTGATAATTGGATATATTGTATATGCATTGTCACATTTGATCTTGAATTGGGACAAGTTATTGAGGTAAACATTGTCAATAATTTTTTATCTGACCAGCATAAGAAAATTCAAACTTTTTTCTATATTATGTACAGGCTATATATCCAGGAGATATTGAACTTTCAGAACAAGAAAGATCTAATATATGTTATTTGGCATTTCCCGATTCTAATTCTGGATGTATGGGAGATACACAATACCATGTGAGAATAAGAAAAAGTACCAACGGTAAAAATTTTAGAGAAACTCCAGCATTAAGAGATTATGACAGAAAGTCACCTATGTTCCTGCAGACTGATAAAGATTATTATTGGGGATTTGTATATTTTCGTCAAGTGAAAGATAAAAATCTTCCAAGAGGCTATTTTCAGAAGGTATGAAAAATTTTAATAAACAAAATTGTAGAAAATTTTTTTTTAATTTATAATTTATTTAACTTTCAGAGTATAGTATTGGTTACAAGGCTTCCATTTGTAAATCTTTTTAGCGAATTATGCGCTCTTATTGCTCCAGAATTTTTTGACAGTGGACAATTGTGTATGGAGAGAGTAATAAAAGAAATAAGTAAATGGCCTCCACCTGTTCCAGGTCAAGTTGTGCACTTACCTTTATTAGGAGTACTTTTTCAAGTAAGCAATATTTATTATTAAAAGTAAATGTCACATTGACAAAATGATTAAAAAATTTTTTAAAAAACTTTATTTAAAAGTAAATTCTTTTTTACTCTCTATTCAACCTTAAATGTTTATAATATTGTTAATATTCTTATAAAATAAAAAATTTCAGACGTATATTCCAAATCATGCTTTCAAAACAGCCATACCTAGTGTTGCAGCAATAGATTCTGCTCCTAGTAAGGCTGCAGCTGCTCGAAGCTTGATTTTGACATCAGCTTACGATGGTGTCATGTTTAAAAGTCTTTCTAGCGTAATATCTCATATTCATTTATTGTGGGAACTTGTTTTATTGAGCGAGCCAATTGTTGTTATGACTAGTTCACCTACCACTTGTTCAGAAATCGTTCATACATTAACTGCGTAAGTAGAATTTACAGTTAACAATGTTTATAAATTGCTAATTTAAAATAGATAATAGTGGCATGATTGGAGTGTAAATAATAAAAAAAATTACTTTATTCTATAATTTATAATGTAATATTTTTTTAAATCAGTTTTAGATATTATAAAATATTTTTAAATTTATGAAGGGTATATTTTTTTTAATAAAATGAAAATAATTAAGATAATAAATTTAATATTGTTAATATATTTATGTTAAGTTTATTAAAATCAAAAAAGAAATAATTTTTATTGAATAATTTAACAGTTTCAAGCTTAGTTATTTTGTAAATAAAAAAAATTAATTAATCAACAGGATGATAGCTCCACTTAAATATTGTGCAGATCATCGGCCATATTTTACCATTCATGATTCAGAATTCAAAGAATATACAATGGATAGCCAAAGTCCACCAGCAGTTATTCTTGGTGTTACTAATCCCTTTTTTGCCAAAACTTTAAGACATTGGCCACACATTGTACGCGTAGCTGAAAATGGATCAGTTGGAGGTAATGCGTTATTAATTAATAAAAATTTAAAATAGAAAATATTTCTAATATGTTAATTTCTGTAATAAATTATCTTATTAATTTATATACAGATAGTCCAAAGTACAAATCAAAAAGATCTGAAGGTCTTAAAGTATTAGACTCAAAACCTGGATTGTATACTCAGTACAAGTCTTTCCTGCAAAAAGATAAGACTATATTAAAAAAGCTACTCAGAGGAGTGCAAACAAAAAGGCCAGGCGAAGCACAAACTGTATTATTAAAACAGCATCTTACAGAACTTACAGAGAGTTTTATGTTTCCATTAGAAAGATATATTGCCAGCCTTATGCCTCTTCAAAAAACCATATCACCATTTAAGGTTTTACATTTATTATATAAATAGCTACCAAGTTATACTTTCATTTGGGTCTATTTTATAAGATTATTTTTACTTTATGTAGGCAACTCCAATACCACAACTTTTTAATCCCGACGATTTTTTAGCAACGCTAAATAATGCTGGTCCACAATTAACTACAGGAATTAAAGGCGATTGGGTCGGCCTATACCGTAGATTTTTTAGATCTCCTAATTTTTCTGGGTGGTTTCAAGCAAGATATTTAGAACTTACTAATAAAATACAAGCAATTCAACTCGAAGCTCTGTCTCAAGCGGTAAGATTTTTATTTTAAGGCTTTATTGATATAATGAAAACAATAATTCGCAATATTGCTGTACGAGCCTTTGCAAAAAAATAATTTATTCTTTATTATTTATTTTATAATTTTTAAAAGAGTTTTCTTTAAAAATTTATTATGTTACATTATATATTTACTTTAAAATTTTAATATTAAAAACATTAAAAAGTGCAACGGATAATAAATCTATTTCCTATTTATTTTCTTTTATAGGATTTAACTGCATGGGTCAGAAACAAGCAAGAAGTTGAAGTAGTCGACATGATTTTAAGAATTCGTCAAAAATTAGAGAAGAGCAATCTCGATGTTGTACCCCTAAGATATTCTGTTCAAGAAATGTTGCAAGAGCGCATCAATGAGATTACACGAACATTACCTGATGATCTAAGAACTATTTTAAATAAGGAGTCTTGACAGTACTGCCACGGTGTCGCGTTAAATAAGCAGCAGCGACAGCTAATTTATTATACGATCAAAATGCAAGGAATTTGTTAAGGGTATTTGGATGACTTTTATGACATTTTTTTTTTTTTTTTTTTTTTTTTTTGTCGCGGTCAACTTTTGTTGTCGCCATATTATTTTCATATTTCGTGAATATCGTTTTTTTTTAAATGTTGATATTATTCTGATATTGCTTTAGAAGAAAAAATTTTATAGGATCTCTAGTTGATGCATTTAGATGATAAATATACATATACATATATTTTTTTTGTTAATATTTTTTGGGAAATGAATCTATAAAATAAGATAATCATAAACATTGACCATACTATATATTTAGAAGAAACTCATGTATATAAGAAAAACTGTTGATAAAATCGATATTTTTATACGTATTAAAATTGTCTTTTTTATAAAAAAAGAACATTTCTCTTTATAATTTATAAGCTATCTTATATAAGAATTAATACCATATTTTATTTATAATTATACGCGATTATTGTATCGAGTAGTATAAAAATACTCGGATAACATTTATTATATTTTTATCGCTTTTTTGCCTCATTAACATCATTCTAAACTTTGGAAAGATAACGAATTTTTCATCAAAAAGGTACTCTTATTTAACACTATGCTCTTCATTCTCTCGACGACGAAGATCTTCCATATTCTTGACTAAATGGCTGCAAAAAAAAAAAAAAAAAAAAAAAAAAAAAAAACAATGCAAATAATTATTTAAAATTTTAAATTTATAAAATTTTAATTATCTATGGAACTTACCAGCCTCTGGATGGCGTTGTGTATCTCTCGATACCATTCAGTTATCATTACAGGATTGTCCCATTGTATGAGTACTTGCAGTCCCAATAGAGTATTTATAAGATAAACGTTTTTTCTATTGCTTAGTTTTTCTGCAGATTCTATGAAGGCACCGTTCAAATCCACTGAAATGTCTGGTTTTGCCGCAGCTGATTGATTCATTTTCTATAATAACAATATTTGTTTTTCTTATAAGTTTTTGTATAATAAGAATTAATTCTTTAATGAATTCTAAAATATTATAAATTGTCAATTTACCATTGCAGCAAAACTCTTTTCATCCTTAAAAAAAAGTAAAAACAATTCCGTTAATACTGCATAAGATGTACTCCAAGCTTTTCTTAATTTTTTTCCATTTTCAGTCGTTATTTTTGTTTTATTTATTACTCCTTCTTTAAGAATGCACTAAAATAAAAAATAATTATAAATTTTTCACTTACAAAGATCATAGAAGAAAAATTTATATTTACCATGTTTCCATCGAAAAGTTGGGGCCAATCATCATTGGATAATGTTCTCGCGCGATTTTCGGTGGCAATCGTCGGAAGAGCCCAAGAAGATTCATTGCTGTTTTCTTCAAAGAAATATATTTTACCTTCGGAGTCGCTCGAAGAGAACCACTGAAAAAATATAAATTAATATTTCAAATACATAAGTTGTTTTATAAAATATTAAGTTTAAAAATAATATTAAATATCGATATTTTATTTAAAATTTAAAAAAATCTTTCGACTTTTTACATCCAACGTTTATTATAAGATATTATTATTTTTTTTTTTTTTTTTTTTTTTTTTTGTGCAATTATTGCAGCAATAATAATACATTAAAAAAAAAAAAAAAAAAAAAATTACGCCTTGATTAATTTTTGACAAAATAAACGATAAATAAAACTAGTAACTTGAAAAGGATGAACAAGGAATTTTAAAGATACAAATTGTACAGCTACCTTGTCACCTCGCTCGTTGATGAAACAAACTCGTTTGGCATTGTTATCATACGTCTGCGTCCATCCGGCCGGTAAATTAACGAGATTCTCGACGCTGTCATCGAGAATACGCGACGGACTGGCGGAGGAGCAAGAGGTCGAGCTGAGAATCGCCTCGTCCGAGAGGCTTCGGCTTAGACTGTTGACGTTGCCATCGGAGCGCGAGTGAGCTCCACCGAGTTTTGATTGTTCGTACGACTGTTGCGTCGTCCTGCCCGTTGCGGGGAAGGTTTTGTACTGCAGGTATTCCTCGGAGCCGCTGTCCGAAGTGCGCAACAAAGTTTTGAAGCCGACGGCTGTGCTGCGCTCGATATCGATTTCGCTAAGATCATCGTAGCTGCTGTCGCACATCGGCTGTGGTTGCGGTTGCGTCTGCTGAGGCGCTACCCGACGTTTCGCCGGCACGGGTTTCCCTCCGGTCAAGCGCTCGGCGCTTGCCGTTGGCTGGAATATAATTATAGCAGATTTCAAATTTTATTCTTTATTAAAATACCATTCGTCATTTTATTTCTATTGCATTAGTGAAATTTTTATTTAACAGTTTTAGCAGTATTTAAAAATTTTAATCAACTTCGTTGGCCGTTCTATTATTTTATCGAATAAATTGAAATTAAAATAGTTTTTACATTGTCAGCAATTTTCTTTTTCTTAATTGTTCAAAGTTTAACAACTGTATAATTGCATCTTCTTGTAATTGCATATCTAAAAATGAAAACCGGTGAACCATTGCTTCTCATGCGGGTATTTTGTATATATATATATATATATATATATATATATATATATATATATATATAGTTGTTTTTAGAAAGTGGCTTTAATTTGATACTTATTGAATTTCAAAGGGGGATTTTAATTTCGGTTGAATAATTTGTTTTTATTCATTTATTTATTTCAAATTTTAAATTTTTAATAAATTCATGCCGACAAACAATTTTAATTATAATTTATCTCGTTAAAACTAATAAAATATTAAATTGATTTAATTTTTCACAAAAATATAAGACAATTCGTTAAATAATTTACCGTGACCAGCAGTGTCGAAGGTTTGATCCTCCTAAGGGATTCCTTGGATCTTAGTTTGGGGATAGGCTTATACCTTCTGCGAGACTCAATTTCGTAGGCGCTCGAGCTCGCAGCTGTATCTTCATTTTTCTCCTCCATCTCCGAGCAATCGAGATCGCCGAGACTTTTTGATTTTCTGTTGAGTTTGTACCTCGCCGTTTGGCTGACCCGTTCCGCGCGGTAATAATATTCCTGGTTCGCGGTTGTAGAGCCCTCGTGTTGTTGTTGTTGCTTCGAGCTGCATCGTTGCGTTTCGTGTTGTGCATATTTGCGTTCGATATGATGATGATGATGATGATGATAATGATGATGATGCTGATGCTGCTGTTGGTTTTTAAAGATCTCGGTATGGCTTGCGCTTGCTACGGAATTGTGTTGAGAGTTGACGCTGTCACGGCGGCGGGGCTCGCGTTTATTTAACGCGCCATCGGACTTGGAACAACGCTTGTATAGACGCAACGAGTCTTGACTCAACGTCGTCGTCGGGCAGTCTGGAAGTTTATTTTTTTTTTTATTTTTTTATTTTTTTTTTTTTACGATTAGATAATGTATACGCATGCAGATGATTATTGCGCTTGCGTAATCGAATTTTTATCGTTTAAAAAAACGTTTGATGTTAAGTAACAAAATTGCTGATTGTCTATATATATATATATATATATATATATATATATATTTTTTTTTTTAAATATATATATGTCAATTATTAATAATAGTTTAGAAAAAATATGAACAAATATGTATTATTTTCAATTAAAAAACTTCAACGCTTCGAGCAAAGCATTACTAAAAAATGTGTAGCATGCACATCTCAAGGCGTGGTCAGAGTCAAGGTCACTTTTTTACTACAATTTCCCTTTCTTTTTTGAATTTTATAAATTTAATTATACAGATACGATGCTGCAATTTTTTAGACAACTATTTTATTTAAAATTTTATGAATTTTGACTGCAAAATATTATTTTTTTAAAATAATTTTACGGAAAAGTTTATGTTTGAAATTAAAAAAAAAAAAAAAAAATATGTATATATAAATGACACAAATTAAATGCCTCAAAATAAGATTACCGTTATCAAATAATGACTGGAATAACCGCAAATTTTTTTTTAGTTACGCGTATTAAGCGTAATCTAAAAGTACAATACGATTATAATAAGAATTTATATTCAATTTGTAAAATTTCATTTTTTGCGACATGTTTTGTATACATATATTTATAATTTAACGAAGTATTGATATTTAAAAATGTGTTTAATTTAAATTTATTTAAATTTAATAATAAATAGTTATGGAATAGAAAATTATGCAATTTTCGATTTGTGTTGAATGAAGAAAGCCTTTTAAATTGAAATAATTAAAATATTTGATGCAAATTTTTATATTGTTACAAATAGATATTGTATTGAGAACAATAGAGTTTAAAAATTAATAATAAATTTAATCCTTGTTTTACATACAACGAACAATCGAATATTTATAATGGTGAAGTCAGTGAAAATTTTACATTTCTTAATTATAAGGTAAAATATTTAATAAATAGTAAAAATTTTCGTTACAACAGTGTCGTTGCACTAAATCGCATAATAAAATGCATATTATATTAATAGTGAAAAAATTCACGGATACTCAAATTAAATAAAAAGATGATATCATAGTATTATTATGTACTAAGACGATCAAATTTATTAAATTAATGCATTTCAAGTTATCTAAATAAATTTACCGCAACGTTACTTACAAAATCTCATTTATTTTAAATTAAGCGTTTTTTTTTTTTTTTTTTTTTTTTTACGATAGCTTTTGCGATAGAAAATATTAAAATTTGTTTGTAATAAAATAATTTATAAAAATAATATATTGAATTTTTAAAATTAGAATAAAATTTTACAAATAAAAATAATGCTATATTAATAATTTAGCAATATAAATATCATTCATTAAAATTTAAAAAAATTTAATTAAAAAATTGAAAAAATATTACCTATATCAAGAGAGTGCTTATCATTGTCAAATTCAACAGAATTTGTATTTGCTGGTAAAAATCGAATTTCACTGGCTAACTTTTCAAGAGATGGTGTAAGCTGCAACTCTTCACGAAAATCCTTGGTAGGCATTTTTAACGTACATGGCACATTTTCACGTTTTATGTGCATAGAAATATTTGAATAAGACGGAGATTCATTATAATTTAATACTTTTACTGTAACATCTTGTAATTGTTTTGGCCTATCATTGTCATTTAAAATATTTGCTTCATTATATTCATCGAGTAATTTCGGCGATCTCGCAGTTGGACTTTTTGGTGGCTTGATATTTGAATGTGAAAAATCAAAAACTTTTCTTTTCCAAGATTCCATTTTGCATTTTGCATTTGCATTTGCATTTTCATCTTCATTTTCTTTGGTATTGTTATCATTATTGTCCAATAAATTAACTTGAATTTCAGCATTTTCAAAACGTCTAGATACAGTCATATCATGTAATTCTTGTGCTAATTGATTTGGTCCAGAAATATCTATTTCATTATTCTCTGAAGTAGCGATTGTTTTAGAATTTGTTGCAGATTGCATTAATTCTGACATAAGGGTTTCGATAGCCCACATTTTTCTCTTATCGTTAATTAACAGTCTATCAATATCTTTATTAGGTGTTTCTTGCATATTGTTCTTATTGCTTGATACCGAAAATGTAGAATTCGTATGTTTTTCTAAAGCTTCTAATTTTTGTACTAATTTTTTATCTATTTTATGATCTATTTTTTTCTCTACTTTTTGATCAGGTTTATAATCTATTTTTTTATCTGATTTATTTTCTATTTTTTGATTGATTTTTCTATCTGTTTTGGGTTCTATTTTATTATCCGTTGTTTGATCTACTTTGCGGTCTAATATTTGATTTGTCTTATTATCGGATATTTGATCGGATGACTGCACAGATTTCTTTGGATTTTTGTCAATAACGCTATACAGTTTGTCAGTATCCGATAAACGTTTTGCTCCTGTACATGCATTGGTGGGTATTTCAATTTTAGGGAAATTGGGTGATGCACTTCGCCGCTTTTGTGCATCTTCTTTGATTTTTGACAGCGGTACAAATTGAAAATTATCTGATTTTTTCAAGACTTGTGCAGAAGCTTTTTCCCATTTATCTTGTATATTTTCAAACTTAGAAGATAAGTCTTTGTCATCACAAACTTGGTCCACTTGTTTACTTACTTCTAATTTTGTATCTAAAATATTTTTCTTTTGTGTAACTCTATTTGAAAGAGCATTTTCCAATTCCTCTTGAAATGGATTCAAAATTTGAGCGTCTACGTGTTTCATATCTCTTCCAAAGCACATTCCAAAAGTTGAACTTTCCCAAGTATCTTTATGCTTGGTAGACACAATTCCAAGATTGGACTTGCTAGTCTTAATATCCTCGTTACTATTGTCAACAGAATTTTTTCTTAAATTTTTGATTATCTTAGATGGTTTAGCAGGTTTAACTTTGTTACTATCATTGATAGCACCTAAATTTCCAGAAAGCTTCCGTATAACATTTCGAAATGATTCATGAGCCTTTCGTGGTTCTTCCTTAACAGCAGTCTCATGAACCTTATGGCTCTTATCCTGCATGGAATGTTGTTGACTGCTAGTTCCTTGACTGGTGACATCGTTCGACTTAAACATTTTGTCCTTATCGACATAGAATCTCGTAGTTTCAGGTAATGGTTCCTCTTGAATTTCAACGACGTATCCAGTAGGTACATAAAAAGTACTCTGCTCTGGAACATAAAAATTGTTCACATCCGCGGGTCTCACTACCTGCCACCAATCGTCATTAGTTTTCTTGATTAACAGTAGCTTTTCATCCTTGATGATCCGCACTCGCTTACCCCGCGTGTCATACTCGAAGTCATATAGCACCTTGAGGCGAACTCTTTCTGACTGCCTCTCGGCTGCTGATGCTGCTCCACCTCTTGTGCCCATAATGTTTACGTACAGAGACTCTCATCACGCTCGCTTGCGAGCACCGTGAAGAAAAAGGAAGGTGAGCGCAGATAGAGAGCCACAACAGCTAAAGTAATTGCAGCGGCATATCACGTACGATGGGCGCGGAAGACGTGACAATAAGCATCAACTATACGAGGGAGTTACTCACTTACGCGTTGTGTCATCGTGCGAATTGCACCTGCAGCTGTAGAATGGTCGCTCGTCTGATGCGAGTGTCTACACGAGCTACCATCAACAAGTCAACACTACAGCCACATCGAGATTGTGTGCGCATAGTACGTATGCGCCGCGGTCGAGAGAGAAATTATATTTTCGTCACGCCCTGCTCTGTTATATTTAATGCACGACGACGAACCAACAGCAGAACAGCAGCAGCAACAGTATACGCGTCGTATGCAATACTGTGTGTTGCCTGTCATTTGTCATCGTGCAGCCGCGTCTCTGTTTTTAACGTCAATCGCTTGATAATATAGCAACCTACTTTACAAACGTGAAATATAATAGAAATTGAGTTCATTGGCAGTCGATTGGATAGATCGGTAAAGATCGTTCACAATGACGTAACGTGCTGTCTGCGAACCCTCGATCTCAATTCACAAAATAATATTAATGAATATGCCAAGAAAATGTTGTTGGAAAATAAATAACTAAAAATAAATTAATTTTTCATTGATCAATAATTATAAAATCAATAATGAAGTAAAAAATTATCTTCTCTTTACTAGAATTTAAGATAACTGAAATATATTTACGTTATTAGTATAAAACTTTATAAAAAAAAGTTTTGAGATTTTTTCAATTTAATATAAGTTAAAAAGTATAAAATATTATTTTATTATTTTATATTATTTTAATACTAAATTCTGCATGTGACTAATAAAAAGTCTATAATAATTATAAAATAGTAAAACATTAATTAGATAAAAAAAAAAAAAAAAAAACGATGAAAACAATGGGAAAAAATTTTTAAAAAATAAAGCAAATCATTATATTCTGAAATACATAAGTGTATATAAATTAATAAAAACTTACCTTCAAATTAAAATGTTTAAAATGAACCATTTATTGATAGAGTTTGATAAAATATCAGACAATTCGAATCATTATTTTTAATAACATCAATAAAAATTCTCGTAACGTAAATTTTAACATATTAAAATACTGAATATAATATTAAAATTAAGTATTAAATAATGCAATACTTTTAACTCATAAAACTCATTGTAATATAAAAATGGAAGGTATTGATTGATTGATAAAATTTAATTAGAAAAGAATTACTTGTAGTATAGGAATTGATTTAAAAAGTACTAATTATTGTTATTTTTTAAAAATTGAACTATACTTATCTTTAATATCTATGTATTCTAATGCAATAGAATAAAATCTTGTAAAAATTTAAATTGTATTTAATATAAGGGTACGAAATTTATAATCAAATAAATTGTCGACAAGACTGAATTTATTCAATCAATATTTGAAAAAATTTAATTTTGAGAATCTTTAGGACAAAGATTTTTTTAGAACGTCGCAATTATACAATTTAGATTGTTATAAGATACACATCTTAATTTATCATCGAATAAAAATAACGACTACAGAGTTTGCGGTTAATAAAGTCTCGGTAATAATGTTAAAACAATGACTATTAATAATTATCAAAATAAATTGAATGCACATAATTATACTTCAAATTTTCGCGTATAAAAAAATTCAGTTTATTTAATAAATCTCCAAACATAATGAATCGAGCATAATAACTCGCATGATTATTCGCTTTACAATTGATAAATGATAAAAAATTAAAATGAGATATTTTTTTTATTATTTAAAATGTAATTTAAATGTTATATAAAATAAAAGTGTAAATTTCTTTTTTTTTCTCGAGAAATCTTTCGATTCACAAATCGGTTTAAAGAAAAGGTAGTCAAAAAATTAAAAGAAAATAAAATGTATCCTTATTAAGAAAATAAGAACTGTTTCAAATGTAACATAAATATTATGTTTATCCTAGGAACAATTTTATTGATAAATTTTAAAAATTCTCGTCATACGATTCGTTTCGATATCCAGAGTTTTCTACGTGATCATCAATTTAAAAACTGTATTTATAATTTTTATTAATTCATCTTTTTAACTTTTATTTATTTATTCATTTTTATTTAATCTCACGTCACTGTGGTCTCGCACTTGTAACACAAATATATTGTCGATAGTAAATCGATAAATCATGATTGAAAAAAATAAAATAATAATGAACTCAATTATATTTATTTTTCTATTATTTGTCTCTCATTAATAACTTTAATACCTCAACTTATGTATTAACAAAAAAAAAAAAAAAAAAAAAAAAAAAATTTGTTATAATATTGAAAGTATCTGGTTTTTTCCAAAAAAAAAAAATTAATCGAGTAGAAAGCATTCATTTATATATGCTTATTATAAAATCAAAAAAGTTCGTCTTTTTAACTACAATACTTTACAATTGTAAAAGTATTATGTGCTAAGTTTGTAAAAATAATAAATAAATAAATAAATAATATAATCATTTTGAATAACGAAAAAAATTTAAGAAATTTTAGGAGTTACGAATGCAATTTTTGCAAAAATAAAAGAAAAATTTTTAAAGAATAAAAAAAGATGAACTTATATTTTTTTTTTTTTTATGTTCGTTCCTTTTGGTGTATTCCTGCGTGTATTACATTTACGAGTTTTAATGACATACGAAGCGAGATAGACAGAAAACGCATGAATATACCACAGATAGCCATTAAATATTACACTATAATGTCGCTACAGAAAAAACTGTATGTCACGTGCAAACAGATATTTTTACGCTCAAATAAATAAGAATATTATGTCGCTACAAAGTGTGGATTATTAGAAGGGAGCAAATGAATTTAATCGAAGCGCGACGATTCTTAATTCGCCTTATATCGACAATCTCCTTATTAATACAAATTTTCAATAATTTTCCGCAAGCATAAATTGCATAAATTTGAAAATTTAAATACCAGTCGAATATAACAATTAATAAACATGATCTAGTTTAAAACATATTTATTAATTATTAATAAAACATTTTTATTAAATAATTATAATTATATATCTATAAATATTGTTATTATTAAAACTCAAAATAGTAAAGTAAGAAATTTTTCAATGGGTGAAAATTCATTTCGAATCTAAGATTCCTTTTAATCGTGAAGAAATCTTCAGATTCAAAGTAGAGTCGTCGCGCTGCGAATATCCCAGTAAATAGATTTCTTTCCCGTTTCATATTTTGACTAATTTTTCGCGCGGACGCGACATTACAAACAATGATATATTATGCGTGTGAAAAATGGTATAAAGACTTATTTTTCTTCATTTTCTTTTTTTCCTTTTTTTTTTTTTTTATTTTTTTATTATTTTATTATTATTATTATTATTATTATAACACTTAAATGTGCAAGACATCTAACCGATTTTATTCAATTAAAGAGACTTGCCGCAATAAAGAAAAATTGCTCTTTGCAGAAGACATTTGCGGAAGATTATTTCCTTTTTACTTTTATTATTATTATTATTATTATTATTATTTTATATTATTTTCCCATTAATATTCGTGTAAAATTCGACGAATCTCTTTAATTTATCAGTTGAATATCTCGCGTTAGTTATTGCGAAGCAATAAATCTAACATAATGTATTTCTGATACATGATGTCTCCCGTTCCCTTTATCTTTTCATCTTAGTCTCCTTGATTTTTGTTGAATGCATTTATGTTTTTACAGAAGTTGGAACCTAAATAAACACTCAACTTTGCCATTATTTTTTTTTCTCTAACACTTCAGACCGGCGATAAAAAAAAGTTGCTATGTACAATACGCAATTGACTAAACCATAAATTTTTTCTCTCACTTTTTTTTTTATTTATACATTAGTCAATGAGGACGACTTTGTGATTGTATGCAAGAATATTCAATTTTTATTACAATTAAACTTAAAAAAAAAAAAAAAAAAAAAATTAAAAAATAAAAAAAAAAAAAAAAAATAAAAAAAAAAAAAAATAGGAAAATAGAACATAGTTTGACGCGGCGGCGACAAAACACGATTATTGCACCGATATCCAGGCGAAATTTTTATATATTCAACGATCAACCGGGCTGAAGGTTACTGAAGCAAACGCCCGTACCTTTTTATTTTTTTATTTTTATTTTTATTTTTTTCTTTTTTTTTTTTTTATTTTCTATTATATTTTTGCTTGATTCGCTTGAACAATATTTTACTTGCCTTTTTTTTTTTTTTTTTTTTTTTAATAATTCTACTATTTAGGTTTTTTTTCTTTTCTTTTTTTTAATACGTACATATTTAAACTTATAAGGAAACTCAAAAAAATAAGAAAGGAAACGAAGGTAAAAGGCTTGAAAAACTTTTGGTCGCAGACGGAATAACCGGAGGAGTTTCTTTAATAAATTACACCAAAGCTTATTTATTTGCTTTTTTTCGTATATGATTTAGTAAGTGTCACTAGTTTTCGCTATGTTATGTTTTCTTCTTTACGTGGATGTGATGTTGGCTGCTGGTTGTTACATAATCAATTAATGGATCCTGTTCATTTACTAATCTTCATGCTTTTGGGCGCAGAATGGTGCAGCGAGTAGATGTACAGGCAGAGATGATATTTTGATTCATATTTTTGTTTAACGTGATAATTTATTCACTATATTAAATTTTTCATATCGACAAAAAGCGCTCGAAATATCTATTTTGTGAATGGACATTTCGAAGCGACATTGTTTACCAGCTAGCCGACTTCTATCCTCTTACTTTTTTTTCGTTACACTCTTTGGGATTAAGGTCAAAGTTTGTTTGTCAGAAAATCGATAATAGATTATTGTTTGGACATTCGTACGAATGAATGTCTCAAATAATGTATTTAATGAATAACGTTAATACGCAGTTATAATTCATTATAAGTGTAAAAGTTGGTACACAGAGATAACAGGCTGCTCTCTTCTAATCGCAGACAAAAAGACTTATAAAACGTGGCACGTACACAATACTAGACAAAAACTCGGACAATACAAATCATCAGACTAATTTTTAACTATTTCATCCTATTTCATATCACCCCCTATTTAAGCTGTTTTTTTTTTTCAGATTTTTATTTTACTTCTCAATCTTAAAAGAGGATTTTCTCTGCACCGATAGTCATTCGCTGGCCCAATATTACCATTTTATCATTTTCTTCTTTCATTATACAAATCATAATAATATTTAATATTCAATTATCTAAGACATTAAAACTTCCTGCTCGCTGTAATTGCCGAGCGCCACTCATAGCTCTACATTTATTTTTTACTATTTTTTTCTGTCTTTTTTTCACTGTTTTAAAGCTTAACTTCACGTCCATTGATTAACGCGCTTACAGTATTTCTTAAATTTTTTTTGATTGCTGGAGGGCACTGACAAGCTCACAGGATGCTTGTTGTTTTGATAGAGGCAACTTAATCGATGAAACCAAAACCTTCGGCTCAGCTAGATTATGAGATAGTGAAAATCTATCGCAAATCATAGATATATTTTTTTCAGGATAGCTTCCCTCCCGGGGCTCCCTTCTCTTTTTAATTATCTCCCTTATCTTCTTCATCATCATCTTCGTCCTCAGAAGGTTGCTCCGCCAGCCACGTTAACCAGGCGTTTACCTGCGAAATATTAGGCATTTATTAATAAAATGTATACATTAAATTTCTTTCTGCAATACAACATTGCTTTTTACAAAACTGTTGTTCAAGAAAATATGTTTTTTATCGTAAGTATAAATTTTGTTAAATCAAGAGTTTTATAATCACCTGGAACAAGGCATCACCCTTTCCTGGATAAGCATCGTTGACGTCTTCTTTCCAGCGCATAAAGGCCTCTTCGTCGATAATTGAAAGATCGTAAAGTGCTATAAACCAACGCAGCAACATTCCCTTGGGGAAGTTTAGCGACAGGCAGAAGACTTGCAATGAATGTACGGCAGTGACCTGCGATTCGATGGTCGGCAAAAGTGTTTGTAACATCCGCTGGTATTTTCCCAGCAACGCCAACTCCTTTTCTTGCAAGGCTTTATCAACAATAACCGTTGGATTGGTACCAGGTGGAAATGTTGTTTCCTGTTTGATTATAAATTTTCAATTTTTTTTTTTTTTTCGTATTTACATTTTTTTTAAAGTAAAAATGATACACAATATCGAAAAAAAAAAAAAAAAAAATGTTCTAAAAATAATTATAACTTTTAGAAATATTCGATTATATAAATAAATGATATTTAGAAAATAACCTGAGTAATATATTTAAGAAGAACGGTCATGAGTGCATTGATAAAACCAGGATCGGAATGGTGCGAAGGGTCGAGTTTTTCTTTGATCCACTTGTAAAGACTGTTGGGTGCTGGATCACTCTCGAGTTGTCGCCACATATCACCCTGGATTCTAAGGAGCGGATAAAGGAAAGTAAGGTCCCTATCTTCAAGTATTTCGCCGAGGCGTTCCTTGGTCTTTTCAGCCTCCGGTAGCTGACTAATGAGGTTAACCTTGCTCTCGTTAAATATCTGCGTTAGGGCGGCTTTTCCTTGGCTCTTGTGCAATTGCTGGAGAGTGAGCAGGAAGAGCGGATAGTGCTGGCCATTCTCGGTGACGGAAGCCAAATCTGAGAGCTGCATCATGCCGTCAACTATGGCTCGCGCAGTTAGCTGAGCAATGTGCGAAGCGATGCAGGGTATTACGCTCTCCTTTTCGGAAATGGAGTTAACCAATTCCTTCCATCCGTCATGATATTGCTGACTATTGACAATGCCGTCTTTACGCATCTGGCTAACAAGGTTGGCCGTTAGATTTCGCTCGGCGTCATTGCGCTCGAGACTGTTGGAATAAATGGTGTAAACGGCATAGCGCAAGAAGCGCTCGGGTATTTTCAGGTCTTTGAAAGCCGTAATGGCATCGGAAACATTGCTATGAGAAATGAAATCATCCATCATTGTGTTAACCTTCTTCATTATTTCTTCCTTAGTTGGACCTTTGTCTTTGCGTTCGCGAGCCTTTTCACGTTTATCTAAGGGACCTTGCTTGATGACGATGCTCGCTGGTGTTTCCTTGGGCAAGAGAGGAGGACTTGGCTTGCGCATTGCCGATGCACGCATCAATGGCGACTCCGGGATGCGCCCAGGGAATAAATCTATTCCTCCTGAAAACATAAAAATGATAATTAATTTAAAAAACCGCTGATAAAAATTTACAAGAATTTACTTTTCGAGTATAAGGCTACACACCATTATTTAAAGGTAAATTAGGTGTAATGGGCTGTTTAAAGGTCATAGAATTGGCCGAGGGTCTGAGTGAAACTTCTTCCGGTGGTCCAATAAGCATCTTATTTTTGTTGAATCTAACTGGCTCCTTATTGCCGTCTGCAAGTAAGAATAAAAGTAAAAATAAAATTATCAAGCCCTGAAGAAAAATGTCAAACAAGAAAGAAAGAAAGAAAGAGAGTAAGAAAGAAAGAAAGAAAAACTTTTCGGAATACTAACTATTATTGTAGTTTTGAGACAAGTTGTGCTGTTGCTGGTTGTGCTTGCCTTGATAATTATTCTGGTGCCTGTTCTGGTTGGAGTAGAATCCAGGTGGCTGGTTACGCTGGTTGTTTCTTCCGTAGCCGCCGACGCCACCGGCCGGCGAGTTCGGTCCAAAACCGTTGGGGCTGAAGGGCGAGGTCATGGTTAAGCCCGGAGAGCTGAGCGGAATGATACCGAGGCTGTCGACGTCCAGGCTTACCCGGCCCATGCGCCGGAACAAATCGCTTCCCATGCCCCCGCGGCCCGGCTCGTCCCGATTGCGGTTATAGTAGCCTCCACCGAGACTACCCATCATGCCCCCGCCGCCCCGCGAATGCTCGTCGTTGTCGTTGCGGATCTGATTGATGGGCATGGGTCCCTCGGTGCTGGTCGCTTTGCGCGGCACCCAGTTGTCCTGCCTAAGCTCGATGACATCCCTCAACATGAACCTGATGCGCAGCGGTAGCTCGCTGCTCTTGGCCAGGTTGTTCATGCGTTTGAAGTACTGCTCCATGAGCTGGGCGCCCATGTCCGTGTCGAGGATGCGGCCGCAAGTGCGCATGATCTGGCAGAGGCACTCGATGTCCTCGGCGGGGTCCCCCCGGGATCCGCCACGCCTCTTATCCAAAAGCTGCAGGATGCACTTGTGGAGGATCGAGTTCGAAACGATTTCCAGCTTGCCGAGCTCGCCGATGAACTTGATGTTGCCCAGCATTTTGCGTTTGGCCGTCTGCCGGCGTTCTTCGTCCTCCGCGCTAAGCTCGCCATCCTGACGCTCGAAGGCCTCGTTGGCCTTTGAGCGATTCTCGAACTCGAAACGACACGTATTGAGCAGCATACGCGTGAAAGAGCTATCGATGCAGCGCTTGCCAGGCTCGAGATGATTGAGTCCGCCGCGTCCGTGCAAGCCGGAGCCGACGCCACCGCCGACGCCATGCTTCTGCGAGTTCTCAAAGTTCGCAGCCTCCTCGGACAGCCGCTTGCACAGCTGTGCGTACATAGAACTGTATTTCGGTTCATCGAGAGCCTTTTCGAAAATCTGTTGAAAGCAAAATACAAGCGTAAGTTAATCATTGCCTGATTCTCCTCTCTCCCCGCCGCTCCTTCGCGATTCTTTCTTTTTATTCAAAGATATTTACCCTTCTACTGGAATATTAATCTTTATTCAAAGATAAAAACGAACAAAAAAATATACCTCATCTCATCCGTTAGCAGCGTTAATTTATTCAGAAAAAGAAATATGTATATAAAATTATACGCAAAAGAATAGAAATCCAAGTGTGCTTATACAAAGTTAAAAAATAAAGAAATAAAATAACAACAACTTTTACGATATTGTTGAAAGAGCGTTGCCTTGCACTTTAAAAATTTTAGTAATTTGATAAAATTTTAAGAAAGACAAATCGTTGTCGTTATTTTCTATCAGAACTTGCAAAGTGCGTCATTGAACGTTTCATAGACGCAAATGAAATATGAAAATCATTTATAGCACGCAATAATCAAAACGTATGGCCCTTGCGTGTAAGATAGTTTGCAAGGCGACATTAAATCGTAGCGCAATGTGTATATATATATATATATATATATATATATATATATATATATATATATATATATATATATATATATATTTATAGCATACTTAGAAAGATTTCTATTCTGAAATAATGTAAATTAAAGATAATAAATAATAAATAAAAACGAGAGTACGCATAAAAGATGCGTGATTCGTATGATTCGTGCTTCAGGAATTAAAAATTATACTCACCAAAAATATGACGCCTTTGAGAATTACATCGGAATTGAGCTCAAGGTTGAGCAAGTCGTTGCTCAGCTTTGCGAACTTTTCCGGTGTGAGCTTGTTAAGAATGCCCCGCACCTTTCTGAAGATGACATCGTTTCTGCTTTCTGGGGTGAGCGCATCGCGTCTAATAGTTGAAGGAGGGATCCAGCGTTGCTCAGTGGATAGGGAGCGATTATCGTCCCTGGAAGGCATCGAATCTTTTAGTTTCTTGTGATTTTAAGGCGCGTCACGCGGGAAAGGTATTTGCAATTTTGCGCACGGGTAGAAAGGGGGGGGGGAGAGAAAGATGATAGGGGTGTAAAGTTCGTTCGATACAAAGGCACGGTATGCGTATTTTATCTTTGATTAATATTATTTTTCTTTCTATTCTTTTATTATTTCTTTTTTAATTTATTTTTTTTTTATTATTATTTTTTTTTGTTTTGTTTCGAGAGGAAGTAGCTCGCGTTTATACGATTTTTTTGTTTTTTTTTTTGTTTTTTTTTTTTGTTTAGAGCCAAGGAAACTGTGCAGGCCCTGACCTTCCTCCCGAGACACGAGAAGCACCCCCCGGTCCTGTGGGGTTGTCCGTTGTTGCGCGTGTTTTGGCCCCCAGAACGATAAATCACGGCACACAGATCTTCCGATGGGAAGCTGAAACAGAGAAAATTATAAAATTATATAAATAAATAAATAAATAAATAAATAAATAAATAAATAAATAAATAAATAAATAAATAAATAAATAAATAAATATATATATATATATATATATATATATATATATATATATATATATATATATATATAGCCTATGCGTCATTTCAATTGAATCACGCTCGCCTTTTTATTTCTTTAATTTATTATGCGCATATTTTTATTCAAGGTTTAAAACGTCGCCTATCTATTGACACGTAGCTTTATATAATTTACAATAAATCAAAAATAATAATCAAAAAAAAAAAAAAAAAAACTCGGACAAATGTATGACCGTCGTTTTAAAATCTTAAAGATTTTCTCTATGATTAAGGCATTACAATTGAGGGGCGAAGGGCGTCGACAAGAAAAATAGAGGCTCATTGAAAAGTTATGACGCCGTCTAGTCGAGTACGTTCAGCAATACAATCTGTTTGCAATTCGATCGTAAACAAGACGTGACGCAGAGATCTAGGAAAATAACTCGCCGCCATTTATCGACGCAAAACAACAAAGCTCGCGCGATGAGAAGGAAAATTTGTTTATTAAGTTTTTTTATAAAATAAATAATCATAAATTGTTTCCGCTGATTTTTATATTATATAAATAATCAACGATGAAAATGAATATAACGGTAAAAGATAGCTGCTTCGTTACGAGGATAAGGGGTTAAAAGATAATGAGAAAAGAGAAAGAAAGTAAGCGACGAAGCGGCTAATTGAAAATAACCGGATGAGACACGATCAACTCGCGTAGCGCTGCGAACGAGGCATTTCCTCTTCTTAAGTTTGCTCCGATTCACTATACGCTTACGTACGTACGTACGCGCGTATTAAAGTACTCGCAATCGCAAACATCCATCGCTCTAGTGCAAATTTATAAATCGCTTGCAAAATATAATGATTGCGAAAATTCGTACACTTCATATTATTATTATTATTATTATTATTATTATAACTATTTTCATTACTTTTTTCGTACTTCTTTTTTTCTACTCTATCGGATCTACCGGTCTCCATAGACATATAACGAGAGCACAAGTCGCTCACCTTGATATCTCGATGCGCGCGCGCGCGTTTACATACGGCGTTTAACAAGAGAAGCAGGCGGGAGAGGAGAGGAGGTGGGAAGGACGAAAAAGAATATTTTTTTCAGGAAGCAGCTGTACGAGTCGAGAGAGAAAGAGAGAGCGAGAGAGAAAAAATCGACACGTTAACGCGTCGCGGTGAAATTATACATCGATATCGCAAATATAAACGCACGAGTAGCGAGTAACAAGTCGAGTGTGTGAGTGTGTGTGTATTAATACCGTTGCGACTTGATTTAACGCTACGTTGCCAACTTTAGCGGGCGCTCGTCTCGTTGCAAGCAGAGAAAAAGACTAGCGGAGAGACGACGACGACGACGCACGAGACTTGCGAAACTCGAGATTCCTTTTGAAAAGAACAACGACGGTTTACTCGCTCTCTATCCTTTGTTGTACATAAAAAAAAAAACTCGCAGGCTTCCGTCTTTTCTTTTGTTTTAAACGAAATACCTGCATTTCCTTATCTTTTATTCAATAATAAATATATTGCTCGTTAGCGATATCGCAGAATTTTTACGGTTATTTTATTCGTAAAAAAGTCAATGATTTTTCTAAAAATTTGCAGCATTTGATATCTTACAACAGTAGAATAATCTTCAACAAGTTATTTGCCAAATAGCATATTAAATTTCTCTACTTCGTGCTTTTCTGTCTAATAATTCGCACGATATGCTTCCTATTTTTCTTTTTTTACATAAAATTTCCTACAGTTAAGAAAAACTCACATCTCGTGAAATATAAAATTCTCGCAATTAACCGCTGACTGATATTAAAACGACCAATTAAAATGTATAAAAGGACGTTGAATTTATTTAATTTTCAAAAAAAAAATATAAAGCATTTTCCTTCCGAGAAGAATTTTCTTTCCTACGTAGTCCTCGCTCAGAGGCGCCGGCACTTTCGCTAACTCTCGATGACTTTGGCTACCCTGACCCATATACACTTGCAAGGAATAACGAACGACGGGTTAGTCGGAAACCTTCGAAACGCGACTTTCGATCGTCCCTCGGCCGTTATTTTTTTTTTATCTCCTCTTACCCCAATAACTAACTTTATTATTCTTTTATCTTTATCAAGTTTATACCCTTATTTCAAAAATTAGATTCGTATTGTAACTTTTATTGTCTCCATAAGCGAAGCTACGTATTGTTCTTTATTTAAAAATTTATAATTTTATTAAAATTCCTTTTTATTAGATATAAAAAAATGTTAAGTTACGATTGTTTAAAAATATGATCATAAACAACTTTGAAGTAACTTTAATCTGGTAATAGAAATAAGCAAGGGATTTTTCTCTCTTTAATTTTTTATTTAAATTATTAATGAATCAAATAAAATAAATTTATTTGATAAAAATATGTTAAATAAAAATGATAATAAAATAAAAGATTTTTTTATTAAAACGTTACATCAATCATTTTTTTAAATTTGAAGAATTGACATAATTTCAAATATAGCGACAACCAGTACGACACATTTTATAAAATTATCGAGTTTTATTGATTTTCTGACTACGAATTGTGAAAGATATTATGTAAATTTTCAAACATTTATTCAGTTTTAAGCATTATGAGCATTTAATTAGAAAGAAGAAAAAAAATTATTAATATGAAGCATACAAATTTAAACATCCACTGTATGTAATGTTAATAAATAAATCTTTAAATTAGAAGAAACAAATAATTGAAAATTTTGATTGTTTTTACAAAAATGATAAAATCGAGAATTTTTAAAAATAAAAAGAGAAAATTGATAAGCAGTAGAATGAGTCAAAGTTGGGTACAGTAGCGATAAGGTTTGTGGTTGAAAAAAAAAAAAAAAAAAAAAAACCGCCAAGGGTCTAGAAAAATGTTAGGTATTTAAAATAATACGTAGATCGGCTCAAATCGGAGCCCGAACTTTTAAACTCCCGATTGGTGAGTCAGTAATCGTCAGATTACAATACTATAGTCTAGTTACAGCTTCGAAGTTTATTGAAACCTCGATGAGATAGTAGATGTTAAACATAAACCTTCAATGCCGAAGAAGTCTTGCCATAGGCAAGGGGGGGGGGGGAGAGGGGACGAAGGCAACCAACGGCAAAAGACGCTCCAACGATGCGTTTCGGATACGAATTTGAGAGAAGGTCGTCGAAGATAACAGGACCGCGAGAAACGCGAAATTTCAATCGAATCTACCTAGCGATCTCGGCATGGTTAATCTGCGTAAAATTCTAGCCTTTTTCCACAAACGAACACCGGTCGCCTCAAAGCGCGTGCCTTTTAGCACATTTGGTATCGGATTAGGAGTTTCCGAGCTAATTAATCGCTTTCCCGATTCAATTCTAACTTTTGGATGTAGTGTTTATTCACTATATCGTGTTACACTCGGCCAACTAGAGCTGCAGAGTTCAAGTCTCTGCCGAAGGAGGAATTACCGTTTACACAATAGATGAGTCTCTCGCAATTATCATTCCTTCGGGTTTTCGGAATTTATTCGAATTCACATCCTGACAAATTAAAGGTCTTTGGTTTTTACGGTTGAAAACCTCGGTCGCTTCGGATTACCTTTCAACGATTCCAAGCAGGACAGATAGGAGTCCGTTATTCGTAACTTTCCTACTTATAAGATCTATCTCGCGTCCATTACTTGAGTAATGTGAACGCTAAAAAATTGATGCCCTAAAAGCTCGAGATTACGAAGTGGCACGGACACGAGAAGAGTTTTCATCTCTTGGCTCGTCAGACGGCGGAGCTGTACAGGACTTGCAAGTTAACGGGAGTCGCGAAAAATTCCCGTATAGTTGCGGAAAGGACACGCGGCGTATTTGAGCGCGCGTAGGAAGATAGCGTGGGAAGGGCCCGAAGAGTGCGAAGGGTTCGGAGACGAGTGCGTTACTGTCCTCTGAGCGCTTGATAAATAGGTATGTTGAAAATAAAATTGAAGTTTGCATTTATTTATTAATACCTTTATTAATTTCTATTGTTTTGAGATTAAACATAAAGAAGAATTTAATTTAATTTTTTAATTATTGTTACTTCCTTTTATTAGAAATTATTATTCAATTTCATTTCTTTATTAATTCACATATACATTTATTTATTGAGATTTCTTTGATTTTTTTATTATCATTCATTTTGTTAGCCAAGTTCTCGGATTCAGTTTCGTAATTAACAGTGTCCTTTCATTTTTTTAAAAGTAAAAAAAAGAAGAGGTAAAAGGAGAGAGTGAGAGAGAGCTAAAGCGAGTAGTTAGGTTGTCCCGAAGTATACGTGTTCACCGACAAGCATCCAAGGCGAGGGGTTAAAAATCTTCTCCCTCCCCCGAGTTTGTTTCCCGTACCGACGAGAGGGAAAGAGATAAAGAGCAAACGCGCTACGCGTGCGTATTGTGCATAACCCAAGCCCGAGCGCAGAGAATAACCGGGCAAACAAGTGAGCCAAGCGAGAAAGAAAGAATCCGAACGACGGAATCGGAGGGGGAGTGAGACAACTTTGATCTTTAAGAGAGCGAGTTCGCGTACATGGCATATGTATGTATACGTATATATATAAAGAGAGAGAGAGAGAGAGAGAGAGAGGAGAGAGAGAGAGAAAACGAAGACGTGGGGTGCAACACAACGATGCAGCTAGCAAGGATTTCAGGGACCGACAGCGAGAAAAAGTAACTACGCGCGAGGGGAGAGAAATGTAGAGATAGAGCGAGAGAGAGAGAGAGAGAGCCCACGAAGATGGAAACTCTTCTCTACCGTGCGATGTGGGGCGCGGCTCTCATGGTCAGACGGTCAATGAACCCCAATGGCGCGCGCACACATTCGACCTCGACTGCTTCGCTTCGTCTGTCTCTCTCTCTCTCTCTCTCTCTCTCTCTCTCTCTCTCTCTCTCTCTCTCTCTCTCTCTCTCTTTCTTTCTCTCTCTCTATCCCTTGTTCGCTCTTGTACACCGGCGGGCAAGTCGGGAGGAGTGGCAACGGTGACGACGGCGACGACGTACGCCACGAGAACGAACCGAAGCTCCTGGGTCCTCGAGCCTTCTCTCCCCCATATTCCCTTCCCCTTATTCTCTCTCTCTCTCTCTGTCGCACTTGCTCCCAACTCGTATCGCGCTCTCACCATTGTTTTATTTAAAGAGCCCGGGAATTTCAACGCGAACGCACGCGCTATCCCTTTGCCGTTCGATTTTTATTTTCGTGTATATAACCCAGCGACGCTGTCTAACGCTTTCGTATCTTGAAAAAATTAAGCTCTAAGGACCGAATTGTAAGCATTAACGTTAATTTAAAAATAAGAAAAATACCCGAAATTTAAAATTTCAAAAGAAGGAAAAAAATAAAAAAAGGCTGTAAGAGCCAAAGGTATTGTAACGCTCGCGCAGGTGTTCCTTACTTGCTCGGTTTCGATTCGTCGTGCGCTTTTTCGGCTTCTCTTTGGGATTTTTTTTCATCTAGCCCCTATTGTATGACTAATCCTTTCAAAAAAAAAATTTAATTCTTTTTTTTTTTTCAACTCACATTAATAGACGGAATTTCGATGTTGTAAATGAGAGTTTTTAAATTCTTTTCATATTTTCTTTATATAAAATTCTGAACCTCTTATTAAAATTATTTTTTTTAATACTTTTTCGTAAAAGCGAAAGAAAAAACTATTTTTATTTTTCAATAATTTCAAGTTTTAAACTCGAAACTTCATTTAAATTTAAAAGCGCAATTTGTAAACCAAAAAATTAAGCGATTTTATTTCTCTTTTATAGAATAAATAAATTTAAATCTAAAAGGCTGCACTAGTTGAAAAAAGTCAGATATGCAAAGCATAAAATAAAAATAAATGAATTCAAATAACAGTTTATTCTTTATGCTTGGTTGATAAAAATTAACGATTGAAAACTGAATATTTTACGCGGAACAATAGCTGTTTAATTGATAATAAATTTGTAAATTTAATGTTCTATTACAGGATTAAATATTGTTAAAGCGCAAATATCAAATAAAAGAGAGAGAGAGAGAGAGAGAGAGAGAGAGAGAGAGTGTGAGAGTGAAATTAGAGAAATAGATTTATCGGACGTAAAGCTCATTTATCGAACCAAATGTCAGCTGTTTTCGCGGTGACCTTGTTAGTTTCTTCCTTTGTAACAAAGGCTTTAAAAAGACAAAGACATCGCCGTCCTGATAGCTAAAGTAATCGTGACTGACATTTACAATATTTATAATAACTTGAAATCCACTAGAACCAGTAGTTACTTATCATTTCACAATGATAAATCTTATATAAAAAAGAAAAAAAAAAAAAAAAAAAAGAGAGACTGAATTGAATTTATTATTTTAAAAGATAAAAAAATAATTATACGACTATTAAATTAAATGTTGAAAATAATCAGTGTGAATAAACGAACTTTATACGAAAACATGTTGGGCATCAACGTTTATTTTATAGTTGAAAAGTTATAAAAACCATCAAACGAGCGAAATAAAAGTTTACTCGGATAATTTTGTATATTGGTCGATGGAAGCGTGGAGTCTACCGAAATTGGAGCTCGACCAATGAGAACAATAATAAAGAGTGCATATGTGTAAAGCATCCTTGGCATTATCATCAAGCTATGAATTTTCGCGCGTTTCTCGTACTTCTTAGTATACGTGTACTTAATATATTATTTTATAAAACATTCGATAAGAGGGTCTTAAATAGTTGTACGTAAAAAAACAAAAAAAAAAAAAAAAAAAAAAAAAATTTCATTGTTTTGCAATGCGAATTACGTTTGTTTTGTAAAATGACGAATCTCGTGTGTATTCCGAGAAATCAGCTGATTCGAGAACTCCGCGAATTTAAACAAGAATAAACAAAGCATATTTCAAAAAATGACGCGTTCGGCTCGATAAAATACATAAACAAAGCGATTGGAAAAATCGAAAATTTCTCGAAATACGTCGGAACGAAAACATTGCTAAAATTATTTGTTTAAATTGAAAAAATTTAAGCGCGCGTGCGTTATTATTCTCAAGGCGGTGCTTCACACAAAATTCGCGTCCGCGTACATTTGTACATGTACGCGCTTTAACGGAGTGCTGCTCGGGACGACGACGCACACAAAGAAATAGTGAGCGAGTGACGCAGAACAGAGAGAGAGAGAGAGAGAGAGAGAGAGAGA
>OX465094.1:78989261-79306761 GCA_949987625.1 Chalcis sispes
CATCGTACGGATCCGGTTATAAATCGATCGTAAATCGTCCTACGTCCTACGAAACGAAGTATGTATACCAAGGGGGTTGGCAATGTGCGGATCAAGGAGAAAAGAGAGAGAGAGAGAGAGAGAGAGAGAAAGAGATCATCTACCTACGAAAATTCCAGGTAAATTAAACGGAAGGCGAATCGAGGTCGGGGGGCTCACGGTCACGGAGAGTTGCAACGTGTACCTGACGTCGTCGACGAGTCGCTCGGATTCCTTCGTAAGTGCGTAACGGTGCACGCGCGAGCTCGGGTCTGCCTTCGTCATCGGAAATTCCCTCCAAGATCTCACTCGGGGCACTTAAGCGCTACGCGCTCGATAAGGCGACTCTCTCTCTCTCTCTCTCTCTCTCTCTCTCTCTCTCTCTCTCTCTCTCTCTCTCTCTCTCTCTCTCTCTCTCTCTCTCTCTCTCTCTCTCTCTCTCTCTCTCTCTCTCTCTCTCTCTCTCTCTCTCTCTCTCTCTCGACTTTTATATTGGAGCAACTTTTTTTTTTTACGATTTTTTGGTTTGTCCCGTGTGCGAAAATCATCCCTACCCATCCTATATTATTGTTCTCGCTTTCGTTTGCCAGCTGAGCTGTTATTGCTCTGTCTACGATACGATATGTATACCTGGGATACCTTTTCATTCTCGTTTTTACCCAAAGAAATTAAGTATCATGACAATTAAGAAGAGAAAGTTTTCAATTATTCGTCTCATTATTTTAGATATTTTTATTATTTTTTTAACGTTGAACGAATGAACCTTGTCATATACTTCAATATTAATTATTATATATAAATATTATAAAGACAATACTATACTACAAGTTAAGACAATAGCAGAAATTTTTTTCAATTTGAACTAAAACTCTTGTACCCAGGAGGACCGAGAGGTACAAGTGCCTCGTAATTATTATCTTTAATATCGTTGATAAGTAGTAAGATTGAGCAGGCGTCGAATAATACTATAATTAAGAGAACGAATACAAAAAATAAACATTGAATTAATAAAGATACTTTTCATCAAAGAGCAAGATGACAAAGTATACATAAAAGCGAGTCGGTAAAATCGAACAAATTTCCGAATAAAATAAGCAATTTTGCCCGTTAAATAAGGTAAAAAAAGTTAATGTTAGTAGATGCAAGTTAAGAAGAAAAAAAAAAAAAAAAAAAAAAAAGTGCGCAACAGTCCTTAACCTAGTTTAGGCCTATTTCGTGCAGTCGGCTCGTTTCGATCTTTCCACTTTCAAGGATACCAAAGACACGGAGAGCATCCATACACTTGCGCTCGCAGACGCGATGCACGCGAACATTTGCGCAAGCGAGGGGAAGATGGAATGAATAACAGCCGAGCAGCAACAACGACAACTGCGGCAATTGTACGAGAAAGAGAGAAGCCTTTTCCTATCTCCTAATCGAAAATCGAAACGGAACAAACACCCCCGCGATTACTATCCTTTCTACAGCTGTCACTTGCTTTCGTTTTCTTTGTCTTTCTTTTTTTCGCTAATGCCTAAGCAACGACGCGATTAAATCTTCCTTTGAAATATCCTCCGTCACGAATATTAGCAAAAGCTACATCTTCTCGGGGCGTGTGCTCTCTTTCTCTCTCTCTTCAACTCTCTTTGCTCCTTTAATTATTTTTCCACCTAACGCTGATACTTTTCCAACCTGTAAAGACTCAGACGAGCCTTTAACTTTAAGGAGCACCTCCTTGACCAACATTATTCGCTTAACGCGCAAGGTTGACATTTTTGGCTGAATTTTTTAAGAGTTTAACTTCGTGCTACTTATCTAGGTTATGTGTGCCTTACGTTCGAATCTACTACTTCTCAGTTTGAGCTTTGATATTTGGACAAAAGTCCTTGCCTACCAATTACATTCGTTTGGATTCACTCTTAATTGCTTTTTATTATTAAAATGTTATATCGTAAGGCTTCGACTTAATTATTTTCATCTACTACAACAACATTTTTTCGCGTATTTAGACAAAAAATTAATTAATTCAAAAAAATCATTTTTTTTTAAATTAAATTTTTAAAAAAATATTTCAACATTCGACTTGATGAATTATGTTTCTTCATACGCGGTTAATTTAAGAATTATTCATCAAAAATTATTTGGAAAAGGCGTATTATTATACAAAATTACTTTTCCTTTGTTAACGCTTGGCTAAGAAAATTAAATAAATTACAACGCTTTAAACTTTAAAATCAATAACGTTTAATATAAAAAAGAAAGAGTATAATAATAAATTCACATTTTTTCGTTTACGAGAGTTAGTTTTTAAGACTATAATTGTACCATGCAGGCACGAACACGGTAGAAAAAGACAAGAATATTATAACGAGTTAGAATCGGAATTGTAACGCCGGAAGAAGAGAAAACCACACGACTCCATTTGATAAATTAGGACGCCCACCTTATATTGGATTTTATTCGCGTTTAAAATAAGTAAGAATTAGTGTTGGAAAAGTGGATAACTAATATTTTGAAGAAACCACGAGGACTGCAGAACTGAAACTCAAAAGTATTGAGAATATATATATATATAATCGTGCGCGCGCGCGTACACTCGTACGATTGCATACACGTATAGGTCGACAGTGAGCGAATGAGAGTGTTGTGTGTATGTGAGAGAGAGAGAGAGACTGAGAATTCCCAGGGCGCGTGGCTCTACCTCAATAAGCTTCAAAATGGCCACAAATACATCGACGTTGGACACCTTATTATGTCGCGAATTCAAAGAAAAGAGGAATAATTCAAACAGTTACGAGAGTGCGACGTCTCCGTAAGAGGAAGAAGCGTCCGACATGACGCACTAAAAGTCGACACGTCGCGTCGCTCGCGCGCGTCTTGCGGCGTCGACGCGCCTTCATCTTCCCACATATATGCGTTTCACTCCCTCTCTCTCCTTCTTTCTCTTTCCTTCTCATACTCTCGATCTAGAATATTCTTTAACCACGAGCCCTCGACAAAGACAAAGTGTAATTTCACCAAATTTTTCACTCTATCCCCTTAAATAGACAAACGTGCAAACATTCAGGTATGCGTGTACAAGAGCCGCGCCTCATTCCGAAATCTCCATCTCGCTTTATCTCCCTCTCTATATCTCTCACTTGCTCGTTTATCCTAGGGCCTACTTTTCATCTTCGTCTTGCTTGTACAAGACGAATAAAAAAGAATATAAGGCCTCGACGGCGGCAGTGGCGGTAAGCCACGGAGATGACTTTCGAGCTCGCTTTGTCCTAAACGTGCTTCTATTTTCGGAAAAAATAACGGGCTCACGCGAGGTTATGCAGTTTCGCAGTTAAAGCAAAGAAAGATTAAATGACTGAAATACTTACGGGCCGACGACGACGACGATGGTTGTTGTGTGTTGTGAGGAAGGCTGTCTCGTCGCTCTCCTCTTTCGCCTCTCGCGATCCTTCGGCCGCACTCGGGGATCTCCGCGCGGAGAGAACGCGCGCGCGCGCACGCTGAGCTGCCTACTACTCCTCTTCGGGTCTATCTCTGTCCTTCTCTCTTTCTCCCACCTATTAGCTTCTCCTGCTAGTGTGTTTTCCTGTACACAGTAATGACGGTCACTTTTTAGCTTTACTGACGCTCTTGTTTACAAACCAAACTATACCCTACTTGACCCCATATACACATGCAAGTTCCTTGCATTTTTCACTATTTACATTAAACAAGAATTTATTTTTTTTCCTTTTTATTACAATTGATTTTTGTGCATCGACGATTCGAAAAAAAATATAAATACATCTACTATATAAATACAAGGAGCTTACATTTTCTTAAAATTGATTGTAGTCAGTCACAACATTTTAGGTCAATCTAATATGAATATGATAATTTCACTGCATTACTTCTTTTTTAATTTTATATTGTAGCAAGTTAAATTAAGAAAATGTAATTGATTCTTTGTTAAAAATCATTTCTTTGTTAATGATAATAATCATATAATTAATGCTTAAGAAATTATTTTATTTAATATATTTTATTAAATTATCGTTTTATATTATCATTTTCATTAAAAGTATTTTTAAGCATCACTATTTAATTGTCACCAAATTATAATTTTAATAACTAAAAAGAGTTCAAATTTCATTACTTAATAAACGTCAACTAACGTTTTGCACACTGTATTGATGAAATTAGTTTTAAAATGTAAAAATTTTAATTTTTTTAATGCAATTAATATTACAGTTAAAAAAATTCTAAATAAGAATAAATTCTATTACTTTATTAGTTAGAAAATTCTTCAAGTTGTTATAAATAATTGCGACTCGTTATATTTATACAAACTTAAGTTAGTCCAAATTAAAAAAAAAAAAAAAATTAAAAAATTGATTTATTATTCAATAAATGTAAAAATGTTTATTCGATAATTAAAAAAAATTAAGACAGTGTATATAACACTAATGCAAGAAAATTTGTCAAAATTCTGACGGTACGTGACCGAGACTTATTGTCTATTCCAACGCATATACGTACGAACACACATTCATTTACACACACACCGTCAAACTATGTACAACAAAGGTTGTATCGCCTTCTTCCTTACTTCTTTCCTTCGTCAAAGGGGGGGAGAGTCCAATCCGTTTTCTCCCTCGTCTCTAAAGTATACTATACGCGAAAGAGAATGCGCGTTTTCTATTGTCCTTATATACGTAGATGCAGACGACTTAGCGTCCGGCGCGCGACTAGCCGGATCCACTCAATGACTAACCTCAGGCGAGCGGCGCTGGTTAGAGGAAAGCGGAACGTGTGTACTAGCGCCCTATCTCCGTGTTTCTTCTTCTCTCTCTCTTTTGAGAAAATATGTATACAATTAACTTAAAAATTTTTCAGCTTGAGAAATAAGAATTTTATTCTTATTTTTATTTTGTCTTTGTTTCAAGCTAGAATTTTGAAAATTTCAGTCTTTGAAATAGAATGAGGTTAAGTCGTTAAATTTTCTAAAAGTTATAAAAAATGTTTTTCGGTGTTAATTTGATTTGCGTAGTTATGTATTTTCACACACACGTATAATTCAGTGAATGCGCATGCGCATCTATTATGGAGCGAGTTTTTAAAAATATACTTATTTCATTTTTTATAAAAAAAAATATAAGATCCTTTGCAAAACAAATTATTGTTTACTTTGGATGTAAATTCTAATAAATTTTTAATTGATATATAAATTAAAAATATATTAATTAAATATAAAAATATATATTATTGTAAATGCTTCTAAGAAGTAAATTTTAAAATTATAGTAATAAATTTTAAGTAAATGTCAATATAAATCTAACGTATTATGAATCTTCAAATTTCATATTTATTTTTACATTTGAAATTCATTATATTTGTTGTGTAAAACTTACTACACATACACATACGTGGGGGGCGGGTGTGCGCAATCTGTAAGAAGTACATATATTTCGAGAAATCATCCATGTTTCGCAAAGTTAGGTTTTTTGCGATGGCAGCGACTCACAGCTCTTGGAATATAAATCCGCGAACTAAACACGGTACACACCCATACATTTGCCAAAATGACGTTGTAACTTGTGTACATACATGCGGGGTGCGCACAAACGGCAAGTTGCGCAGCGCAACTGTCATTTTCCGCGACTCTGTGTGTCCCTCTCTTTTCAGCTCTCCTTGCCTAGTACCTGGGCCGACGAGAGCGGAGAGCGGTTTAGATTACACGTACACCTTCAGAACATTTAAAAGTAAACGGCCGGAAGATTAATACGATATAATCTGGGCTCAAAAGCCCTTTAAATGTCTCTCGGAACGCCTTTCTTATCTTGAAAAGCTCCTGAACAAAATATCACCAGGTTCGTATTATTCATTCTCTTTCTCCCTCTTCTAGTCAACACTCCTTGCTATCTTCTTCTCTTTTACTGCTTTTCCATTTGACTTTTAAACAAGAATTGACTTTTGATAGTTAATATATCTATCGGTAGTTCTCTTAATTATAGATTCATATTTCAGTACAAAAAAAATAAAAAAGTATATTTAGAAAATTAGTTTTTGCTTCGGTATGAACAAAGTGGAGAATAAATACATTTTCATCTCTCTCTCTTTCGGGCAGCAACATAATACATGTACGCACACTTACACTTTGATGTTTGCGAGGACAAGTATTCAAGATGATGTTTAATTTGATTACTTTCTCGAAATTTTCATAATATTGATAATTTTAATATTAGAGTATTAGAAACCATATTTACTTTAGAGATTTATTCATATTCTATTTTTCGATGTATACGAATGTTTGTGTGTTTAAATAGCCGTTTACTTTGTTTTTCACTACTTCTGTATTTTCTTTAACAAAAGAAATATTACGAATCGTATAATCCATTTTTTATTATTAATTATTAAAAAATTAATACTTAAATAAATTTAAATATATTTATTTAATATATCTTATGATATATAAAATTCCTTTTAAATTTAATGAACATAATAATATCTAATTTACTTATTTAAAGAATCAAATGCATTAAGCATTTAATAGACATTTAATTATCAATGTTGAATCATCATTTTATTCTTTCTTCTATGTACACATAAATAACTCTTAAAATCTACACATAAAAAAAGTGTACAAATTGTTATAATTTTATAATATTGCAGGTACAATTTTTTGTTAATAAAAAATTATTTGGCTCTTATGAATATGTTAAAATATAAACATTAATATGTTAAACCCATAACAAATTAATATTAAATGAATTTTATAAATTAAAGCACAAATTTATTATGATTTAATAAATTAGAACCTATATATTATAGTTATAATATATCTTTATAAATATTTTATTAAAAATTAAATTTTTTTATTTAGAATGGCACACAGTTCTCAAACCTATGGATCCACGGATCAGAGGACAGATGTACCTGATGTGGGTTTCAGTCCTACAGAACTTTATAGTCTAAGTGAGAATATAACAACAAACATTTATACAATCAACACAAGTTACAGAACACTGGATCGTGCATATAAGCATATTGGAACTAATAAAGATAGCCAAGGTCTAAGGGATAATGTGTAAGTTATTAAATTTTAAACTTTAATTTAAGTCAATTGAATTATTTTTGATTAATAATTTTAAATTTTCTCTAAGGCATACAACGCAAATAAGCACAAATCAAGTAGTAACTCAAACAAGTAAAGATATTGCAAGACTGACAGTTTTGATGAGGCGAGGAGATAAACAACAAAAATTGCAAATTGAGAAGCTAACCAGCGATTTCAAAGATGCATTACAAAAATACTCTGATATGCAAAGAGTTAGTTTGCATATTTATTTCCTTCTTATTTAAAATTTTTTATGAAATTAAAATACATTTGAACTTAACTATCAAAATTTATAATTAAATTTAAAAATTTTCAAAACAAATAATTATTTAACAAACTACACACAATTTTAATTTTACTTTTGATATTCTACATAAATTTAAAAATCTGAAACTCAGAAACGTTAGACTAATTAACAAAGTTAAAAAAAAAAATTTAATTGTAATTTTTTATGTTACAGTCAATTGCTGACAAAATGAAGAGGCATATATTGGTCACAAGCAGCATAGAAACTCAAGGAGACGATGAGGAAAATGAAAAGCAGAGCTTGATTCAAATTCAGGAGGATGCTAAACGGAGAGCAGAAACAAGGTTAGTTTTTTATCAGAGAAATTACAATTCTTTAAATTTTGGTCCCAGATCTATCCTTTTCTATCAAAGCAATAAGATCATTCTATCACTTCAAAAACATTATCGATGCTTCTTTATAGCTTAACTTACACTACTTACACTAAGTCTAACACCCAAGTATGTAATAAAAAATCTGCATGGCTACAAATGAGTAATAAGCATGGATTACGAGTGGATGTTGCTGTTTAACATTTTCACGAAAAATGCGTAATCAGATATTTTTTAAGCATGAAATATCCTATTAAAGGTAAGTTTTCGCGCGCTAAGTAGGTTCAGAGTAGGATCAACTGCAAGTTTATTTTTAATTTTTTAATATTGTTAATTCATTCTAATTTACTTCTAATTTCAGAGCATTGGAATTTGATTATGGAATGATTTTGGAGCAAGAGGAGAGGATAAAAAGAATCGAAGGGGATATTTTAGATGTAAATCAAATCATGAGAGAACTTGGAGCACTTGTTTATCAACAAGCAGATTCAATAAGTAAGTAATTTTTATTTTCTAAACATATATATTTATCTTGAATAACTTTAATGCTATAAATTTATGAAGATAAATGTATTCATAAATTATTTAGTCAAGTGTTTAAGTTAATTAATGAAAATTTTAATTTTTCTTTTATTATTTAACTAATCAAAATATGCGCTAAATGTAAAAAAGGTTTATTGCATTAGTCGTTAATTGATTAATTTTAAAATGAATGTTGATTTATTGTATTACAGATAGTATTGAGAACAACATTGAAAACGCGCATGATCGAGTTGAACTGGGAACACAAGAATTAATAAAGGCTAGTAATTACCAAAGTAAATTTCGACGAAAAGTGTGTATTCTTTTAATTATAGCTATTACTTTTGTTATAATTTTGATATTGTGCATAGTTTTAGCTAATAAATCAAGTTAGCGCTTCTAAATATTGTAGGTAGATGTAGAAAGTCAAATTTGGTTGTCTCAATCTATTGCAATGGCTCGTATTTAAAGAGTCTTGCCCATAAAAAAAAAATTTTTTTTTTTTTTTTTTTTTTTTTTTTTTTTTTGATTTTTGTTTTTTTTTTTGTTTTGTTATCTGCGAAAATACGTAATACGCAGTAAATGAGATTTTGAAATTTGCTCCAAGTATCTGTAAAAGACTTTGCGATTATGCTGCAATCGCGTGATATTGGGTCGTCGTACGAAAAAAAAAAAAAATAAATGAAACGGTGCTTTTTTATTAATGTATTTGTATATTAGGTAGATGTTATATTAGATAATAAATTTTGGCAAAGATAATGATCATGTTATTTATAATGAAACTTACAGTCAACAAAATAAATTATTACAATTTATTTCAAAAAGAATTTTGCAGTATTTGTAACAAATTTTGGTTATTAAAATAAACCTATTTAAATATTTAAATTATAATATATGTAATTTTATTTTTAATAATAGAAAAGATTGGAATTTTAAAATATTGGATTTTTAATTGCTGTAAGTTTATTTATTATTTGAAATTTATTGAAAGTTATCGTCATGATCTTGTTAAACTATTATCGTAACCTTACAAAAATATAATGAATTGTGAAATTATAAATATATATATATCTTCTTTTTGCTGAAAATCAATTTGCACTTTTAAAGTTTGTAAAATAAATTAGTGCTATAAAGCGTGAAAGTTTATCATTTTTTTTTTTTTTTTTATACAAGGCATTTCTTATATACTTTAGACTTTTTCTTTATAGTAATAAATTTCTATCAGATTGTCATTTCTATCATATTCGTCTTTTAAAAACAGCGTTGAAAGTCATATTTACTCGCTTTGAAAACTCTTAAAAAATGGGCAGGGGTAAAATCAAATATATAATGCCTTGATATTACACTATTATATCTGTATATTCATAAATTTGTTGAAAAGTTACGAATTGATAGCCGTTAAAGAAAATGTGCCTATGTTTTTTTATTTACTATCTTTATAACTCAAGAATTTGTGCTTAATTTAACGACTATCGATTCTACTATAAAATTTTAATAGAAAACCTTTGTTTTTTATATATTACAAAAATAAAGTAAGGTGAATATGTCGATATTTGTTTTGTAAGATATTGTGAAATGAAAGCATCAGTGGTGAAAAAGTGTTGAGAATATGAGACTTCATGCGAAGTTTTTTTAGTCATGGAAATTAAATTAAAAGAAAAAGATTTATGTTAGTTTGATGCGTTAAAAATCCACAATTATGATGTCTTCGATGTGAATCGTTAGTAAAAAATATGTAATTATTGCAAGGGATAAAAACAAAATGTTCAAAAATTGTATGCATTCAATCACTATTTAAAGAAATATATTTCATTGCTACTAAGTATATTATAATGTACATCATGCCAAGGGCAAGAAAACAAATCCTAATTGATTGAGACAGCCATTTAAAAAAAAAAGGCCCAAACGATTCATATATATATATATATACACGCATATATATATATATATACACACGCATATATAATAAATATTAGGCATTCCAGATTCCAAGAAGTCCATAAAATACACTTTATCATTATGAATATTACAAAAAAATTGTATATACAATTAATTAATATCGTTCCGAATAAATGACATTAAACAATAACGATATAAACATAACATGGTTATTTATATGCTATATATATGTATTTGTACAAATAGTTATAAACCTTTTATCAAAAATTGGTTCGAATCTTATTTCATAATAGATTTTTTCTTAGCCAAAATTGATGGCAGGAAAATGTTTGCAGTTATAATACATTGTAGATTGATTGATTCTATGACTATAGTAATAAAGGCTTAACAGTAGAAAAAATTATAATTAAATGTGGCAAGATTTTTATAATACTTTAAGCATTTCAACGTGCATCAATGGTAAAAAATATTTAGTTTTTAAAACTTTTTTTTGTACATTTAAACGAGGCACAATAAAAATATCTAATGATAAATTATAATTATATCGTAAATGAATAAATTTTATACTTGCAAAGTTTTTCTTAATACATTTATCTTTAATAAAACGGTAAATAAATTCGTTTTAAAATTAACATAAAATATATGCATTAAAGTTAAAAAAATATAATATCGATAAAAATCAGTCATAACGTCTAACATGATTCTCATGATTATTCTACACAAACATCACAATTACGAGAATGATAAAGATATACTTTAAATTTATTTTATGTTTTGAGGCCTTCTGGCTTTTATTCTAGCTTGTAGTGTTAAAAGAAGCCCTGCAAGTACATCATGGTTTGGCAATTTCTTAGCAAATAATAACCGTTTCACAGAGTCATCGTAAGTAAGAAGTGCTACCATATTTTGAAGTAAAAATCCTTGGCAATATTCCAATAACTGTACTGCATTATAAACCTAAAAAGTAATATCGTATAAAATATTTTTATAATAATGGACAATTTTTTTTTTTTTTTTTTTTTTTTTTTTTTTTTTTTTTTTTTTTTTTTTTTTTTTACATTTATCATAAAAGATTATGTTTGAATTGAATTAATGACCTTTGCATGAATATACATAGATACGATATTTTCAAGATCCACCATTGTTGAACATTGTGCTTCACAAAAGCGTAGCAAGCCATCCAACTGAAAAAAATTAGCTGCTGCCATCAATTCCAGTACATCGCTCTGATTCACTTCTAAAGTAGCGGATCCTCCGTGATATAAAAATTCCATAACCAGCTAAAACAAAAAAATAAACAAATTTATAAAAAATAACAATACTATTAATAATTCTATAAATATAATTTTACTTGAAAAATGTGGTAGCGAATGTCATTGATTTGTACAATTGGTGGGTTTCCTTCGCATAATTTTGAACTTAACATATTCCTAAATCGAGGGGACGAAGTTACGAGAACAATTTTATGGCCATAAAATACTCTTCCTTCAACTCTAAATTGTACATCACTTAGTTCTGGATTATTGACAAACTTTGGATCTATTCTTGAACCACTTGAAAGAGTTGTATCTCTAATTGGTTTTATCGGTTCCCAACCAAAACAAGTACAAAATATATCTGCTAATAGTAATGTTGTACCCTCTTTCTATTTACAAAGAATTCGTGTTGTTATTAATACTACATTGTAGAATAGTATATAATTATAATGCAGACATAATGTTTTTACGTACTTTACTATATCTGAAAATATTAAATAATAAAGGAAGACATTCTTGAACAAATTGGGTTGAGTAATCATCGGGACAGACTTGAAGAAAGTCTTGAAGGAGTTGATCGATTACGGAATCTATTCGCATCTCGTGAGCCGTGGAAAGGCTATGCATCCAACAATGCAATGTCCAAGAAACCCTCAATCCTCTAAGTTCCATTGTTATATCTTTAAATAAATTGAGTATAATAAGTTGAACATTTTTTACGGAAATAAATCATGATAATATAATAATTGATAATACTTAGTTTACCTAAATGGTTACTTTCAGCACTATGGTACATTGCTTCTTGAAGAGTTTTATTTTGAACTTTGCTGAAAACTGGTTCGTTGCTATCTCTTGGATTACCTAGTTCGTCTACCGTATGCTGTTGAGCTGTTCCTGAATTACCTTCGGCAAGTATCTCTTCAAGAGAAAGCACTTCTTTTTCTCCCCGTCTTGCAGAAAAATTAAGCGGATGCGATAACAGCTGATGTAAGCAGCCCCTTTGCCCGTGTGCCGTCGCTACGGATATCGCACTAAAAACGTTTATCAAAAATTTTATTACATTATCGTAATAATTCACTTAAAATTTCATTTTAAATACCTGTAACATCCACGTTGTGCCGAACCAGAATAACAATACGTATCCTTCATTAAAGTCGATAAGAAAGGTTGAGCTCCGTGAGCTAAAAGCAACGCAACCATCTCGTTGTTACCCGAGGCAGTTGCCGCTTGCAACGGAGTTATCGTGCATTTATCTTCGCTAAGTTTTGCGCCACCCTCGACGGCTGCGCCTCGTTCCAGTAATATCCTAGCGATATTGCAATGACCGATTAAGGCAGTGTAAGTAAGCGCCGTCCAATGTTGCGTTTCGGCATAAACGCCCTAACAAAAAAAAAAAAAAGAAAAAAAAAGAAAAAAAAACGATCGTAGTAACAAGTGCTTATTAATTTAACAATAATTTTTAACAATCTATTAAATTTGATAAATTATATAAGCAATCGGTGAATGAAATATTATGTACACGATTATTATGTCCTTACCAAAGGACTAGTTTGAGATTGATAATTATTGTACTGATTTGGACTGCCGTTCAACGAATTCGACGATGCATTCAAATTCATGGTTTTGTTGGGCGTCGAAGCGGGTGATTGGCAAATAATGCTTCGTGAATTCGAATTGCCAGAAGTTAGGGAAGTCCTTGAAGGCGTAAGAGGAGATTGATTGGCCGTAGGTGCCGGAGTTTCCACGTTAAGATCCGCGCCGGCGTCGATGAGTGCCAAGACCGCGGCTTCGTCACCCTGGATAGAAGCCAGCATTAAGGCGGTGAATCCGCTATCGTTGACCGTGTTGATTTTAGTTGCTGGCAAAAGTGGCATTGCTTGAGCTATCAGTTCCGGCCGACCACTGGTTAATAATTTAAAAGCCATCTCTAAGGTGAACCGACGAATGTATTCCGTGTCGGCGATCCTCTTCGAAGCGATCGTTACTTCCTCCGAGCTGAAATTAATCGTTGAATTGGAAATTTAATTCTTTCGAATAAAAAAACAAACAAACAAACAAAGTATAAAGAAGATTAAAAAAAGAGATTTTTTTTTTTCTTTTTTTTTTTTCTTTTTTTTTTTTGTGAAAACGAAAGTAAACATAGAGACGTTTATCTTTCATAAAAAAAAAAAAAAAAAATAATAAAAATCGATGAAAGGCATAATGAAAGGAAGGAGGTCGAACGGCGTTCCACTCGGCGTACCAAATTGGCCTAACGGGGCAGTCGACGCCGGGGAGTAGTAACCTGGCCGCTTGGCCGACGTCATCGTGATCGACGACTCGAGCGTGACGGTGCTCGGCGTGGGCGGTCGCGACGCGCAGCCACTCGACCAACGGAGGAAGGACGACGTACGCTCTCTCGTAGGCCAGCTCCTGAATCCCCGATCCCCTCTCGCCGTGCTCCAGCTGCACCATAATTTTACGTGCTCTATCATTTTTTTTTTTTTTTTTTTTTTTTTCACTCTTGCTCTTGCTCTTCCCTTCCCTGCCCCTCCCCCCCACTATCTTTCTCTCTCTCTCTCTCTCCCTCTCTCCCTCTCTTAACTAGCCATTTCCTCTAACCGTATTTCTTCGATATTGTTTTTCTTACAATTTCACGCGACTTTTATCTTCGTTCGATAACATTTATTTTAGCATGGATTATTTGTTTTGACTTTAAAGCATTAATAAAGTGTACTCGATTATGTACTTATTATGTTTGAAAAAATAAAATCTTTTATTTATTATTTTCTTTTATTTAAAATGTATATATTTTCAGTGAAGAAAATTTTTCATATTCGATCGGATACGCACGCTATACCGAATTAGAAAAAAAAAAAAATTCGGGAAATACGATTAGAGAAATGTTTAGCATTGTTAAATGACAGTATTCGATTTTAATGAGTCAGACTTGTTGCATACACATAACGAAACTAAATATTTTGATTAAGCGGATGAAAGTTTGTTGGATCAAGAGGCTTACCTGAGAGCAGCGCATATAATAAAACAAGGCGCCGAGTGCTTTGTTGGTGAGAGGAATCGGGCATCTGCCCGATTGCGCGACCTTCGCGACGAGCTCAACGAGTTCTTGCATCGAGCCGACGCAAGTCGTCAAGAGCGAGGGTTCCAAGCTCGAGAGCTGCGCGTCCTTGCCGCTTCGCGAAGACGTCGAGGAGCTCAGCGAGCTGACGCTCGCCCATCTCGGCATCGCCAGGGCGCCTGTGGAAAAATTTACGATTAAACTTATAATACACGCAGGTAATGGAATATTTATCATTCGTTGTAGATCACGTTACTCAGGTGAAGCTGTTTTACCCGAAGCGAGCCTTCCGGCGTTTAGGTGAGCGTACGGCTGGAGCAGGCCCCAAAGGTCACCGTTGTTGGCGATGGCGTGTTCGAGCATGGTCGCGGTGAAGGTGGCGCGCGGCTCCCCGGGGACGCACTGCAGCAGTATCTCCTCGAGGAGATTCTCGATCCCGGCCGCGAGATAGACGGCCGCGTATTCGTGGATCATGCGGCCCAGCCGCACGTCCGCCATCCAGCGCAAGAATCGTCCCACCGGCAGCTGTAGTCCCGAGCGCGAGGCCTTGGACTGCTTCGGCTGATCTCCCGATACCGCGAACATCGCCGCTGCCCGCAGACACGCCTAAACCGAGACACAGACACGGATGGACAATCGTCGGCTATAGAACGTCAGCGGCGTCTCTCGAGGTCAGCTTTTTAAAATGTTTCCGGTACATATATATTACCTTGGTGCAAGAGTCGGCAAGGGCCGGGCAGAGTACGATCTTGAAGGCGCTGTAGACTTCGTGCTTGCCGCAAAGCCCGAGGGGCTTGGCGAGTCTCTGGGTCTCGCGAGCGATCCTGACGAGGGCCCGCTGCAGGAGATACGAGAGCCTGGGTATCGTCTCCATCGTAACCTGGTCCATGTGGTCGCGCGTCCGTCCGTTCTGGAGGACCCGCAGGACGTCGTGGTGGGTCCAGGGCAGCTGCTGAAGCTCGACCAGCCGGTTGTGCGAGTCGACCCAGACGAACTCGTCGGCGCTCGTCACGTTCGTGTTGATGGTCTCGAGGCTCGAGTGGCGCATCAGACGACGGACCGCCGATGGTTCCGAGCTCTCCGAGCCGCTCAGCGACGAATAGGTCGAGGTCGAGGTGTGCGAGCGCATCGTCAGCTGCTGGATGGCCAATTTTATATCCTCTAGACCCGAGCCCGACCACGGCACCTGCAGCTGATACGAGCGCTTTCGTTAAAATCGCCGCACTCGAGAGGGAAGGGAGAAGTGTGTTCGGTTTCGAAGCATTCGATAAGCTTGCGAAAGAAGATTAGATTTTGACGGGGGCTTGGGAAAAAGATAAGCGAGAGGCGTCACCTTTGCCGGGGTAGCTCGGTGCCGGTTCCTGTTTTGCCCGGAGCGGTTGCGTCCGTTTCGCTGGGTGACGGAGGCCGAGAGCCTCTCGTCCTCGGGGACGCTGTTGAGGCCCGGAGGACTGTGGGCCCGGTGATGTCGGTGAGGCGGGGAACTGCTGCTCGTGTGACCGCCCGTGTCGGACATGCTCGCGTGTCCGGATGAACGGTTCTCGTCCGAGGAGCTGTTGCCGGTGCACTCCGGCCTTCGCTGTAACCGAAATCAACGTCTCTGATAAAAAACGACCTACTTTGTTCGTTTATTTAAAACATTTCGAAATTTAATGACTTATTTTATTGAAAATAAAAGCACAATATCGTCAGCTGTGAAAGATATTTCACAATAAAATTGTCTAATGTGACGGATAAAAAAAAAAGTAAGCACCTGAAGAGCTCTGAGTTCATGGAGGCTGAGGAGATGGTGCTGAGATTGATGGGTATGATGAGCGGTGGGCGTAGTCGTCGGGGTCGGTGTCGGCGCTACGCTGTCCGTGTCACGTTCGGCGATCATGTGGACCGCGTTTCCCTTCGGGGAACCGTTCGCGCTCTCCTTACCGTAACTAGGACAATACAAATCTCGATTTCCGCCGTTGGGCCTGGAAAGATTTTTTAACCTTTCTAAATCTAATATAAGCCGTATGATGTAATACGACATACCGATTATGATAAATATTACAATTATTTATATAATTATAATAAATAAATAATTATGGATTTTTTTTTTTTGTCAATTCATAAATATCAATTTTGCATAAATTATTTGAAAAAAAAAAATAAAAAAAAAAGAGAGAGAGAAAAGTGGAGAAAAAGTATATAATGTGACGCAATGTGTAATCGAGGGATTACGAAAAATCAACACGGTTATTAAAAAAAAAAAAAAATCCAAGCGGCCTTTCGCGCGGATTACGCAATCGATAAAATAAACGCTTGGATTCGGCATGTGAGCATATATGTCAAATTTATCGGCGTTGCGCAAATGCGCAACCAACGACGGCCGACACACCCGCGAATAACCCCGTAATTTTATTTAATTCGGTTTCATGCTTTCTCTTGCTTTATTATACGTTACGGGTATTATACGCTCGCACTACCCCGATAAACGGAAAATTGACGGTTTGTTTTACAAAATGACTTGTAACTACGTGCAAATCAGGTAAACTTATTACCATTATAACAGATTTATAATTATGATACTATAATCTTTTATAAATCGTCAATCGTTTCATTTACAAGTTTATTTAAGCGCGCGTACAAAATCAATAAATATTTTATCCCTAGAACAATGCTTGCCATTTTTATTTATTATTTAAGTATTCTTCAATTTTTGTAAATTATCAGATTTTTAACGTAATTTAAGGGGTTACCCCCAGTTGTAGCTCAACAAAAAAAGCCTTTTTCATGAATTTTTTTAAAGAAAACTACAAAACTTTTTTAAACGATTATTATATCATCTTAAAGAATACATCTTGAAGAACTTTCAGTAATTTTTTTATTGCAAAATATTACATTGTTAAGTGGCAAATGGCCGCCAATGAAATAGTGTTTTTATTTATACGGTTTGCGGTGACCAACATTGCGGCGAAGTGGATCATTTGAAACAAAAAATGTGGATAGATTTAGTTAAATATAAGTGTAAACTAGTCTTTAATCGAAGGATTTAAAAAAATATTCATTTTTCACAAAATGGCGGACAGTCGAAGTTAATGGTTCGATTTTAACGAAAAAAATCGAACGATTAAAGACTACATTTTTATGTATTAAATAAGCCTGCAAAATTTCAAGAAGATCGGTTTATTAGTGTTTGAGTAATCTTGGTCACCGACTTCAGAAATGCCATTTCGAGAAAAACGCGTTTAAAGTTTTAATTGCCGGTTGTTTACACAACGGATTCTTCTCTTTCAACGCTCATATCTCAGTCAATTTTGTTCGGATCGACTTGAAATTTCCAGGTCATATTCTCAGATACTTATACTTCAAAAAAATGCAATTAACAAAAAATCGATTTTTTCAAAGTCGCAAGTGGGGGTAACCCGTTAAGCGCTTTTTGGTCTTTTTTTTTTTTATTTTCACAATCTTTGCAGTCTTTCGTTATTTTTTTATATTATCGAAAAACTATTTATAATAGAAAATGAAACAAATGAAACACCGAATACATCGCACGTGGATTACCCTCTCAACCGCCACTGCTGCACGAAGCTCCAGTCGGCTTTGAATCCAGTGGTGTCACCCGGTAAAGACCAATAATCCTCGAGTTTGCTCTCGTCCTCCTCGATCCTGAGAACGTCCTCTCTGCAGGGTCTCACGCTGACGACGATCTCCCTCGGTGCGCTCGTCGGCGAGTCGCCGGAGATTTCGAGGAGGGTGCGATTCGCGGTCGAGGTCGGAACCTCGCTCGACGGCGCCGGAGCCGCCGCGACCTCCACGACGCATCGGTTCGTCGCGTCGGTTACGGCTCGGGGCGCGGGCAGCGGCGGCTGAGGACGATCCCTCGCGCGTCGGCTCGTGTCCCCGAAGTAGACGACGGTCTTGTGGTTGGCCTCGCGCTCGATCTTCACGTCTCCGGCGAGGTCCTCCCCGTCCCCGGGTGGATCCCGGCGGAGCCGCGCGGATTCGGGCAGTGTCGAGCGGCTCTCGTAGTCGGAGTCGGGCTCCGAGGCCGCTTCCTCCTGCCACTCGCGCGTCGGCTCGCGGCCGACGAAGGGCAGCTTGGGCCGCAGGACGAAGTTGGCTCCGAGCGTCGTCGCGCCGCTGCTCTGCGTCATCGCGTCGGAAGGGCACCGTTCGAGCTCGAGGCAAAGGATGCACCCGCAATGCTCTTTACCTTCGCAGCATTTTTTCTTCCAAAGCATACTACGCCAGGTTGGATTCGAATTCCATGATCGCCTGCATCATCGTCTTCCTAGACCTGAGTTTTTTCGCTTTTTGCGACAATACCGCTGCTCTTTAAATTAAAAAGTTTTCATAATGCTATTCCTTGAACTTATAACTCCTCGATTTGCTTAAATTTAAGCCACTTTGGTTTTTGTATCTTTGACACTCCGCAAAAATTAATTTCACTCTGTAGACAATGGTTTTACATCGCAACTTTGGCAATCTCCATCCTGCACCGTGTAATTATCCGTGTCACAATTATCTCGAAGCGTCGAATTCCTTACAGTCGCGAGAGCACTCGAAGAAGAAACGAACGTTTTCTCGTCCACCGAGCGAGCGAGGGACTAAATAAATAAACAATAATTCCGTTAAAGTCCACGAGGGAAAAAGCCGGTCGCGCGTCGACGACGTTTTGACGGAAAGTGAGTAGTAGCGGGAAGCGATGAGCAACGAGTCAAGGCGGCGCTCGAGCGGCGTTTCATTCACCGACGATCGGAAGTCGCGCGCGCTCGCGTACGCTCGAGTCGAGTCGTTGCACCGCTCCGAAGCGCTCCTCTTTTTTTTTTTTTTTTTTTTCTTTTTTTTTCACCGCGGACCCGTATTGTTGTCTCCTCCAGCGCGCCGGGACTGCGCCCAGCCGTGGTTTCCTGTGCGCCGCCGGAGGTGAAAACGCGCCTCTACACCTATGTGTACGCACTTCCTCCGGAATATAGCGGCTCCTCTCGTCGTTTCTTTCTCCTTTTCCCCCCTTCCTTTTTCCGCTTCCCTATCTAGGTAGGGTACGTACGAGGCGAAAACCGCTTTTTACCATATCTATTCTTACTTTCGACCTCGTGCTCTCTTTCTCTTTATCTCTCTCTCTCTCTCTCTCTCTCTCCCGTTCCCACTACTTATTTCAAGCTTCTTCCTTCAGCTATTATGACGACCATTGGCTTTCTCTACACACAAAACTAATTGCAGCTATTCCTATAAACGAAATTATTCGTTAATTTGATTGCGTATGTAAGATTTATCGCAATAATCCTTCAGCCTTTGCATGCTTTATTGTACTATTTAAAAAAAAAAAAAAAAGAAATAAACGTCATTTAAATTCTTAATGTCGTTTACTATACATAGAATTAAGCTTATGCGTTTATAGTTATCAATTTAAAAATTGTGATTTCATCTTTCGCGATTCCAAGTATGACCGCGTCCGTAATTGGTTATTCGAAGAAATTTCATAATCATCTTATCGTTTCTCAAAAATGCAAATGAGCAAGAAATAAGAATTTGTCGTCAATTTTCGTTATAATTATTTAAAAAGAAAAAAAAAAAAAAAAAAAAACCCTAACGATGCGCTTTCGGTGCATTCGGTTATTTTATGTTCTTTTTGAAATTTAACATCGTCAATTCGCAGGTGCATTTCCCATATGTCGAGTAACTTTGAAAAAAAAGACGAGAAAATAAAGAAGAATACTTTCTTTTAATAAATGAATTGGTTATCGTTGCGTTAGTCATGAATGATGAAGACTTCCTGTGTGCCCAACCTACATCCTATACCGCGTGCGGTTTGCATTCGCATCGTCCGCGTTCCATGACGAACAGTTTACATATATATATATATACTCGTATATACACCAACATTTCTTCTTCGCCTAACTTTCCGTGTTTTATTCAGCCCTTTGCTTCGACGCCATTGAAATATCGTTTATGCGACTTTGCCAAAACCGTAAACTTTTGTTCGACAATGCGTAGCTTGAATTTCGCCTTGATGCGATCGCGTTGTCGTTGATTTGATTAAAAAAAGAAAAAAAAAAAAAGAAAATTTTTTAACAAAAAGCCAACGCATCGGCATTGCATGAGCAAATGTCAAGATATTTATACATAAAATTTTATAGGCCGATAAAACGTAAAAACAAAAGGTTCAAAGACCCGAGGTCGAACGATAGATCGCTCGGTCGTTGGAAAGGAACGGCCGGGGGTAGTAGCATAAGTATAATACGTATAGGTATATATATACGCGCGCTCTTGCGCAACTCGATATCTTCACAGCCAAGAGGCTCGCGATATTATTCACGTCCGCCGCGAGTAGTCGCGATAGCCGGAGGCTCGGTTCAAGGCCCGAGCGCACATTGTCCGTGTTCACTTGCCGAGACTCCGCTGTCAAGGGCGACCGCCGAGACGTCTTTCCGCGACGGACCAAAATCCAACGCTCGACGTTTCTTTATCCTCTGCTTATTTATTATTATTATTATTATTACGCTTTGCGGTTCTCTCCGCCTTTTTCCCCGCTTGCTTCATTCATAATTTTCTTCGGCTTCAATTCGGTAAACGCGATGAATGAATGGATTACGATTCCGCGAATATATGAAAATTATGCAAAATAATGATAAGTATATATACTACATAGTACATCGTGAAATTAACTGCGTTATCATGGATTATAGATCATAATTTATTCGAGATGAAAAATGAAATTTTTCCGAGCTAATGCGAGTGTGAAGTTATGAACGAGACGTCAATTGACGTACGCGCGACAAGAAAGTCACATAGCAATTGGATTGAATCGACGGTGAAATCTTTAATGACGAGTTCGCGCGTATATATCACAAACGCGCATTTTTACACGAGTTAACGAGGAAAAGCCGCGACGAAAAAGTCCCGTATAATGCGTATATACCTATGTACGTATGTACGACGGCGGGATTTGAGGTAATGAAATAGAAATTGGCCCGTTGATTTCGTGTGAAAAAGAGATCGAGCGCGCGCGCTCGATGGCTTTTAATTAGTCGCGCGAGCAGAGAAAGAGAGAGAGAGAGAGAGAGAGAGATACGCGGTAAGGAAAGAAAGAACGAGCGCGCTTGTATATGTACATACGCGTAAGTACGTACGCGCGGAAGAAAAGAGAGACTGCGCGGCTTTTAATATTATGGGAATCGGGAGATCGAGATAATGCGCGTGAGAGTAATTTCGCAGCCGTCGAAAAGTTTTGCCGCCACCGTCGATTTAGGCTAATAGCTCTTTTCGCCTCTTTTCTCTCCCCTTTCACTCGTTTCCAAATAATTTATGCCTTTCGATTGAACAATGCTCAAGAATGCCGACGAAGTTTTTTTTTTTTTTTTTTTTTTTCTTATTTTTCAATGTATTTTTTTTTTTTTTTTTTTTAAATTAATCATCGCTTCGGGCATTTCCGTTCTCTTCCCCCTCGAATCCTCGAAGGAAGCACGAGCCTTGAAAAGCCGCTCGCGAAATTCCAGTTTCTGCGCAAAACGGCGTAGATGCGGCGCGCGCCGTAATGAAGGAAAGTTGAAAGTTTTTACATTGGATAATCTGTAGGTCAGGGACGAGATCGCGAAAGAAACGGCTCTATAATAATTGCGCGCGCGGCGCGTTTCCGCTTGCATTTTCAACGAGCGGTGCGTGCACTTTCCGTGCTCCGACTCTTTATACTTTCGGTCGCTCTCGCGAAACGCGCCTACGCTCTCTTTCTCTTTCTCTCTCTGTCTCTCTCTCTCTCTCTCTCTCTACCTCGACATTTATTTTTTACAATCTTTTGTGGCATTGCTTCAACTTCGCTATTCCACTTTTCGTTTCGATTTACATTTTAACTTTTAAACATTTAAAACATTGCACTTATTGATTTAACTTTGGATATTTATATTATACAATATACGTATATATTGCATGTACATAGCTCGATCATACATAATGTAAATATATACAATAGGTAGAAAAAAAAAAAAAAGAAAGCACGCGATTGAAAATTTTCGGCGCATAAAACTCTCGGCACGTAATAAGATTCACTTTTATTCGTGATGAGTATACTTATAAAGATGTAAATAAAAATAAAAAGAACGAGGAGATAAACTAATATTTTAAAAATAAATATCGCGGCCTCGTAAAGCGTTTATTAAAACGAATTTACGAGTTTGAAGCGCAAGATATCGTTACGCAAGAAAGTATAAGGCTATATACGCGGTACGCGTTTAATACGCTTCCAGCGGTCGAACCGTGCGCTTTCATATATATATGTATATATATATATATATATATATATATATATATATATATGGACTGTTAATACACGAATTTTAACCTGACCCGCGATTCTTATCGAGGCAAAAAGAGCCGCAATAATAACGATAATAATAATGAGCAAGAGACACGGCACTTGGCGCGAGACCGATGATTCTTATCTCTTTACTCGTGAGCTGTCCTCGCATTTTTTTCTTTATTCCTACATATATGTGTATACACACACACACACACAACGGCATCGCGAGCCAAAGCGCACATTTTTTTTTCATTCTTTCCTTTTACTTTATTTAAATAATTCTTTCGGTTAATTTTGCAAATCGATGCTCCGTCGGGCTAAACTGTTTTTATTGCAAGCTCGATAGACGAAACGATGGATAGTTTAACGTTTGATGGATGACGAACGTTTACCAGAAATTTAGCGAACGATCGACGTTTAAAAAGTCGTCCGCGTGGTTTATAACAAGGCTCTCGCGAGGGCGCATAAATAATTATCGTTTCAAATTTATACAAGCTAAGTGATACGCGTGTACGATATAGTACGTTTAACGACAGCATTTTATCGATTAATGGTAATCGAGCTTCGTAGATTCAAAATATTTTATTTTCTTTATTTCGTAAAATTTTTCGATTTTTCGTTCGTAAATTGTTGCTGGCATTTATGTGTAATATATCTCTTATTTAAAATACTTTATTACGAGGTAAGAAAATTTTTATACTTATTTATATATACGAATGTTATTATTTTGTTTTACTTTTTTCGTTCGTCTTTTAAGGCAAGAACTTGTTCATCATAAAGTATAATTAATAAAAAGTATGAATTATTATTTATCTTTTTAAGAGATTTTCGTAAACACTTTTAATGCCTTTACTACACACGTACGCGATAACATTTACGAGCATACTATTAAGCTGAAATATATTTGCAGAATTTTCAAAAGGTAAATTTCAAAAGATCATAAAATTTAACGTCACATCTTTCGAGAAATACAAATTATACTATACATTCTTACATGTAGTTAGTGCGGTGTAAAGGAAATTGAGACTACTCGCTTAAAAACGTGTAAGCAAACGTAATAATGCATAAAACAAGTCGAAATGAAACAAAAAAGGAAGGAGTTTTTTTTTTTTTTTTCAATATAATTTTGTATTTTTTACCGTACATGAAAAATATTAAATGTACACCGTGAATAAAATAAAAATAAAAAAAAAAAAAAAAAAAAAAATTAATACAAATTACAAAAAAGTTAATTATATACAAAAAGTAACGATTCAATGGCTGAATATACTTTACATTTACTTTATTTTAAATTTAATTAAAGTTTATTTTAGTAAAAAATAATTATTTGCATGAAATTTATTTAATTTGTGAAATAATACTTTTTAAACCTCTTAACTTGTTAAAGTTGAGCCAAGATGATTTATTCCGTAAATTTACAGTTCTAATAAGCGGAAGCTGTAAAATCAAAGTATCATTAACTGTTAATGAATTTAAAATAATTACACATTCGTTATTAAATTTTATACTCAATATGTGTTTGAATTAATTTTTTCTTTTTTTTCTCTTTTTTTTCAACATATAATAGGATCTCACAATATGGTATTTTTCTGCATAAATGAACAGAGGAGAATAAAACGGGGAAAGATAATGAAGGAAATAAAGAAAAAGACGGTATAGGATGTATAAACGAATGGATGGCGTTTAACGCTATAATTACGGGGAGATAAAAATAGAAGAAAGCCAAGGAGAATGGAAGAAAAAGAAATCGGTTAGTAGATAACCAAACGAGACGAGACGATGTAGCACACAGACTAGGAGAATAAAAGTCTGTTAATCTGTTGATCGAGTTAGAAAGTATACGAAAGCGTCAGCTGTCAACGTCACGAAAATACACATTATGCGCGTATACACAAGCATAAAGATTTTTAAAAAATGTGTACGTAAGTTTTGTGTAAACGCATCGACGGAGCAAAGGAGGAGGTAAAAAAAGATAAACTAACTCGTAAGGTATTTGACCGATTAGAGAACTCTATCGAGCTGTCATCTCGCGCTAGTCATCGATCGAGCGCCCCCGTGAAAATTTATAATTAAAATGCGTATTATGTCAAACGACAGCTCTCGACGATTTTCGCAAACGATTCGTCCTGGCGTTATTTTGCATCTTAGTCGCGACTTATCCGCGAAAACAATTCTCGATTCGTCGATGATCGATCGCTCGGGATAGGAGCGAGCAAATTCGCCGAAATAAATAAATTTTATTTAATCGTAACCGATCGCCTTTCTATTCAATTTCGAGAGGGTGGAAGTTAATAAATTTTTACGGCGACGTTTATACGGACAACTTTATTGAAGAAATTTATTTCCTTCGCAATTATTATTTATGTTGAGACTTTAAATTATTCATAGTAATGCGATCGCTTCGATTTTATTATTTTAAATCGATGAATTAATATATAACATATGTATGCCTTGTCGAAAAAATACAATACTCGTTTTATAAAATAAACAAACATACAAGTATATGTATAATCGTTTCTTTTTTTAATTTACCAAGAGATAAAAGGAAATAAGCATCGATGAGTAAATTTTTCAAACTCTATGGTTTAATTTCGTTTCAAAGCCTTACGTACCTCAAACTCTGAAAAAAACAAGATGAGCATTAAATAAGACAAGCCGTAATTTCTCTATTAACATCAATTACAACGAGTGGACAAAAAGCGGAAAGAAAAAGTGGCAGCGTAACGTTTCGTTTCAAGTTTCTCTCTCTCTCTCTCTCTCTCTCTCTCTCTCTCATTCTCTTTAAATAAAGTAATATATCAATCAGGTGGACGTTACTGCATAGTATTCATCGCTCGGTTCATTGCTTGCCGCGAAGAGAAAAAGAAAACGACGACGATTTGAACGGTCGGTCGGGGGAATTAATGATACAGCTTAGAAGCGAAACGGGTCAAGCAATTAAATCTTTTTTTTTTTTTTTTTTTTTTTTTTCCCCTCGGTTTCTCATTTTTTCGGTACACCGCAGAAAACGTGCAAATGAATCTTGCGATTTCCTCGAGATAAAGAAAGACAAATAACCAGAGGAATGATGAAAACTTTATTATATGACTAACTCGAATATAATAAAACTTAATTGTCACAACATATAATTTTGACATATTAATAGAGCGCGCGTTATGTTAGGTTGAAAAATTTTATTTTATGAATATACGGATGTTGGTATTGTTTCGTTAAAAATTATCAAAACAATGTTTGATACGGTAACATTTTTTTTTTTTTTTTGTAATTATTTTAAAGAAAGAAAGTAAAGGACACAAAAGGAAACGTGTGAAAATAAGTATAAAGCAAAATTAAAGTGTGTATATATATATATATATATATATATATAGACGTTAGAAAAGTAAGCGTTCATGTTCCACTAAACTGGTTCGCCTTTCTCTCTCGCTCGTTTTTCCTTTGGCCAAACGTCTTGAGCGCGATAATCTTCTAGTGGGAGATTTAAACGAGCTATATTCTATTGATGCATTGTGCGAGCGAGAAATTTTTGTCGCGTGCATCTTGTGACGACTATTCCAAGAATTTTGAACGCGAAGAATTCCAGTCAGATTTTTCATCTCTTGGGATTTACTGCACCATCGAATCGAAAGTTTATATATATATATATATATGTATATACACGTAGGAAAAAAATAGATTTGGGTTCCATTCAGCACCCTACCCTATGAGAAATGAAAAAATTTTCACGATTGGACAAAAGATGCGATGATTTTATTGTATCGTATAAGCTGTAAAAAGTAACGTGTTTATATTTCAATGAAATGAAAAATAAATAGTTTTTTTAGAAATTGGTTGTAATAAAAAAAAAAAAAATTTCTCGAATAATTAAATCAACGAATATTTGATGTTCCACGTTTAATTACAGCCATTCAAATTTTCGCCTAATTATTTTCTCCTGTTCCAGTATCTAGAGAAACTTCCTCAAAGTCGTGGAATTAATCATTATCTGCCGGCAACGGTATATCGCTCAGATAAATTACGTGCTCGTTTAGTGACACGTTTACTAGTTATTTAGATTATATTTAACAGGTTGTAGAGGAAAAAAATCGTTTGATCGTTGCTCGCAAGCGTTAATGGATTAAAATATAAATAATTGTCCTCGATTAAACGCGCCCGATGAACAATATATAATTAAAATATTGACCAATAAGTATACATAAGTCGTCATCTATAATTAAAATTTACATCGACGCGTATAAAGATATTTGTCCAGCTGAAATTTTGAATCTTTGTCATTTCGTGCTCGGGATAATATAGGTATGCAAAAGACGGCGAGGTCGGCCGCGCTTCCGAAATTATTTCCGAGAGACTGTGGTACTCGCTGGTGGCTGCGGTCGTTTGCCGGTCGTTGGCACCGACGCCCCAACCAGGAGCGCGATTATTATCCTTTGCATAGCTACATGGACAATTTTCAGTTTGAACGCAAAATTTTACTCGTTTATTTATTTATTTACTTTTTTTTTTTTTTTTTTTTCACCTCATCGAGGAGCCTTTTTAGCCTTCTTTGTTTTTCTTTTCGGTTACATTTCGAGTTTAAAACATGTTTATTTTAATTTATAGATATAACGGCAATGGAATAACATTGAATGTTTTTCGTCACTGGCGCCGAATCGTTTCCATGTTGAAAATTAATTAACAGCTGTCGTTTAAAGCCGTCAATCGGCTGTTTTTACACTACTTTCATTATGTCTCATTTAAAATATTCGTGATCAAAGTATTCCGGTATTTTATATCGTTGTAAAGGAAAGAAAGAAAAAGAAAAAAAAAAAAAAAAAAAAATTATCCTAAAGTAAAGAAAAAGTAAGAAGCGAAATAGTAAAAAAAAAAAAAAAAAAAGATTATTAAAAGAGAAATTTATAGTAATAAAATAAAAACGTTAATAATAACCATCGAGGTTTGGGCCTGAGTATCTCGTGACCCGGATCGGGTATGCAGACGCTGAGACTGAGCGGGCCGCTGTAGTGCTCGGGGCTGTCGGGTGTTTCGGAACGTTGCTGATGCCGCTGCAACTGTTGTTGTTGTTGTTGTTGTTGATGCTGCTGCTGCTGTTGTTGTTGTTGTTGTTGTTGTTGTTGGGCAACGGACGACCCGGAGTTGGGCCCGCTCGACGTTAGGAATAAACTCGGCTGATGCTGCTGCTGCTGTTGTTGCTGCTGCTGCTGCTGTTGCTGTCCATCCATCTTAACGACCTCTTTTCTCCCGCACCGCTTTTCCTTTCTCTCTCTCTCTCTTCTACTATCTCTTTTGCTCTCTTTCTCTTCGGGCGTCGAGTCACCGAGATACCTGCAATGTTTTTTAGTTTTTTTTTTTTTTTGAAATTTTTTTAAAAACTCTTCGTCACTCTGGTTATATTGGATATGCTAAAATATCGTCGATATTTTTAAAAATTTATGCGAGCACATCGTGTAAAAGTATCGTCTTATGTGTTAGTCTTTATTGATTCATACTTTAGTCTCCGTATTGCTCACTGCTTTTGCAAAGTCATTCGGAATAAATAGATAGACTGCGGTAGGTAAGAAAGTTTGTTTAACAATTTCATAAAGTAAATTTTTCATCGCAACGTTTTTTTTTAATAAAGTTGATTGCTTATTCAAACATCACTTTTATTCCGTAAAATTTAAAGAATTTTTCAACCAATTCGAAATAAAAGATGATTTTCTAATCGATCTCTCCTCTTTTTGCTAAATAATGTAAAATTACACGAACGTTGTGTAACCGATCTAAAATATTGATTTTTTTTTTTTTTTTTTTTTTTCTTACAAAAATAAATAATTTAAATAATTATGGATACAACGTTAAAAATGTATTTTGTATGTTTGCATTGTTGATTGCGCGTTAACGAAAGATTCATGTATTTGAGTAGATAATATAATTAGAAAGTGTTGCCAATTATAAACATGAAAATAAGTTTAATCTTAATAAGCTTTGAAAAGAAAGGTGAGCGTGCGTACGAGCAATGTGCGTGTGCAAATGCGAATAATGGAAAGTTGAATGGCGCGTACCGTTGAATGTGTTATTATGTACGTCGGTGCGATCTGTATACGATATATATATATATATATATATATATATATATATATATATATATATATATATATATATATATATATATATATATATATATATGTATATATAAACAAAGAGACGCCCGAGGGAATAATGAGATCGCTATCTTAGGCTCGTAGTCGTTCGATAAACTTAATTTTCGCACTCTCGATCCATTTTCGCTTTTCTCATCTTTTCACAAATATCTCACGCAAATTTTAAATTATAGCGAATACGCGTATGTATTAAAATAATATGTACCTTTTCTTTTAACATCGTTTCACATTTTTCAATGTACGTATTATTGTACATATAATTTTGCGAGACTGTATAGAGCATAAAAACGCTTTAATAATCATCGCCGTCGTCATATTTTTTTTTTTTTTTTTTTTTTTCAAGAAAATTTAACGAGACTTCGTTTAACAAAGCTAAAATTTTAAAGTACGGTAAGCATCATTGACATTAATTTAAATTAATGCAGATGCTTTTAAAACGTTATTAATATTAATACTGGAATAAAATTCTTGAGAAAAAAGTAATTATATGCGAGTTGGAAAACGAGGCACGTGTCCAAATTAGCTCTTTACAAGAGAGAAAGAGAAAGAGAGAGAGAGAGAGAGAGAGAGAGAGAGAGAGAGAGAGAGAGATCGAAAGAGAGTGAGAAAACGGTATACAAGTTTTACACCGATATTGCCTCGAATTAACATTTTATAATACATATACATATATGTCAACGGTAATTTCTGCTTACTGTCGTATAATAATTACGGTTGCTCTTTCGGTATTCCAATATTCAAGATCCCTATCGCGCATTAAACCAATTATGAAAAAATTTGCCAATAATATTCAATCATTTTCATAAACACGACGAGCTTCCTTATGCGCGCGCGCGAGAGAAAGAGAGAGAGAGAGAGAGAGAGAGACGCGGGGACACATAACGATTGCCGAGCAATTAAGACGCGCCTGAATTTTAATAAGCCAAGTATTTGCTTTCGAACGGTTAAACGGTTTAATAATATTAAAGTTTATTTTTCGCTAAGATAGTCGTGTTCCATCGTTCTATTGTTTAAAAGCACGCGGGATAGATATTCATAAGGATAGCTTGTATAAATATGCGAGAGCAATATAACGATTATTACACTAGGATTTAACGAGTGAAAGGCGCATAAAATATATAACGATCTCGCAAGGTTGCGAGGCGTGCAAATTCCGAGCGTACACATACGCACACACACACATATACATATACATATATGTGTATATATTCGAGTCGGTTTTTGTCAAGAGCCCGCGCGCCCGATACGTATAAGGATTGTGTAGCGCGAGCCGAGGAAAGTAATTCGCGCGTCACGCGCTTCGTCGGCAATGCCGGCACTTTCTTCCGAGCTCCCGCGCCGAGGAATTCGAAGGTCATTAACGAGGAGGAGATGATAGTAATTAGCGGCGCGCGGATGATCCTTATCCGCGCGCGGCTTGCCGCGAGCCGAGAGATCGCTCTGCGTTCGATCGCAAACGACGCATGCGCGAACGATGGCACAGGTGACGCGCTCTTTCTTTCGGCAAGAAAAAAAAAAAAAAAACAAATAAAAAACAAATAAAAAACAAAAAAAAAAAAAAAAAAAAACAACGTTCGACTATCTCGCTTGCACGCCGGCTAATTCTCGAACCCGTGCAGTTTTTCTTCTCGCGGATTAGAACGGAAGCGGTTTCTCTGAGATAATTAGCGGGACGCCCTTTACGAAACGATGGGTCCGCGCACGAGTCAGTGCGCCTTTGCGCCTTCTTTTTGCGAATCGATCGCGAGAATTGCAGCGCCAAAGAAACCTTTTTTTTTTTAATATAAAAATAAAATGAAAACTTCGACGTTGCTCGTAATTAATTTAACAAGTCGAACGTAACATACATGCCTCTATTGCGATTAAGCGATAAAATTTCTGCCCAGCCAAACTAATAGTTCTAAGCGGTGTGTGAATTTAAATAAAATATCGCAAATAAACGATGCCGCGTACCCGATAAAATCTACGCATACATATGTATATGCACGTACTAAAAAGAACTTTACTCGAATCCTGGAAAAGCAAAAAAGCGAGATAAATGAGACGCGGAGCTAGAATCTCGCTCGTCGAGGCGTAACGCCGCGAAGGGGGACATCCCGATCTCGGCGCATCGGGTACACACGTAAATGAGCATTCGACGACGGTTAAACGTCCGAGGCAACGGTAAACGTCTTTTTGCAGTTTCTCCATTTGCAGCCGCGGCAACGAAACGAGGTCAGGCGCGCGCTCGGCGCGCTTCTTGACTCGCCCTCGGCGAATTAGAGCCGGGACCGTACTTGCGCTAGCGCTCGCGCGTCCGCGCGATGAGATACGTTTTCTTTAAACGATTCTCGAATTCTCGCTGTGCCGCGTTGAATTTTAAGGCGCATCGAATTATGCAGGAGGAGGAGGAGAAGGAGGAGAAGGAGGAGAAGGAGGAGAAGGAGGAGAAGGAGACCTGTCGCGCGTCCGGTCGTTCGGGCTGAACGAAATACCCGGTGAATGATTCATCCGGCTCACGGAAGATCTACTCGGAGATAAAGAAAAAACGGCCCGATGGATACGCGCGACTACCGATCGAGAAAATCCATTCACCGCCTCTCGGTACTTTGTGTACGCGGATTCCAGAAAAATTTTCATCATCCGTTTATGAAAATTTTATATTTCGTAATAACCCTCGTATTTCTTTCCATTAATACGCGGCAGCGCTTATAAATTAGTTTTCTTTTTTCTTTTTTTTTTTTTTTTTTTTAAACGACTTGCTTCACATTGCTGGAAGGAATATTGTCGTCTATTATGTTAAAAATTAATGGACACGAATTTTAAGCGGTGAAACAACTCGTTTCCAAGGCGCGTTTAAGGATTCACTTTCATAAACAATATTAATCCATTGCGAAAGATAGAAATAAATCGTTTTATATGCAATTTTACTTTAAAAGATTTATTATTACGGCGTATTTTCGAAAGTTTAAAAATCGAGGTTAAATTATTCTAGTCGATACGCTTGATACGATTGCAATAAAAGATTTTCGAAAAATCACACTCGAGGAACCGGTCCTCGAGCATCTTCTATACGGTACCCTTGAGCACCGGTATACAAAACGAAAACGGCACTAGATGTACAATCCATCATTTTGAGTAGAAAAATAATACGCGCCAACTTCGAATACAAACATACTAGTATGCACGCGACGCGGAATGAAAATTCGTCGAGACGTTGGCAATTCCTTCTCGTTTAATTTTAATTAATCGAAAAAAATAGTTTTTGTCAAAGATAAGGAAGCAAAATATATATGTATAATAAACGAGTTTTAATAAAATGAAATTAAATATTAGATCGCATAATTTTCGGACGAATGTTATTTAAAGATCGAGAGGATAAAAGTCGGAGCTGATTAATAATAAAAGGCCCCGCGAACGCGAACTTTAATTAAAGCTTTTCAATCTCTCTCCCCGCGCGCGCGCGCGCGCTTGGACGCTCGATGTTATGGCCCTTTTTTAAGAAGGAGAAAGAAAGAGAGAAAGAGGAAGCCCCGGGAGCAGAAGACCCTAAACTTTTCTCTCTCTCTCTCTCTCTCTCTCTCTCTCTCGGGAGAGAGCCGATAGCATCGGTAATGGCTCGCGCTCCGCGGGAGGAAACAAAGATGGAGAGTGAGCTACGTTTTACGTTATAGTAAGTGTATACAAGTATGAGTACGAATGTGCACATCATACAGCCGAAGAGCGGCACGAGTTACTCGGTGTTGGTGCGGTTCGCGTTCCTTTCTCTCTCTCTCTCTCTCTCTCTCTCTCTCTCTCTCTCTCTCTCTCTCTTTCTGTCATAACTCAAGTAACGAGGAAGCGTGGCGCGGTCAAAGCTCCGGGAGAATCGTATTTTTTCTCTCTTTATTTTTCAATTTATCATCGCGGGGCTTCGTTCTATTAAAGGCCCGCGCGCGGGCTTTCGTTCGCGATAAGCTACCTGACTTAGACCATAATGCACCACCGAGATCTTGATCGGTCGAAAAAAATTTACTTTGATCTCGTGCACGCCCGAACGGTCAAGAATTATAGCTGAAATATATCCTCTAGCCTCTCTATGTCTTTAATACAATATATATATATATATACACATTATTTTTAATGAAAAATAAATTCACATGCGACGATATCGATATATATATATATATATACTCGTACATATACGTATATTTCGCCGCTGCACAACAAAGTTTCATTTATTTATATACGCGATATCAAATAAAATATGTGACATATTTAAAAAAAAATTTGGATCGACGCGAGATTGAACAATTTTAACGAGTCTTCATCATATGAATTACAAATAACCGAAATCGTTAATGAATCTTTTTTAAAAACGAAAACGTTAACAGGCTTTTTCGTATATATTTTTTCTTCAAATCATTAATATACAAGCTGGCCGCGTCACGTTTTTAAACACGGGCCAAACATCCCGCTAACGGTTCCTCGAAGGTCTACATTCGAGTTAAATACACATTGGCTTGAAAATCTAAATATACGCATACATATACACAGTCTATGAAGCGGCGTGTCTAGCTCGTAAAGATGGGCTACCTGATTTAACTGCGCTCGCCTCTCTAATGAGTTTAATTAGATATAACGGACAAAATAAAGATAGTCTGAATAAAGTTATTTAATTTATCGACAAGATTAATAATGAAAGCCGCAAAAACTTTTGTTTTTTTTTTTATTTTGGTTACAAACAACTTGGTCTTGTGAATTAAAGCGTTTATCATTTCACACAATCGGATAATATATATATATATATATATATATATATAATATAAACGCAGCAGGCCGTACAGATAGAATTCAATGCTCTCGATGTGCAACGAAGACACGTCACGAGAGCAGCACTCGATCCATCGAGAAACACTCGGTGAAAATCTTTCTTTCCATGCTAACGTCTCACAGTCCTGGCATACACTTATGTACACACACACACACACATACGCACACAAACACACATATACACATACACACAAATATCTACATATGTATGGTATACCTGCCGCACGATATCATAAGCATAAAGTGCGCTGAACTCGCCGAATGGCTTTTGAAAGTGAAAGCTTATACAGAAGCGATTGTTTCGGAGACAGACGTAGAAAGAGAAAGACTTCTAAGTACTTTTGCGCGTACACTTGGCAATTCCAGCTAGACTCGGTTAGCGCGCGCACGCTAATTTGACACGTTTACGAGAGAAACTGCCCGAATTTTTCAAAGTTGTTTCATCAAAGATTGAAATCTAACAGATTGAATTTTTAATCGCAAGCGATTAATTTTAAAATATTTAATTGGTAATGTGAAAATTTTTTTATTACCTAATTTATAGGAAATTATTTCGTTTGCGCATAATCTTTCAAGTTAATTGGAAGTAAAATGAATATTTAAAAGACCTTTTACGAAATTTATTATATCTCTACTAGATAGCCACACTAGGATCATACTAGAGACATAAAAAAATGTTTACGTTAGGCATAAAAAATTTGTTTACGGATTTTAAAATAGTCTGTCGTTTCAGCTGTCTCATATGACAATCAAATTTAATATCCTTTATACAAGATCGAGAAGTAGAAAATAGTTTCAAATCATGCGGAGACTCGTGACGGAAACGAGGGAGATGCGAGTATAAACTCGTACGAGTATAATATAAAGTTCAACGGTTCGGATGCCTCGCACGACTACGTCGCTTAGATTATTTCCCACGAGAAACTTCGAACGATTATAAAAACTTCGTCGTTTATATAATGAAAATTCGTTTGAGATAAGTACTTTTAAAAATACACGTCAATCGCATCAATTTTTTTCGTTTCGTTAAAAATTTTCATTCGACTGCTAGATTTAACGATTGAAAAAGCAAAAATAATAATCGATTAGAATCGACGCGTTGAAGAGACGAGGCGCGCGAATTCGAAGATGCTCGTAGTTTGGGTTTGATTTCTCGGAGGACCGATTGGAGCTCGGACAACTCTGAGCAAACTTTATATGCTGCGTATCTTGCAGGTGCAAATAGCCCAAGAATCAAGATAAGTCTCTTGCCAATTATGCGCTCCTGCGTTTTAACTTTATATACTTGCACGCGCGCGCGCGCGTGTGTGTGTGTGTGTATGTACAACATATATACGGACAATATTACGCCAAAGTATTGAAAAATAAACACAGTTTTCATTGGTTATTCCTATAACTCGCGAAATAAAAAAAAAAAGAAAGAAAAATAAAAACGAGACTCGCGAGCTCGCTGTCGCAACGTTTAAACGTTCACGCGATGAATTTCGGTTGCAACATCATATCTAATCTCGAAATAAATTCGTATCGCGTAAACGTTTAAAACGCGATTAACGAAAGGTTACAAAGGTGCGACACGAAGCCGTCGAAATAAAGGCGAAAGAGATAGAGAGAGAGAGAGAGAGAGAGAGAGCAGTGCGCGACGTTGTTATATATCGGAGGAGGTTGTCTCTTATATATAAAAATTCGATAAAAATGCAAGGGTATTAATAATAATCGGGCGCAGGGCCGATCCAACTCGGGACATCGAAAGGAGCGCTCTCGTACCCGCTTATCTCTCTCCCGGTGCATAATTGCAGCCCGTGTACTCCACGGAAGAAAAGACACTCTCCCTCTCTCTCTCTCTCTCTCTCTCTCTCTTTTTCTCTCTGCTGTCGTGGGTTGCAAGGAGGACGGGACGGCGGCTAATTGACCGAGAGAAAAAGGCACAGCTTGGAGGTAGGAACACGTCGCCAAAGGATGAGCGACGCGAAGAGCGAGTGAAAAAAATAAAAGCGTCGCGCGCGCGCACGCGGAGAAATTGTGCGAGTCAATGCGTGTGAGAGAGAGAGAGAGAGAGAGAGAGAGAGAGAGAGAAAGAAAGAAAGAGAGGTAGAGAGAGAGAGGCTTAAGGGCGCATTGAAATTCAAACGACGAGGACACCGATCCATGTACGGGAGTATCGCTTTTATGTTAAATCGAGCGCCGAAATATAATGCGAGAGCTCGGTGTAGCCGCGCGCGCGAAAGAGAGAGAGAGAGAGACCATGAGAAAAGATCCCGTCAATCGCGTCATTTATTCGGGCCGATTTATCCGGAGCCGGTCTCTCCCTCTCTCGCTTCGGCGACACTATGAAGCGAGTACACTCGCTACTCGCTTGACCCAACTCTCCCCGCGATTCTCCCGCCTCGCTTAGCACAATCCCAATCTTTTCATCCGACGTTTTCTTCTCCGATACAAGCCGAAAAGACTCTCTTCTCAAACGCCCGACAATGTGCGTACAAAGTGCACAATCTCGATAAAATTGTTCTGTTTTTTTTCATTATTTAATCGCGCGTTTAAGCAAATTCGTTACTTAATTAACATTGTCAATCTTGGATGAATTATGAAAAAAAAAAAAAAAAAAAAAAAAAAATGACAAGACTTGGTACAACGATTACCGTTGGTATCGAAACGGTTGACTGACTTTTCGATGTCGGATACAGGTCGATTAAATAATTTTAGTCCGTCTTCATTCATTGCCAACGATACGAGTTGGAATTTAAAAAAAGTTCAATTTTAAAAACGTGGCGTTCGATAAAAAGAGAGGGAAAAAAAGAGAGAGGAGCAGCTCGCTATTGCATTTCTACCAAGGTGTCGGAATAATGATAATCGAAAAAAAAAGATGATGCAAGGACATAACCGGTAACACGCGATGCATTAACCTGGAATGTGGCTTTTTAAATTTGACGCTTACTAATTTTTCTTAAATGATACCTGCCCATTTTCATTTAGCATAATAATGATGGCAAATAATTGAAAAGAAGCAGCTATTGAAATTATTAAATCTCATTGGTAACGGAAAATCTCGTAAGCTTAATCAGGACACGAAAAACGATAGAAAACGATCGGTTTATAAGAGGAAAGAGCAGTGGTTCAAGCTAATTACGATGTTTTCTGTTGTCGAATTTCCACAAATACGAAAGATTATCTTAGCAAAAAGAAAAGAATGTTTATCGAGTATAGATACGATTTTGACGCCATTGACTCGAGACCTAAAATATCAAGCAACTAATATATTGCGCTTAAATTTTTTTTAAAAAATCACGCGCAAATTTTCAATTTAATGCGCGCTGCACAGAGGTGTAAAAAAACAAAAAAAAAACAAAAAAAAACAAAAAAAAAAAAGTAAACGATCGCTCGTCGTCCGAATTTATCGAGGCTCGAAAAAGGCTTTATACCGGACGATAAAGGACGATTCGAAACATTATTTACCGGTGAAACTGACGATACCTTTTGGCTTCTCGCTTATGTATAACCGTGTGTCGTATTTCGAGTCGTTTTCGCGAAAAATTTTGGGATGAATTTTGCAAAATAAATATAGGAGACGCGCGATACAGAGGGAACATTTACAGGACAGCCAAAAAGAATGCGGATAATTCGAGCGTTATAAATATAGCCGGGACAGAGGACTCGACGATTAAAGAGGACATAAATTTTTGGTAATTATCGCATATCGGCCGGGACTTATTTTCTTTTATTTTTTTTTTTTCTTTTTCCCTTATTTTCTTTCCTTACGGGCAATTTTTCGAAGATTCCCCCGCGTCGCTCGGTCTACTTAGCCTCAACCTCGACATGATTCTCGCGTTTACTGTCCTCTCTCTCTCTCTCTCTCTCTCTCTCTTTCTTTTGGGAGGAGAGTGTCGCGCAGCTCGGAGAGGAGAGAAAAAAGTCCGCGACTGGTTTTCCAGTCGCCGTAAACCGAGTCGAGCGTAGGCTTTAGCCTCGTCGCGGGGACGCTCCTTGCTCTTTCTCCGTTTCTCGCAAGGGGCACACGTGGGTGTTGTACCCAGAGTACGAACGAGCCGTCGTTTTATATATGTCATTCCTCTTTGTCGGTGTCGCGCGAGCGCGACGAAGAGGTATCCGAGTGTACGCTTAAATATTGCGAGTACGTAGTAACGGATTGCAGTATTTCATTATTCCAATCATTCGGGAAATATATACGTATATTTATAAAGCGTATGACGCGTGTAAATATTAATTTTCTTTCTCTCTTTCGATCTACAAGGCCCGCCTTAATCGTCGACTGCCATGGCGCGCGTTTCTCTCGCAAATTAATTGTTCAAAGTTTTAATCACGTAGATGGAATATATCAATACTATACTGCCGATCTATTTTTAAATCGCAACGATTAGTTTTTAAGTTATATATTATATCTAGCTAACCAAAAGCATTTGATACTTTGAATTTATATATAACGCGGCTAGGGCTATTTTTAGTTAATCGATAAAGGTATTTATTTGCCGGCGATCGAAACTTTCGAAGTATACATACAGCACTCGCAAGAAATCGTAAGTGAATAAATACTGGAGATATGTTGTATCGGATAAGGAGGCAATGGTGTGGGTGGTGTGGAATGGGGGGGGCAGGAGGAGGAGGAGGAGGAGGAGGAGGCGGAGGGCGAAGGTCGAAGGACAAAGGACTCGTAAAATGGCAGCGGTGCGCGCCAACCTAACGACGCGCAAGCCTCTCTTTTCTCTCGAGCGCGAGTACACAGCATTACGGTATACACCGAGCTAACGCACCTCCGCATCGTTTACTCATAGAGGTAATAATTTTTTTAATTAGATCGATTTATTTGACAAAACAAACGCTCAACGCTCAAGCTTTTTTTCAGCGCGTCGAGTAATTTTATGTGAAAAAAAAAAAAAAAAAAAAAAAAAAAAAAAAAAACACTAAGACTCCCAAAGTTTGATATTTTTTTTTTTTTTTTAACCTCGTTTCTTTCTTATTCATTTGCCGGTTCGTTTCGTTATTCGTAAGCGTAGTCGCGTAAGGTTCTTTATTCCATCTGCGGCAATTCTCTGCATTCCAAAGGTACTTCAAAGCTTCAAGGTTGATCTTTTCTCGGATTCTACGGGCTCATTTTCTCACTTTCTTGCTTTTGTTAAAAGTTAAATTTTTATGAAAAATTATATTTGATGTGTGTCTATCTTTCACCAGATTATGGAAATTATAAAAATTGTTTGCATAAGCATTTATATAAAACTATAATTTAGACGTTAAAAAATATGCTATTATGAAAAAAAAAAAAAAAAAAAAAAGTTTTTCTTACGGAACGTTGAATCCATAATTTTTATAGATTTCTAATTAAACAAATAATTATCGAATAAAATTAAATAAAGACAACCGAAATTCTTTAAACTTTTCGTAACGTATATATGTATGTTACTTTTTTAAAATTCCTACGAAAGTAAAGCTTAAAAATTTTTCCGATATAAATTGAACATTCGCACCTGCAACTGCATGAAGTTGTGCATTTTTATAGATTGATTAAATATCGATCGGTAATATTAAGCACTAAGCATTTCTATGGAAAATAGAAATGATTCGACTTTACGTAATGTAACTTTATCACTTGCTCGGGCTATATATACGATACTTTCACCCAACACTTGTTCTCGTTTAACCGGTGCACGCCGCACGACTATTCGCGAGATAGAGATCCATTCTTCGGAATTCCATTTAAAAAGCAACCATCAACTTCGGAGATGATATTCGCGATCGCGTTAAAGCAGTATCATCTCGAAGCTCTGCGCCCCCGGTCGAACTTGGCGCTCGTCGCTGTCGACGTCGCTCCAAAGCGTTAAATCGTCTCCGTTCGTTTTCAATCTCTCATCGGCTCACGAATCGTTTAAAGACACAAAAGAAATAATTGCTTAGCCGTTACCCGTGTCTCGTATTCTCGCGACGCGTTTTTAGAAAAACGAAGTTCACGCACCGGTTGTTTCTCATCCTTTTGTTTTCTCACATATATTTATCGTTGTCTATGCTCGTCTTATTTAACGTTATATTTTTCCAGCGATTTTTTATCGTTAAAATTTTGAAAAATCGAAAACAAAATTTATGTAATGTGAGTAATAAGTCGAAGTTTCGATAACAATTGGAGGAGCGAATAAATGAAAAACAATAAAACTAATGAAGATCGTGTCATAAAATAGAGCTGGAGAATTCGAGCCTCGCTCGAGTTTTTCCCTTTGTTTATACTCGAGTAGGGTTGCAGCGGCGTCAAGATATATGTATATAAGTAAATACCAGCATCACCGCCGTTGCTCGACGCTCGGCCAGCTTCTCGGCCGTTCGAGCCGACTTGGTTTCGAAGCGCACAGAGGGGGAGGAGAGTCGCCCCGTATGAAATCGCGACCGAGTGCGCGTGTACGTCTATCGGTGTCCTACGGGAGCGCGAAGGAGCAAGACGAGTCATACGACGAAGGAGAGACACGCGATACGGCCGCCCGCGGAATGTCGCGCGGGAAGAAAATCCCCGCGAACGCTCCGTTCGTCGCGGCTCTTCTCTCGACACTTTTTTTTTCTTTCTCTCCTTATGCGCCTTATCTTCGCCATTTGAACTTCGCTACTTTTATTACTCTTCTAGTCATTGGAGATACTTGTTTATACAAATATTCGCATAATTCCTTTCTTCTTTACTTTTCTTTCCGCGAAATACGTTTTAAGTTCAAACTTTACACACGTTCGATACAAAAAAAAAAAAAACGTTATACTTATCGTATAATCTTATTTTTATTCTATCCTTGCGTTAAGTTCAAAAATACACGAAGTTGACTGATTTTCAATTTTTCAAAATCTTAATTATTTTGAAATGTAAAAAAAACCTCTTCACAGAGAATAAATTTAAATTTGAATAAAATTCGTCGCTCTCAAACATAATTATAAGTATATACGTATTAAACGTTGAAAAAAATGTTTTCATTCATATATTTGAAATAAATACTTTCTTTTACACATATTAATTTTTATTAAACTGTAAAAAAAGTTTAGAGAGAAAATTTTTTTTAATATTGCAATACTAGTAAATAAATGATAATTACACGCAATCGAAAAAAATTCTAATGTTGATAACTAAATATAATCAAGTATATATCTCTTGAATATAATAACGGTTTTTCTCCATAAAAAGTTAAATGAATGATGACTTGTTAAAAAATAAATCATATTGATATTGAATTCATTCAAGTCATCGTAAAAATTTACAGATGAAATACGGTATTACCAACGAAAAAAAATAAATAAAATGAATAAAACTGAAACAGGACTCGATCGACATACTCGGAAAGCTTTGCTCCACTTTGAGACTCGCGCAGAATATTGTCACGGCATTCGTGGAGAAAGGAACGCGAGAACGCAACGAGATGCGCCAAAGTTTCGTTTCAATACCGCTACATCTAGAATATGCACCTACAAAATTTTCTCTTGTTTGGGAAACTACCATAAATGCTTTGTACATAGAACGCTCATTAATTTTACTTTAATAGAAGATATTTTTTACATTCTTGCATGACATACCTAGGTTAAAAGTTTGTCAAAACTAATGATTTACATTATCTGATGTATTAATTAATGTATTTTGCTTTTAAATTGCTAATAAACAATTTTATCTTGATTTACACTTATTTTTTTCTGATGAACTTGATCAAATTAATATTAATTCTACTATAATTAATAACGCAATATTCGCACTAGAATTTTCGAATTACACGATTCAGATTAGATAATTATAATCTTCTTTTTCTACAATAACTTACCATTATATTTGTGGCCAATAACGCGGGCTGTACTCCAGAGAGTACATTTTCATCTTTCGAGGAAATTCATCAATCCAGCTTCTTCGTCCGCAAAAACCACATCTTCTCAGAAAATCTCGCTCTCGGCTGCCCAACTAGCTCTCGTACAATGAACTTTCCGTGATTATAAAAACAAAACTATGCAACACAACTTCTTCAAAATCATCCACTGAACGCTAACAATAAGAGAAATACATATAATATCAACACAACAAACATCATTTTTCACTCAACTCAAAATTATTAATAATTGACCATTAAAACAAAAACTTCTTTTTTTTCACTAATCATCTATGTAGCATTCTCTAACTGTATTTTTTGCCTTTTTCATTTTCAGATCACAAAAATACTATGAAAATTGCCATAAGAATAATCAAAACACGTATACCACATAAATAAACTACATATTATATCAAGATAAAAACAGTAAAATGGGGAAAAACTCAACATACGCGACTATGAATTTAAAAAAACAATTAAACGTTTTTCAGTAGCCATCAGTAACTGATTGCGGACCGTACTCAACTTGAATTTTCTGCTTTACAGTTCTGGCGACTGGTAATCTCGGAGAGCAGTCTTGCAGCTTCCCTCCGTGAGAGCCGCAGCCGCTGACCCACGTATACAGACACGGCAGAACGCAAGCGGCTGGTCCACAGCGGTCGAGCCGAGTGAGAGAGATGGAAGGAGCTAGAAAGAGAAAAGTACTGGATAAGTTCTCTAAAAGGTACAAAAAAGCCCGCCGCGAGAATTTACTCGTACACGCTACGAATTCTTTGTGGCGCCACTTAGGGTATCGTAAACGCCATCTACATATTTTAAATAACATCAAATATCAATAAAATAAATTTCTACCTTATCGTCTTTACACAATCACATTATAATGCCCATATATAATGAGGTCTAAAACTGTGGCAGCACTGCATCAGACTAATGTTCTACATGCAATATTAGATATTTCAACTTGTTACAGTGTATTTTAAGGTTAGGTTTAAAATATTCTGGATGTAATATTAATAATATAAAACTTTATAATTTAGAAATGTCTACACGATGGTAAATTGATATTTAAATAATTTTTATTAATGCTGAAATAGTGCATGATGACAATTTGAATTAAATTTATATTTTAAAATAAAACTATCTTATTTACACAAGCAATTTTATTTGCAAATAATAAAATAAAATAAATAATTATTTTATAATTCAAATTGTTAAATTCATTAAATTATGAAACCGATAGCTTTATTAAAGATTTGTTTAAAAATCTCATTAATCATATTAATTTAACATAATCCTTAGGTACCCTCTGTACCAAAGAGGAAATCCACAATTACGTATTTATCTTCCAAATTTTTGGATGAAACTTGTTAAACAAGAATTTAACAATCCTAAAAATGTTGTAGAATTTCATTGTTCTATGGAAATGACAAGGTATGATGTTAAAAATTACATAGAAAAAATCTACAATGTACCAGTTATTAAAGTAAATACAAGAATAGCATTAGGAAAAACCAGAAGAAATGAGTTAAATCATATAATAAAAGATGATGATGTAAAAATTGCATATGTTCATTTGGTACGTGAAAAAATATATCTGTAAATTTATTTATTTTTATATTATCATAATTATAAAATATTTATATTGTATTACTTTATTAATATTTAGCCAAGGAATCAGACATTTGAATTTCCTAATTTATTCAATGATGAACAGAACGAAAAAATATCAAATAAAGAAGATACAATTTTAGAAGAAGCTAAAACTGAATTTGCGGAAAAGATTAAAAAAGGTGAAAAAATCAGACCTGGCATACCACCTTGGTTTAGTTTGTAAATTTTCATAAAATATGTATAAAAAGTAATAAAAATTCATTTATATGATAAATATATCTTTATTAATTTTATATATTAACATTATTAAATTTATAATAAATGTTAATAAAATTTATAATTGCTATTTAAAAGTTACAAAAATATATTTAGTTTCAAGATAACTGTTCGAATAACTTTTTATTAAAAAATCTTCTATAAATAATATTATAATTATAAACTATCTAATCTAAAAATATATTTTAAAAAAGATGAAAACTGTCAAATTCCATTTTTTATCCATAAATTTTAAATATTTAAAAATGACTACATTTTGAATAAAATATATTATAAATAAATATATTTCATATTTTTTATATTTTCTTTCATAAAAGATTTAAACATAAAATTGTTTATAATTCCAAATTATCGATACTGAATTCATTAAGCATAAATTCAAAGCATCTGCATCTAGGACAATTAGTAATGTCTATAAGAAATGTTACCTACAAGATAAATTTTAAAATATAATCAATCTATAAATTGTATTCTATTATAATATTTAAACTAACCATTGGATGTTGGGGACAATGGTATCTCACTCTACCAAACATTAAATGGCCACAGTTGTAACAAATGACATTAGTATATGGTCTTTGACAGATGCATGTATCTAGTGATGTAATAAAATTTGAGATTCCTCGACCTCGAATTAAACCTTGTATTAACTCATATGTCAATAAACTTTCATCAGCTACTATAAAATAAAATTATAATTTTTAAAAATTTTATATTTATAATAATTAAAAATATAAAACAACACAGAAACTAATTACATAGAATTTTTTTTATGAATACTATTCTTAATTAAAATAAACACTTAAAATGGATGAACTTTTATATGTATATATATATAATTAATATAGATGTACATATAAGTGTACTTTTGAAGAAATTTTGTAAAATGTTTGGTTGCCCGCGTATATTTCTTAGAAGACACAATATCACAAAAAACACGATAACGCTTATTGTTTTCTTTTATGGAATGGTTAAATTAGTATTAAAATAATAGCTTTTTTTACCAGCAGTGTAAAATAAATAAAAATAAATATTGAAATTTTTTTTCGCGATTATATTTTATATTTTCAATATATTTTTTCTTTAAAAAATATGTAACATCTTTAATTAAAATTAAAAAAAAAATTGTTTCAATAATTGTTCAATTTTTTTTTTTTTTTTTCGTGCGTAAAATTATCGAACAAAAAAATAATAAGTATGTATACACTAAAAATTTAGAATTAAAAAACAAATTAAAAGATATTTTTCTTTAAGTTTTTATTAGAAAATGATTTTATTTTGTTAATATAAATTAAACAAAGAAACATGTTCACAAAAATTTGAATGAAATACTCTAACCTTCGGATGCTCCTTCTGGGGCTTGTACCATTTTAGAAAATATGTTAATCTTTTTTAAAATCTTTGTTAAAATATAAATTTTCTTCTTTCTTCAGTTGCTTTGTAGGCAATAACTGATCTATGTAATAAAGCTGTATGTTGTTTGTACTTCATGGTATGTTCGGTTCATTTTATATAAACAGAACTTTGAAACCCGAGTGCGCCCCGCCACCCAAAACTTTCGGGATAATTCGTTTATCCTCGTAATTTTCAAAGCTGGACGTATGTTATACGGTAGATGAAGCTGTTGCATTGACATTTGTTTACAAATGTTGAAAATATGATATATTTACTAAAGGTATATAAGTATACTCTAGTCTATTTATATTAACAAATTTTATCATAATCTATGAATTATTACAATAAAAGTTTTAACAAAAACATTAATAAATGTTTAGCGCATATTTATTTCATAGAAAAGCACTATAATACATACATATCCAAAAGTATTTTTACTCACTAATTAAAATTTGGATTTACGAAACAAAAAAAAATTTAAACGAATGTTGAATTTTTCTTTATATTGTGAAATTAAAGATATACATTATCAAAAATTGATTATTGCAATGAATAAAAATTTTAGCTGGATCATAAATATTTATGTACAAATTTTTACTAAGGTTTTAAAGATTTTATAATTAAAAAACGGCTCATCAATCTTCATATGATTTCATAGCTATCATAATTTTAGGAAAGCAAATTGTGTACTAAATAAATATTAAAAACAAAATTATATAATTGCTTTCTAATTAGACTGACCATAACCTTTTTAAAAGCAAATATAAATCTGTTTCAATTCAGAATATTGTGAAACTTTTAATAATTCTTATTAATGTGTCTGAAAGTTCTCCTAATTTCTGTAGAGCGTTACCATAGGTGCGTATCGATAAAACTTAGGTTTCGACCCTGTCGACATATCAGTCTGTACAAGAAATGGCAAATACAGAAAATAAACGAATTGCAAACAACAGTTCGTCGATTATTTACGGCAGGTACAATTTTGACGCATACTAACAGCACATTAAATCCTCCAAAGCACTGACTTCAAGCTTCTCACGCACGCATGAATTGTTTCACGCCACCTTTCGCGCTTGGATTGTGTACTAAAATGGGCTCTTCAGTTTCTCCAGAGTACATATTTATGTAATATGTATATTAGCTCAGGATGCATTTTTTATATTTTTTACATTAATAATCAAAATTTTGATTTTTATAATGAAATTAATTTTTAATTATGAATGTTCTGCACTTTTTAAATTTTATTAATTTTTTTAAATATTACGTAAATTTTTCAAGAGTCCCAACTATTGGGCCGGATAAAATGAAGGTAACGTTTTGTACCGATATGGACAAATCTGTAATAGTTTACAATTTCGAAAAAAGAGGATGGACGCAAGTTGGTCCCGAAGATGACTGGAATTTTTATTGGTAAGAATGACAATTAAAAACTTTTAATATGGATTCATATTGATAAATTTTACTTTTACTTAAAATACGTAAATTATTTGACAGGGCTGTCACACAATCATGCAGAAATATTTTTAGCGTTGAAACTAGTTATAGAATGGGTGACAATCAGTAAGTTATTTTTTAATAAGAATTTGTTTATTTTATGCGATTCTTATTTAATTTCCTTATGCATTATTATTTATAATATGTAATCTACAAAAATATATTTTTTAACGAAAATATGGAATATGAAAATTAAATCAAATTTTTTTCGTTTTTTTTTTTTTCTTTTTTTCTTTTTTTTTTTAAGAACTATTAATCATTTTCCAAATCACTATGAACTGACACGAAAAGATCTTCTAGTGAAAAATATTAAAAGATATCGAAAAGATTTGGAGCGCGAAGGTAATCCTTTAGCCGAAAGAGGCGAAGGACCTGGAAGATATCTTCACCTTGATTTTATACCGGTGACTTTTGTTTTACCAGCAGGTTGATTATTAATATCATATATGTATATCAAGGAAATTTAAATTTATAAAATGATATATATGTTTACTTTTGACGAAATTAGATTATAACATGTTTGTCGAAGAATATAGAAAATCACCACAAAGTACATGGATTATGAAACCGTGTGGCAAATCTCAAGGAGCTGGAATATTTTTAATAAATAAATTAAGTAAATTAAAAAAATGGTCAAGAGAAGCAAGAAATCCATTTAACCCTAATCTTACAAAAGAATCTTACGTTATATCGAGGTAGGATAATATTCGATCGATCTAAACATATTTTATTTTCACTGTAAAATGTTATTACTTTTAAAGTTTTGACAAAATTCAACAAATATTTTTTATAAATAAAATTAAACGTTAATTTTAATATTTTTAGGTATATTGATAATCCTCTTCTAATTGGCGGAAAAAAATTTGATCTTCGACTCTACGTTTTAATAACTTCGTTTAGACCATTAAAAGCATATTTGTTTAAACTAGGCTTTTGTCGTTTTTGTACAGTTAAATATGATACTAGTATTCAAGAATTAGACAATATGTATGTTCATTTAACTAATGTCTCGGTTCAAAAACATGGTGTAAGTTTTAAATTTATAAACTGTTATTGAATTATTTAATAATATTAACAATCTTAATTTATATAATTAATTTAGGATGAATATAATAGTTTACACGGTGGTAAATTAAGCGTTCAAAATTTACGCTTGTATTTAGAGAGTACCAGAGGAAAAGCTGTTACAGAAAAGTTATTTTCGAATATATCTTGGTGTATAGTTCATTCATTAAAAGCAGTAGCTCCAGTAATGGCTAATGATCGGCATTGTTTCGAATGCTATGGTTATGATATTATTATCGATAATAAATTAAAACCTTGGCTGATTGAGGTTTAACTATGATCAATAAATTAAATATATTTTATTAACATATACTTTTATATGTATTATTAATTGGCGCATGAACATTTTTACAGGTGAATGCTTCTCCTTCATTGACCTCGACTACCGTAAATGATAGAATTTTAAAGTATAAGCTCATCGACAACATCGTATCCGTAGTTTTGCCTCCTGACGGAGTCCCAGAGTAAATATATTGATGATAAATATTAATATATTTTTATATCATCTTTTACTACTCAATAAATTTAATGTAAAATGACTCTCTTCATAGTGTTAGATGGAATAAGTGTCCATCTCAAGAAGCAATGGGAAATTTTGAGCTTCTCATAGACGAAGAATTAGCAGCTCAAGAAGAAAAAGAAAATTCAGGAAAATACAAGAATTCAAATAAATGGAAATAATTGTATTGATCAGTACAAAACTTTTCAAATTCATTTACAAAAACATTTGTGTAATGTATTAACATAATGATAAATTGTACAACACAATTCGTTTTTTTTTTTTTTTTTTTTTTTTTTTTTTTTAATAAAATAAAATACATTTTCACTCATAGCAAAGACTTTTTAAAATTAAGATGCAACCAAACGTTTTAAAATAACTTAAATTAATAAAATTTTTAACTTTTTAATCACAAAATTGATCATATAAATTTCAATAATAAAAATTGTATAGATTTAAATTTAGCCAGATTATATATTAAAAACGTAATATATTTAAGATATTTTTAAATAATTTAAAATAAAAATATGTAAAAATGTATAAATGAATAAGTATTGATGATTAATTTACATTAACAAAAATACAATTTTTGGTAAATTCGTCAAAAAAATATTGAAATTGAATTAAACTATTCGAAAGTTAATTTACACCTTTTAACGTCATTATTTTATATAAAAACTATAGTAAGTTTTAGTCAATTTTTTTTTTATTTCACGTAGCATCAAATTCATTCAGCATAAATTTATTTGCCTTGCACTTGTTACAGTTTGTAATATCGCATAAAAAAGTAACCTGTGTAAAAAATTCATGAAAGTAAATATCTTAATTTGTAATACATTATTTATTTAAATTTGCATACCAACCATCGTATGTTTGGAACACGAAGAACGTACTCTACCGTACATTAGATTCCCACAGTTAGAGCATAAAATGTTTGTTTTTGGTCGTTCACATGGACATTGATTTTTGGAAATATTAAAGCTAGTTGTATCTTGGCCTTCAATTTTTGCTTTCTTGCATGCGCCATCAAACAGAATTTCTTTAAAAATTTAAATCATGTTTAAATTATACAAAAATTTCTATCTATGTAAGCGTAAAAATATTTTAATAATTTAATTAATAAAAAAAAAAAAAAAAAAAAAAAAAATGATTATTTGTTAGTCATTTTAAACTGAAATTTAGAAACTTTTTTTCTTTATATGATTTTTCAGATATTATAATTATTTAAGACAATTTAACAAACATATTATCCTCGAAACATAAATTTTTTAGAAATATATTTAATTTTTCATTTCTTATGAACAATTATTAAATTATCTTACCTTGACTCATTATTTAAAAAATATTTATAAAAGTATTTTTCGAAAACAATACAATAAAAGCTGTTGCTCAGTCTATTCGTGTAATATTTTAAGACAAAACCTTTCTAGCTTATGAATATGCTTACTAATTTATAAACACAATTCAAACCAACATTCTATATTCTTCTAAGTATTATTATTTTTAATTTTTCCTGGAAAATAGAAATACACACGTTGACAATACATGTCAACAACTTGGGACGTTCTTCACTTTGTACATTTGAATATTTATAAATTTAGTTTAATTTGTACTTATGACTCTGAAATGCATTTTACAATAATGTTATAAAATTGTGAAATCAATTTTTATTGAGTTTTTTATATATTGTTTCTTAACATATTCGATTGAAGCCGATTAAAATTTAATCGTTTTTAAATCGTAAAAATTCATTGGTTTCTATTCGAGGATTTTGAACAAGGATTTATACCGACTTGGAGTCTAATGCGTCAAGCTAAATATTTTATAAATAAAAATCAAAAAACTGCTACAAATAAATGTATATTAAAGGAACCGGTTCTTCAGGAACCAAATGATAATTTTTTATTATTGCTTTGATTTTTGAAAAAATTACGCGTATTGATTTTTATAAATTGTTGTTAATATAAAAATTAATAGGTATTTTAAATAATTAACCCTTTTATATTAGATTTAAAATACATTAACAAAATTTTTTATTTTTCATTCTGTACAAATATTTTACATACATATGTAGATCGCTATACATCATTGCAAATATAAAAAAAATATAGAGATGTTAATATCAGTCTTACAATACTAAATAAGAATTAGATTTTTGAATAACAATATAGTGAATTAAATCTCAACTGGCAATTGTCAGTAATGTTGACAATGTAATTTAATAGTTTCATCAATATTTTTCAAAAGTTTAAAGCGCAGAAGTGCTTTGTTATAAGTACTTCTTTACAGTTATAAAGACTGTAAAGAACAACACATCTGAGACATGATTCACTTGTTATTTATTAAAAATCATAGATTTATGGCACGACAAATGTGATTTTCATCATAGGAACAATTACTTTCCTTTTTTTTGAAACATAACCATTATTCATTTACTTAAAATAGACTCTTAATAATACTCTTATGTATTTACTTTTACATAATTTAGAAATTTCATATTTCAATAAATATTAATCGACTAATAATAAAAATGATATAGAAGTTTTTCATTTAAAAATTATATGTAAATATAAAAATCTTTTTGAGCAAGTCTATTTTAAATAATTACCAATGTTTATGTTATAATGTAAATTGCAGTGATTAGTCGTGCATTAAATAAGTAATAGCGTAAGTGAACACATTTGAATTCTACTAGTATTATAGGCATTTTTTATAAATTTATTCAACTAAAATATGAATAAATTTTGTTAGAGTTTGCTAAAGTAGTTTTTATCCAATCAATGGATATTATTTTTTCAATTATGTTTCCAATTTATATTAATACTATTGTATTTTCTTCCATTTCACAACAACTTTTATTAAAGCAAATTTGTTCACTTAAAATCAATAAAACAATTTTTTAACTTTTGTATTAAGAAAATGATTTTTTGTATTGAAAACATAAATGTTTTATCAATTTCCAACACAACCAAAAATTTCACCATTGACATGCCAATATTATCAATAATCGCTTTATATCATAACTCTCGATCTCTATAAAATTCATATCTTATCTAATTATAATTCGAATTATTGTTTGTATCTTAAACTCGATAAAAATTTTAAATATCAGCTGATTTTGTTTAATTTTTAAATAAATAAACTTTTGAATAGATTTTAATGATTTTATGAAAATATTTATCAATAAGAAAAAGTAATATATTTAATGTTCGATGCAGCCTTTGGTAAATGCTACCTCAATATAAGGAACATAAATAATATATTTAATAGTAATAATATTAATAATTATAACGAAGTTATAACTAATAATGTGATAATGTTTTATATCACAAATAACAGAATATAGATATAGAAATATGAGCAAAAAAACAAAATATTGCTCATTATTTATCATATGCAAAAAAAAGTGAATTTAATCTCAAAATAATTCTTGTTTGCAGAAATAATTCCAAATTGGTAATTTTTCAAGCAAACAATAAAAGTTATTCTTACAATTAATTTATCTAGAAAAAAAAAAGTATGAAAAATATCTATTATTTTTTATCCTTTAACAATTAAAATACAAAATTTTCAATAAAATCATATAACAATAAAAAATTAAAATAATAAAAAATTAATAGCTATTTTAAAAATTCAATACTAAAAAAATTATCTAACTTATTTCGGGATTAAATTCATTTAATGTAGTTTAAGTTAAAAAATAATTTTACATACATGAAAATGCTTTCTTTTTACATCTTTTTACATTTAATCATTCTTCTGTGGTGACTTATAAATTGCACGATCGCATTTTTTATATACAAAAAAAATCATGGACGTTTCCATAATTGTATTTAGGCACAATGGCTTTTGGATTTTGTACATGGGAATTGGTACTTTAACTTACAAATCGAATATTTGCACTTTTCGAATGGCAAGATATGTCATTCAAAACATTCTAAGCTCGCATTCAGAACTTTGCGACTAGTAATTGTCGCATTATGGCAAAAATAATGTCAGTCGGTAAAAAATTAGTTTTATTATTAAATAAAATAAATTTAAAAATTACAGCTCTATTATAAATGAAATTTATAATAGAAAAAAAAAAAAAAAAAAAAATAAAATGCCAATTAGATTTTAAAGTGAAAAATAAATTTTTCAAAATCAAACGGCATAAGCTATATTGGAAAAAAAAAACAATTCAATTTTGATAAAAATGGAGCAATTCACTATTTAACAGTCTAGTTTATCGTCACATATCTATGGCATATGTCCAAAGGCATAACTTAGATCATATATTTACGTATAAAATATGTACATTTAAAGAAATTTCAATTATTCACGTATAATAACAAATTAATATTAAATTTCTGTTTGCCTATGTGAAAGAGCGCCATAAGATTACAAGTCTTTTATTGTTTAGGAAAAAATTCAACATAATATCTTTCTCTGTGTACATACAAAAATATCGATATATACACTTATAATAAAAAATTAACTTAATGAAGTAATAATAAGGTCCTTTGTCGTTTCAAAAATTTAAAAAAATTTGAAAGACACTTATATTTAAGATGAATCATCTGATGCAGGTGATTCTAGGTACAGCGACGGAGGTGGTGGTAAGGGACTGAAGTATGTCGAAGATCTGGAGCTTGGCGAGGGTGGACAGCTAATTGCCGTGTCGCTATGGTATACTGACCTTGGGGTCGGCGGCGGTGGAAAGGGTTCTCCAGCGTGACCATACCTGAAACGTGGCATTGCCGGATAATTGCTATCCGATTCGTCGCAGACGTCGGTGCTGCAGGGTGTAGGTGGCGGTGGCTGGTAATGCGGTTGATTGATAGTTCGGTAATTACGATAAGGTCGATATCTCGAAGCATTGCTGCTAGAACAACGCGTTGAATTGGCCGTTGTGGCAGGGCTGGGTGGAGGGTTTAGTGTCTCCTGAGGATAACCACCGGCTGAACTATCGTGAGTCGAACTTGACGCACCTGAAATAGATAAATAAAAAGTCCAAGATTAAGCATTAATATTTTTTTCATTTGCATCTTTACAGCATAGTGTGCAAACTTATCCTTTTACTGATATTCTAAAATTATTTTAAACGTAGATATTATACTTTAAAGTTATTAATTTTTTTGTAATTATCTTTATCAATAGAAAAATTTTATTTTTTTTTTCAGAATGCAAAAATATTTAAATAGTTCCTTCGGTACACAAAAAGAAACTGAAATAATTCCAATAAGTTCAGTAAAAAAAAAAAAAAAATATACGACAGTAGGATAATGTATCTATAAAAATTAAGTAACATTTTCTTAATAAAAATAAATATGTAATTTTTACTTTTATAAAATATCCGAATTTGATATTAATTATTAGAATTTAAACGTGAAATTAATATTGCATTTATCGAAAAAAAAAAAATACGAAAAAAATTTGAATTTCCTTATTATAAAAATGTTAATTTTTAAAAATTTCAACTAGTGTTTAAATGTATTGCATTTTTTAATACAATTAAAATGAAAGATACTGAGAAAGATTAGAGATTTTTGAAAATGTTATTTTATTTTACACAGCTAGCAGCAGTATTATATGAATGTAAAAATATTTAGTGTGATATTTTCTGATAAATTATAAAATTTAACTTATAGTTTAATGAATCTCTGAATTAAAAAAGTAATATTATGGATTGAAAATTTAAAAAATTTTACACAATTTGAATTTATCAAATCTAGATTTTTCAAATAATCGTTAATTTTTCTTATATTTTGAATCTTAATAATTGTAAATTTTAAGTGCACACTAGCTCTAAAGTAAAATAATGTGGTAAAAAGAAGAAGGATAACGAACAATAGGAAAAACCTGTTATATGGCTTCGATCATAGCTCGAACTAATGCTGCTTCCGGGTAGCGTAGACATTCTCACAGCCATTCCTGGTTTCATATCTTTTCTTCCATTTTTCTGAGCAAGCATAGGTTTAGCCGTCCTGTAACTTTTAGGCGACAACGGATCGCCTGCAGAATCGTGTAAAATGTCGGGTAATTCGGCGCTACGAGCAAGCCGACGTTTGCAATAACAAAACCCAGAAACAACCAGACCAATTGCAACTATGACAACGAGCACCGCAATCACATAGGTGCTTTTACCCGTATCAAGAGACGAATCAACGGCTTGTTGATGATTATTAGCCGAAGAACAGGCCGATGCCGACTCATCGCTGCCATCGAGGCAATTCTTCCTACCATCGCAAAACTCTGCTGCGGAAATACATACGTCGGAAGTAGCACAACGAAAGTGGCCAGGTAAACAACAATTCACTTCGTCTTCGCCGTTACTACACTGTGATGTTCCATCGCATACTGCAGTATTATCTGAAATTTATTCATTCATGTAATACACATTTTTATTTTTTAATTACTTTTAAAACAAAATATAACCGCTTGCACTTACCGATGCAATGACCATTGTGACATTCAAAATATATTTCTCTATTGCACGGAGGACATCCAACCTCATCGCTACCGTCCGCGCAATCTCTTTGTCCGTCGCATTTCCAATTGGCTGGGATGCAGTCCTTTGAATCGGCAGATTTTGATGTAAGGCATGTGAAATGATCAGTTCCACAAGTAGGTGCTACCCTACAATTCTTGCCATCATCTGAGAGAACGAGGGACTGTGGGCAAGAGCATTTCGAGCTTGTGCCAGTACCTATGCAGATGTACGAACATCCGCCATATTCGTGTAGAGGACTGCAAGGATTTGATTCCATCGCAAGGTTACTTGGCATCCTCACAGATACCAAGTCCGTCAGTGGTCGATTACTCATTACGACTTTTCTTCCGGATCCAGTTGTCTTATCTACTCTTTCGACCGTTTGACCGTCACGATCAAACCTATAATGTGCAAAATAAATTAAATTTTTTATTTATGTAACGATAATTATTATTTATTAACATTTTATGAAAAACTAAATGAACGATTTCATATTTAACAATAACAACTAACCAATAAACATAATCGAAGAGCACGGATAAATGTGCCACAGACCCTTGAAGAGCTGCAACAAGAATGCGCCGATTGCCTCCACCAAGTTCAGCAAACTCAATTTGTTTATCATGAGCCCAGAATATTAGATTTGCTGCAGTATCCACAGCTAAACTAGTAGGTGATTGTAAATCTGAAGCTATTACAATTCTTTCTTTTCCGTCCATTAAACTTTGCATTACGCGCATTTTTTCACCAACGTCTGTCCAAAATAATAGCCTCTTTTCAGGGTGCAAAGCTATGTTTCTTGGTTTTTCACCTTCGCCTTTTACAACAACACCCAGACTCGAATCACTGTCTAACCGAGTAACGTTAATAGCGTCGTTCATAGAACAAGACCAAAAAAGAAGCCGACCTAATGGATCAAGAGCTAAATCGAAAAGATGTCCTGTACCTCCAGGAAGCACAACTACTGCGTGAGTGCGATTCTCTAAAGCTTTTCGAATTGAGGAACTACGTCCATCACCGGTGCGAATCCAATAAATGTACTGAGTAATTGGATCGAACTCAATGGCACGCACATTTTTCAAGCCTTGAACTCGAAGAGTTATATCGGGACAATCGTTTGTGTCCGGTAAAAAGCGACCCATTACATTCCGGTAACTATACACCATAAAATTCTTTGGAGCTGAAACAAGTGCATTAATAAAATGATAAATTTTATACGAAGAAAATATTTTGATGTGGATTTTTACTAATGCTGCGAAGCTTACCAATACAGGTTTTGTTGTCAGAAGCGAGGTTGTAATGAGTTGGACATGCACATTTATGGCTTTTTGAAAGGCCACCATTATTTTCAGGCAAAGCTATACATAAATGGCTACAATCACCATTGTTGACGGAACAAGTATTCCAGCCAGGTTGTCTTGATTTGTGAACAACTAAAAGATCGGTAACAGATTCTAAATTATCGTGAATTTTTGTACGATTTCCACCAGATGTTTTGTTAGCTCGTTCAATATCGCCTGTATTCCAATCCGTCCAATAAATATATTCTTGATACTGAGTAATGCTGAATGGATAGCCGATGTTTTGAGTAATAATTGGCTTGCGTTTCTTCGTAATCAAATCATAACTGTCTATAGCTGGTGTATAAAGATCAGCCCAATATAAATGCCTTGCTTCGTGATCTATTGTTAATCCATTAGTGCGCCCAATATCAGATGTGATAACTTGACGATGTGTTCCATCTAACCAAGCTCGCTCAATACTTCCTGTGTTAGCCCATTCAGTCCAATAAAGAAATCTAAAAATTTATGGTAAAAAAAAAATTTTAATTTTTATCTTTAGAAAAATATATTGTGAAAAATTATATTAATATCTAATTTTTTTACAATTGATTCATAGGCACAATAATAATATTTTTGAAGTCAATAAAATTAAAAACATTTTATTTATTTGATTGAGAATTGTCAAAAGTTTAATTTATCATAAAAATTGTGAATTTTATATTTATAGCAAAAAGCAATATAATATATAATGAAAATTATTCTTTACTCACCCTCTCTCTGGATCAAGGGCAAGGCACCTTGGCTCGATAAGATCTTGCCAAATCAGTGCTCTTCTACTATAGTTTTCCAGATGGACAACTTCGATTCTACGTGTACCTGTATCACTCCAATAGAGATTGTGTGAAATCCAATCGATTGCCAAACCGTCAGGCGTTTCTAATCCAAGATCTACAACTTTTTCAACTTCTGAACCATTCATGAAGGCACGAGTTATGCTTTTTAATTTAACATCTGTCCAATATATTCGATTATCGGATATTTCGAAATCGAGGGCACTGCAAAAATATATAAAATATAATTTTAACGTTTTTTTTTTAACATGACACTTACTTTAAACTTTTTTTTTTTTGTAAATGAAACTGGAAAAAATTGAGACTAACCTTGCGTCTTTTATCCCTGTAATAGGAATAATGTTATCATTGTTAGAATTTTCAAAACTAGTTCTTCCTATTTTATCTTTTCTTGTAAAAAGTAAAAATGCTTCCGGCACAATACAAGTTTTCATATCTTTGGTAAGTTCATATCCAATTTGACAGGCGCAAACATATTTATCTCCAGATCGGTTTAAGCACAAATGACTACAACCACCATTATTTTTTTCACACGGATCTGTACCATTAGGTTTACCGCGATGTACAGCTTTAAGACCCATAACGTTCGGAAACTGCTCAACGATGACTTCTCTTTCTCCACCAGTTAATTTGTGCGCTCGGTCGATACTTCGTCTTTGCCAATCCGTCCAGTATAAAAAATCCCCGAGTAAACTAAATCCAAATAAATGTGGTAGATTATCGGTAATGACATCTCTTCGATCGGTTCCGTCCATGTTACAAACCTTTAAATATAAATATAATCCGTTGTGTTTTCATTGGGCTGATATATTGTAATCTTTTTATTTGCGTGACAGATATAAATTAAATGGAAGTATTATATGTATATGTATTTACATATATCAAATTATACGAACCTCAATTTTATCAGTCTTAGCGTCGCACCAGTACACCTTCTTTCTTTCAAGATCCAAAGCAATACCATTTGGCCAGATAATATCCTTGGTAATAATTACAATTCTTTCACTACCATCTAAATTACTTCGCTCAATCTTTGGTCTTTTGTCATCCCAATCGGTCCAGAACATCCAGCCAAGTTCAAGTGCCAGGGCTATCGCTCTTGGTTCGCCCAAATCTTCGTGAATCAGAACTTTTCTACTTGTTCCGTTTAATCGTGCAACTTCGATGCGGTCGGTGCCCGTATCAGTCCAGTATAAATTTCGAGCGATCCAATCGACCGCTATACCATCGGCACTTTTAACTTCGGTCGTTATTACATCCTGTTGTCCCGTACCGTTTAAATAAGCTCTAAAAATAAAAAGTCACTTGGTTAATAAAAAATTTTAATTCCAATTTAATTAGTTTAAAAATTTATTAAGTACCTTCTAATAACGTGAGCCTGTTCGTCGGTCCAATAAAGCATCTCGTCTATGGGATCGAAATCAATGGCGATCGCGTGTTTGATTCCAGAAAGCGGCAGTACGAAATTCGTATAGTCCGGCGAGTCTAAAGATATCATACTAATCTCGTTTCTCTGGACGATGAGCAACAATTCCTGAGGTCCTTTCGCACAATTGTAATCGTCGAGGAGCTTGACACCGGTCGGACAGGCGCAGCTGTAGCCCGGTGGCTTGGTACTCAAGAGACAGAGGTGAGAGCAATTGCCGTTATTGAGCTTACAAGGATTGGTGCCGGCAACCGGTTGTCTTCGCGCGTCCCACACTTCGATGTCACCAGGAATGTACTCGCCGTGGAAGAACTCGCGCGGACGGACATTTGGTAATCGCAAATCTAGCATATGAATGCACCAGGTTCGCCAGTCCGTCCAGTAGAGCCGTTGATCCAAATACGTTATGGCAAACGGATACTCGAGACCATCGCTTACCACTTTTCGTCGATTCTTCCCATAGTAATCCATCACTTCTATGAATTTATACCTAAATATAAAAAAAAAATTTTTAAATTTCAAACAAAATTTTTTATCGTGGACAGCTAAATAATAAAAAAAGACAAATTTATTGAAAGTCGAAGAAATAAAGAGAGAAAGAGAAACAAACCTTCCGTCTACCCAATAAACGAGATTATTTTCGTAATCTATCGTCAAACCATTGGGCCAAAATATGTTTTCGGAAACTATGACACTCCTAGTGCTGGGATCTCCGTTCATAGCGGCGCGTTCGATCTTGGGAATGTCGCCCCAATCGGTCCAAAAGAATATACTCTTCATCGGCACCAACGCGATCGCTCGAGGCTGATAGATGTCCGTCCAGAAAAGTACCTTACGGTGTTTGCCATCGATACTCGTCACCTCGATACGATTCTTCTCGCCGTCCGTCCAATATAGCTTGCCCGTGTACCAATCGCAGGCCAATCCGTCCGGTGAAATGAGACTCGAGTTTACCACGACGATAGGATCCTACGAAAATTAAACGGTTTATCATAACCTGCTTTTTACTCTGAACTTATTTGAAAAATAATAATAATAAAAAAAAAGTATTTTTATAAAATTACGAATTGTAATTATACCTGAGTGTAAGTGCCATTTGTGCGGACGCATTGGATCATCTCGAGAACGTTATCGGACCAGCAGACGAGGCCTCGCTCGTAGTAAAAGTCGAGGGTGACACCGTCCGAGAGATTCTTGACGATGGTCGAAACTTTAATTGAGCGAGATACATTCGCCACGCGGATGTCCTTGTTCGTGGCGAAGAGTAACGTCGTCGAGCCTGTAATCGAACATAACGCCAATGGCTTTATATTAATAGTTATCGTGCAGAATAGTGCTTATATAATTATATAAACAAAGGCAAAGTTTAAATAGTACAAAGGTTAGAGATTAAGACCCATAAAGCTCTCTAGATAATAAAGATAAGAGAGTTCCGTCAGATTAAAGGAGCAAACATTATGAAATTAAAAAAAAATTTATTAATCTCTTGTGCATATACGGTGCGTAATCTTATTTGCAGCTCGTTCATGCGCAGTTACACAAATGTTTTCCAGAAGATTTTTACGAGCTGATGCGGTAACTCGGCGGGCCGAATCAACTTTCTTTCAGCATCCGGTCGGGCTCGTTTGCTCAGATATTTACGCGGAGATATACGAGCGCGATTATTCCGGCCCTCCCTCGCGCTTCGTTTACCGACGCAGCGCCTTTGTCGGCGGCTCCTATAAATTTTCTTTTCGATAAAGCTCGAGCGCGCGTCGCAAAGTAAGCGTGTAGAAGAAAGCTACGGCGGGCCACGGCCGCTGCAGAAGGTGAAAACGAAGACGACACAAAGAGTCGGTTCGCAGTGGAAAAGCAAACGAGGAAAACAAAAGGAAAGAAAGAAAGAAAGAAAGAAAAAAAAAAAAAAAAACCGTAAACACGACGACTTGAGTTTAAAGCGCGAACGAATCGACGGCCTTAATCGCCCCGCTTGTTCCTTAATTAGATCGAGAAAAGGCGCAGCGGTTAAAAAAGCCGACGCGGCGGCATCTGTCCCGCTTCCGCTTTCTCTCTGAAGATACTCGTGCGCGCTTCTTCCGTTTTTTCCGCGTGCCAACGCGAACGAACGCTCTTTTCTTTTCCGCTTCGTTTTAATTCCAGCTCTCCTCTCGCTCTCTCACTTGACGGCCAATTTCGCTTCAAGAGCCGTCTCGTTCAGCGCGCGGCTCTTCGCTTCTTTTTTTCCGCGCAAAGTTGCTCTCCCGCGTAAACACGCGGAGTGCAATCGCGCGCGAACTCCTTTACAATAATGTTGAAACATTTAAAAGTACAATGGCGCGCGCGTAGCCCTTGGCAGCTCTTTCTTCTTCCTCTTGAATTCGTTTTTCATTCCGCAGCGTCAGCTATTCTCTTCTCCGTGGCTCCCTTTGATCATTTTTCTATATATCCCAGTCATTCCGTTTGCTCTCCCCGACGCTGCTTCTTTCTCTCACTCCCTCCTCGGAATTCTTTGTCCCGTCACCTTTTGCTCTTATCTTATTTCATAACTCGCCTCTCTTGCTCTTACTTTATTTTACAATCGCGTTCTCTCTCTCTCTCTCTCTCTCTCTCTCTCTCTCTCTCTCTCTCTCTCTCTCTCTCTCTCTCTCTCTCTCTCTCTCTCTCTCTCTCTCTCTCTCTCTCTCTCTATCTCTCTTACTCCCTCTCTTTGCTGCGTACATGCACGCGCGTGCGCGCGCGCATAAGCGACCATTGCACGTGTGCGCGCGGGTACTGAGTGAGCCAAAACACACATCACACGTGCCGCGATTGAGAAGGAGAGCGCTAGACGAGATTAAAAAATACGCGAGCGAGAGGGGGAGAACGAACGCGCGCGCGCACGCGGGCCGCACTTCCGTCGGCCTGAAAAGGGAGAAGGAGAAGATGAAGGAGGAGAAGGAGGTGGCGCGATGAAGGGCTTTTTCGCCTTTGAAGCTCTGGCCGCGCCGCGGCAGAATGAGACGACGAGCGCATAGTTCCTTCACCTCATTATGCACTTTAACGCATTATTATTCTCTTTGCGCTCCGTTCTCTGAATGCCGTTCCCACCTCAAAGTTTTGCACGCTCTCTCTCTCTCTCTCTCTCTCTCTCTCTCACTCTCCCTCTCTCGCTCTCGCTCTCTCCTTGAAGAAAAAGAAATCAAAAAATAAAAAGAGAAAATGGTTTAACGCGCTCGAAGTCGTCGAGGGCTACGAGAGGGAGGATGCCTGGTGACCTGTCCTCTGAATAATTGTGCGTTAAATAGATGAGAAAAGCCGTTTTAATGAATGATTTAAAACACAGTTTAGTCTATTCCATCGTCTCTCATGTTTACGTAAAATAAAGAATAACCAAAATACTCGGATACGACTGATCAATTCGTGATAAAAGGGTATCGTCGAGAAATCGAAATAGCAAACTATTCGCGTCAGGTGCGCCGTTAGGTAGATTCCGTATATAAACGCGCGTTTCTCCTAATACGGCCGGCGGTGGCGGCGGCGGCATTCCTTTTTCGCGATTTTATGACGAGGAGAGACGCCGCCGTCGCCGCCGACTCTCGGACCAGTTTGGGCATGAGAATGAAAAGCGGCCTTGCGGATTCTCTTGTAAGTCCATTTCGATTAGTTGGAAACGGCCGATAGAGCGCCCATTGCGCATTTTATCGCGTCCGGCGAGATTAATCGGAACTCGTTTGCTCGAGTTTTTTTTATCTCTCTTCCGTTTATTTTATAACTACGTACGCAAGCAAGTTTTCATCAAGACGTTGTGTTATTATTGCGCTAATTTTAATTATTTATTGTGAGAAGAAAAGTATCGGTATTGGTTTCTCTATAGATTTATACAAATTTTGAGCTACTATATAATTGCAGAGTCTTTTAAAACGATTATTATCCAGAAAGAAATAATCTTTTGGCCTTTGCCTAATTAAAATTTGAAGAAATAGCCTGTAAAAAGAGCCGCGATAGCTCGAGTCGAGAAAGATTCGTTTGAATAATAATTCATCTCTAACGACGGAACATTGCTCTCTCTCTCTCTCTCTCTCGTCGCGCGCGAAGGCGCGACGAAATCAAAGGAGGATAGCGTAGCTTTGCCGCTTGTGTAACGACTAAGTCGAGCCGATGTATATCGAGCCCGTTAACCATCTCTCTTTCTCTCCCTCGCGCTGCTTTACGAGGGAGAATAATGGAAGTACGAGGAGCGCCAAAGAAAAGAAAAGGAGGAAGAGGAGGATGAGGAGGAGGAGGAGGAGGCGTGCTCGCGCGCGCGCGCCCGAGTCAAACGAGAAGAGCCTTTTTGCGGCGAAGCCGAATGATTACAGGTGTTCGGCCGAAGGACGAGCCACGGCAAAGGAGAAAAGAGCGAGACGTAGCAAGGGGAGCCTCGCGGCTATGGACGAACGAAGCCAATCATGCGTGAACGTATACGATGCCCCCGTCCCCGTATTCTACGGCCACGTAACGACGGCCCCTTTGCCTTTTTACTCTCCTTCTTTCTTCCTTCCTTCCTTCCTTCCTTCCTTCCTTTCTTCCATCATTCTCTCTTTCACTCTCTTTCTCTCTTTCATCTTCGTACTTTGCGACTTCTCATTTTCTGCCCGGGAATCGACGTCTTCCTTCTTTTATCGACGGCAGCGAAAAGTACACGGAGTGTAAGATCCCGGTACCGGTAATGTGTAATTTGCATTCGGAATGCTCGAGTTTATATACTCGAGTAGTAGGGCGCGTCGTGGAACTCTCGTCGTATTCTTCAAGAATGGACGTTTGCGTTTTCGCGCGTTGCTCGCTCCGCGAGGTGCTTCACGAGTCGCATCGTTCCTGCGAAAAATGCAACTCGATCATTTGTAAAATACTTTTAAATTCGTAATACTTTTAATCTTTATCCGGATAGCGAATTTTCACACGCTACTTTACACGATTAGCTGTATGTGGAAAATTGAAAAAACTTTCATCGACATAGAGGAGTAATAAAGAAAGAAAAAGAGAGAGAGAGAGAGAGAGAGAGAGCCATTAATCGATGAAAACAATTTCTTTTGTAAAAAGACGAGCGTACAGGATTACATGAGGCGGAGGACGGCGGAGGGGATGGAAGGAAAGTCGTCGGCCGAAAAACCGAGGGACGAGAGCTCGAGAGCTCGAGGACGCATGAGAAAAGGAACTCCGACTGGCGGGAGGAAGAGGGAGAAAGCGGCCGTAGCCCTCGTTGCATCCCGCGGTAGGTACTTGGCGGTCGGCGGCGTGCGCGCGTTCCTCCTCGCGCTCGGCCGAGTGGTTTGTTGGCTGGCTGGCTGGCTGGCTGGCTGGTTGCGCGTTCGCTCGCTGGCTCGTTAGCGGCCGGTTACCTCTCCTTCTTCTCCGCCGCGTCTCGCTCGCGTTATATCATTTATATTTCTCTCTTTTCTCTTCGTTCTCCACTCGTCCGCTTCTTCTCTTCATCGCACGCATCGCACACGTCTCGGTGTACGTGCGGGGGCACGGCTCGCGCTCGATGAATGAATAAAACAACGAGGATAATTTTCGAAATTGGACCTTTTTCTACGTACTTTTCTGCGCCTCCTCCGCCACTCCATTAACGCATTGCTGCGCTTCACTTGCGCTTCTTCTTTTTTTCAGCTCGCTCTTTTCTCCTTTTATACATCCTCGATCTATACATTCGCCCGCGCGCATTCGACTTTTATGCTTTTGCACTCGTTGTTATTGTTATTAAATACTTTTAAATTAAATATATTAATCGAAATAAATTTCCTTTAAAATTCTGCATCCGTCGATCAATCGAAATATCCAAAATATTTCGAAAATGTTGCATTGAAAAAAAGCAGAGCAAAGCGAACGTATTCTCTCTCTCTCTCTCTTAGTTTTCAATTTCGAGGCCGTTTCATCAGCTTTCCGCGCTTTACACAGCGATAAGATACATCGGATGTAGAGCGAGCGTCGGCGCGTTCTTCCCCTTCGAGTCTCGACTCGATGGAAGAGTGTATCGTGACCGGATCCCTCTCCGGGCTTTTGTGCTCTCTCTCTCTCTCTCTCTCTCACTGTGCACTTTTGTTCAGGATCTTCTGGACTATCGCGCGGGCGCGCACGTTTCTTTTCTCCTATTTCATCTAGACACGGGGTAGGTAGGTACGGCTTTTGTATTCGAAGTAACGACGTGTTTTTCTTTTTTTTTTTCTACAACCCAACTCTCGACGTCGTGCTAATTATTTAAAAAAAAATACTCAAAAGCTATTTCAAACATTTTTAATTATTAATAAATTGTTTTGTTATATTAATTTGACGTATATTTTTAAATTTAAATAATTTGAATGAACGGTGAGTGTTGGTTGGATCTGTCATGTTAATTATATTAGTATTAATATACTGGAGTTTCAACGGGCGTCGCAAATGAACAATTTGGCGCGTCGCGTTAAAATTTCAATTTAGCGTTATGCACTTGCACACGAGCACGTATCGTAGACGGATCTCGTACATTTTCTCTTATTTCTTTTCTCCATTTTGTTGGGGTTTAACGAAAAAAAAAAAAAAGGAGAGAAAAGAAAAAAAAATGCAATAACAGCAGCTCGGTCTAGTCTCTTCCTCTCGACCCTCTTTTTTAAAAAACCCTCTCCTTTCTCGACCGGCACTCGTTTTTTTTTTTTTCTTTTTTAATTTTTTTTTTTTTTTTTATTTTACAGCACACTCATGCATTTCAACTCGCTCGCACACTTGGAGATGTTTTTTCTCTTCTCCCGAGCCATTTTTTTTTACCTCGGATTTTCCGTTTTTCCTCTCTACCCCCGCCCTGCTTCGCTCACTTCTTCTTTCACTTTTCCTTGCACTTTTTCTTTTTCGCGAGGAAGCACACGACTCGTTCATTTGCACGGCAACGGGGCGACGATATATTCGCTCGGTGCTGGCTGATTTGTCCCCCCCGACCTTCGGCTAAGTGGACGCGCGACACTCGAAAAAGCGGAAAATTATTTTAAATCGCGTCAAGTGTCACTAATTGTTTACCATATATTTTACGACGCGATGAATTTCGCGATATTTCAGCCCTTCCGTAATGTTTCCGGCGAGTCACTAATGATGCGCACTTTTCTCTTTTTTTTCTCTTTCTCTCTCTCTTCTCTCTCTCTTCTCTCTCTCTTCTCTCTCTCTCTCTCTCTCTCTCTCTCTCTCTCTCACACACACACTCTCTTTTTTTCCTGGTTGCAGCCGATTCAAATGAAAAAGTAATTACAGATGCAATATTAATTTGAACCCCGGCATTTTTTTTACTACGGCTCGAGTGCTGAAAATGAAATAGTATGTAAATTTTTTTTTTTCCCCGGTTCGCACGTAACACAATTAACGCGGAATATGAAGTTTAACCTCAAGTTTGAAAAAAAAATGTAATTTTTTTTTTACGAGGAGCTTGAATTTATTTTAGCGCGTCAAGTTCTCTCGCGCTCGCTTGGAATATATACTTTTTTAACGAGATCCATAACGTGCGTATATTAAAATCTCCCTAACGACCTGTACGCATATCTTATTCGCATTAAACGAGCGGAGAAATCGCTCATCAAAGTTTATACAAATCACATTCGCGAGGAAAATTTTCAACGAGAGGCTGATGGTCGAAAACAATCGCGGTGAACTCGCGCCGTCGACTTCGTCGTCCCGAGGCGGAGAGGTAAACGAACGGCGCACGAGTAAACACTTCCACGGGCTGACTCAATTTTTCAAGCGGTGCGTACACGCGCATCGTATTCGCGAGACGTTTTTAATCTTGCGCGGTCCGCGCGCTCTCTTTCCCACCGATCGATAACTCGAGAGCCAATTTCGCGATTCGGTCCCTTTTTATCTCTCGTTCCCTCTTGTTTATCCCATCGCGTCTGCTCTCCACGCGCAAAATTCTACTCGCGAACGCCTCTTCTATTAATCAACTTCCCGATTGCGAACGATTGTTTCAGTAACTTTTTTCCCCATCATTTTTTTTTTATTAATTTTATTTCATTCCATATAATTTTATTTTTTTCCATACGTATAAGTAAACCATACATTTCTATAAATTATTTTTATTCAAATCAGCAAATTCATCTATCTTTATCGTTGCGCCTTGTCGAAGATAAAGGGGGGTGGTGGGCTCTAGGACATTTATTAATATTATCGCGCGATCGAGGCTGACTTCGTCATCTGCCTTTTTTCTCTCGGGCTCATCGATAATACAGCGTCCACCCGAATCGCATATTCCTCCGCGAGATCGTGTTTTTTCCTTCGACTCGATAATTCATTGTGTACGCACGGCTACATAACGTTCCTTCCTTTTCTTTCCTCTCTTCGAAAGGTGCTTCTTTTCTTTAATTCGACTGTTGCTCGTTAAATTTTCTCAAGCATCGCAAGCTATTTACTTTATTTTATTTATGACTTTATTCAATTAAAGGTAAAGTTTCTAATGGAATTAAACGTTTCTACTGAAAAATAAACATTATTTCTCGCCGATATCTAAAATAATTTATTTAAATGATTTCTCTAACGTAACTCTCATACCCTTAATTTTTTTAATAGAGCCGAGCGCTAACGAGCAAGATTATAATCTCAAAAAGTAATATAAATTAAAAAAAAAAAAAAAAAAAATAAAGGCAAGTCCTGAAAAGCAACCGTAAAAGGAGAAGGGAAGACATGTAAATTTAGGAGAAAATTATACGTCGAGGCAAGCGCAAAATGACCAAGGGAGTACGAGTAGTCACGTGCGGTGCGTTAGGTTAAACGCTACGCGTGAATAAGAAACACATTCACATCGCTCGCGCCGGAGCAGCGCGGTGTGAGAAGACTACGTCTATAGCCTAAGCACGGCGACACACGCGATGGCACCTCATCGTCGATGCATTCTCTCGTCTCCGCCGTACGTACTCGAGGGCAAGCGGCGTCTCTCGCGCACGTTTCTTCTCTCTTCCTGTTATTCCGTCGTTCGAGCCGGGACCCCGCACGAGAAAACGAAAAAGCTCCTCGAGTCCAGCGGTTCTTGCACCTTTCCGAATGTATATATATATATATTCTGTACACCTGTATATTTCTGGTAGCTCGTCCTTTCTTATTTTTCTCGTGTTTTTGCTCGAATTCCCAACGAGCGATGTCGCCATTTTTATTCCGTGAGTATAGAAGCACGCGACTGACGAATCTTTTTGCCGGCGGCACTACATCCGAATTCATGAATTTTTTGAATTACTTCCTCTAACGGGACATTTATACATGTATTAAAGTTTAACCTTGTTACCAATACATTCATCTATATATAAAGAAAGCTGAGAATAAATCGCCCATCGTAGCCAGACGCGAGCGATTAAATTATACGAGCATTTTCAGATAATATAATAATAACAAAGTGTGCAAAGAACTGGATAAAAAGAAAAAAAAAAAAAAAAAAAAAAAAAAAAAAAAAGTGAAAAAGCGGAAGCCACAACTTTCGTTCAAACATTCGTTCTCCCTCAAGAATTTCTCTCTCTACCCGCAAGAGTCTCTTCCACGATCAACGCAAACGACGAGCTTCGATTCGGAGCGTTCCCTCGGCGTAGATTCAACCGGCGCGCAGAATTGCTGTCAATCGTACGTTAAGTCGCAAATTCGCTGGTTCTTCTTTCTTTCCGCGTTCAAATTAATCATCTATACATATATTGCGCTTTTATATGTAGCGATTTATATGTTGCGATTTACCGTTGTTCCCGATCATTAGCGTGTGATTTATTTTTTTTCCCTCTCAATACCTCCGTGACGGAATTGCCATTGTATCTGCCTCGTTAAGACACGGCCTTGAAGTTCTATCGAAAGTTCCTTTCGCCTTGCACCGTTGAATTCCGGTGGCTTCTTTGAAAAAACTGCCCATCCATCGCTTTGACCGGACTACCTCCGACGGTTGTGCTTTCCGCAAAATTTTCTCAGGTACATAAATCCTCATCGTTCTTAGGATTTCATCGAAGAGAATAGAACGGTCAAAATACACGGCAAAGTTATATATATATATATATATACACGTATAAAGTGCGTTGCGCGTAAAAATGGGACAATAATAAAGGACAAGCGTAAAGGTGGAACGAAGGTAAGCCAAAGGTACTTCGAGGAAGAAAACCGTCGGCGGTAAATTAACGCACTTTGGCGTTGCTTCGACCAATATGAATGGACGAAAGGGAAGAAGCAGCCGGAGCAAAAGCCTCGCTCCTGCAGTTGGTTCGAGCGCGAACAAAGGCAGTCGGGCGCGCGTACCAGAAAAGATTTCATCGTCGGAGTAGACTACAATCGCCGCCGACGTTTGCGACCGTTCCAACTCTCTCTCTCTCTCTCTCTCTCTCGCACGTGCACTTCTTTTCAGTTTCTAGGCGGCAGTTCTAAGGGACTCGGAAAGAGGGGCGGAAGACAAAGCGAGAACGCGAGAACGGCTCCTCCACCCGCGCGCGCGCGCGCGCGACCAATACCGCAGACAATGCACCGCTGGTCCGTGAGCGCGCGATATCCCTCCTTCTCGCACCGTGTGCGCGCGCTCTACGACTCGAATGTGTACTTTTTCGCGCGCTCTCACTCACTCACTCTCTCTCTCTCTCTCTCTCTCTCTCTCTCTCTCTCTCTCTCTCTCTCTTATTATTTCGAATCCTCCCCTTATTGTGCTCCCTCTTTTCGTTACTCCGGCGCACTTCTCCCGGGCTTTTGTTTGAATTTCAAACTCTGCGCACTCGCGAGAAGGAAAAAAAATACACACACACACACATAAAAATACGCGGGCTGACAGGTTTCGGAAAAAAAAAAATAAATAAATAAAAAAAAAAAAATAGAAAGCAAACTATTTTTATACTCGAGGGAGACGCCGAGTCTACGACGACGGCGACGACGACGAGAGCGAACTCGAGCGCCTCTCCAGAGTCTACTCTGCCGTTGTAGAACTCAAGGAGGAAATTTAACGATTTTAAATTTAAGCCAAACGTTGATTCTTTCCTTCCTTCCTCCTTCTCGTTTATTATTTTATTTTTACAGCTTTAACTTATTCCACGCCGAGATCGGCGCACGAGCTCGAGAGGATAATTTTTGGATAACAAGTCGGAAGCAAGCGTTTCATCTGCAGCCGATTTCGAGCAAGTACGAGTATAAAAGTTAATGGTAAGCAAGAAAACATAACGACGACGCATTAAGTCTGTCTTGCGGCATAATTATAATAAAATTAGTCCGCGGGTGTGAGAAAGGATCAAAAATAAAAAATAAAAAATAAGAGCGAATGAGAGAAAAAGAAGAAGAAGAGCATATGCACACATAAACATAAGAAAGCGCAGGGCGATTAAAATAAAGCTACTTTATTTTATGAGCAGGCCGCTAAAGACCGAAGAGTAATTAAAATTGATTCGACGTAATTAAAATTAATGAAGCGAGTTCGCGGCTCGAGAAGTGGCTCGATGAAAAAGAGAAGAAAGCCCAGGGGGCGGCTATTAACGGAAAATACGCGAGGGCGCCGTTGCGAGGACAAGTGGCGAGCGAGAGGGAAAACGCCGCCGCCGCCGCCGCGCGCGCGAACGAGCGACCGAGCGAACGAGCGAGCGAGCGAGCGATGAAAACGGGCCTAGAGACGCGCTTCGACCCGGGCTCGATCGTCTCCATCCCCGCCCTCTGCTTTTTTTTCATCCGACAGAGCCCGCTTTCGTTCGGTCCTCCCTACAGCCGGTGCTCCGGAGGCGACGTGGTCGAGGAAAAGTTCGTTCGACCGCTCGCGGCAGTTATCGCTCCGTCAAAGCCCTTCTCAATTTATCTAAAACGTTTCGGTGGCCGCAGGGCATTTACCCAGACGCAACGGAGATTCGATTTTCTGGCAGTCCACCGGATAAACCGCGAGCTCGTGGCTTTGATAATACACCGAGGCGGGCGAGAGAACGCTGTAAACGCCCCGCGAGCGCTGCTGGATATAAATGTAAACAAACTCTCTCTCTGTCTCTCTCTGTCTCTCTCTGTCTCTCTCTGTCTCTCTCTGTCTCTCTCTCTCTCTCTCTCTCTTGCGTTTACTCGCAATTTTTCTCGGCTGAAAAATTCCGTCATTTTTTCAAGAGGACTTTTTTTACTCTTTCTTCCTCTCGGTTGTTACATTAATTGGACAATTTTAATTATAAATCCTACCCTTGGCTCAGTTTTTTTTTTTTTTTTTTTTTCCAGAAAACGTAGCGAGCCGATGAATTATTAGTTCGAAACTCGAGTTTCCTCGGTTGAAAAATTTCCATGCGCTCCTCGTAAATCCTGACCCATAACGCGTTGCTTCATTTTCAGCAAGAAACGGCCACGTCCTCGAACGAGACGCTATTACGTTAACGACGAGTGCCAACACACCGTTGCCATTCATTTAAAAGAGAGAAGGAGAGAGAGAGATCTGCTTTTTCAACTTGCGCTCGTATGTCAATTTTTTAAATGTGTAAATAATTTAAAACGTGGAAAAATTAAGAATAAAAAAAATCCGCAGACGTCCGTATAAAAACAACGCGAGGTTGTGTCAAGTTTTTTCCAAACTGAAAAATCAGGTAGACGTGGCCTGCATGGACGCTCGCTCACCTTTTCGTGTGCGCGCGCGCCCAGGCTCACGCACACATACACACAAACACGCACACACCTTCGAATGAAAAAAAGCCAAGGGGCATTCTCGCGCGCACCTTGTACAACATTATTTATATTGTAGCTTGTTAGAAGGTCGAAAGAGGCCAAGCGAAGGAGAGGGAAAAAAAAAAGAAAAAAAAGACGAAGAAACGGCGGGTATAATCCACAACGAGAGCGAGAAGGAAAATAGATGTAAAAGAAAGGAAGAAAAAGGCCGAAAGAAACAGGAACGTATAAGTGTGTATGTATGTTTGTGTGTATGTGTGTATATATATATAGGTAGGAGATTCAAGGAAGATTGAAGATGAGAAAGACAGAGAAGAGAAAAAGTAGAAGAAGAGTAAAAGACGAAGAAATAAGAATGAATCCTGATTAAAAAGAAACGATAAGAAGCAAATAAAAAAGAGCCGATTAACATACGACGTTGGAAAAAATTCCATAAAATCTTATTCAAATAATAAACGATTATTTGTTATTTAAATTGCTTTGAAAAATAACAAAGCATCTTTAATTAAACATATTTATGAAAAGTTTGCCGTACTCGCCGTTCGATAAAAATAACCGAGCGAGTCGCATCTCCAAAGAATACAAAATGCAATATAAATATATAATACTGTTTATATAATTACGCTTCACTTTTGCATTGCAAATTAATAGTATTGTATTTAAATAAACGTAAAAATTTTCATTCTCTCGCAGCATTTCGACGAGAGAAGAATAATATAATAATTATATTTCGCAAAAAAAAAAAAAAATCTCGCGAGTCTCAAAGTGGCAAAGATGAAATTCTCATCCGCGCGCAAAAAAGTACTTTTTATCAGGAAGCATGCATCGACGGCTTGTTAAAAAGAGAGAAAGGGAAGGGGGGTGGAGTGTATAGATTGATAAAGCGCGTACAAGAGGCGCGAGGTGAAACGAGAGGAGATGAGCTCGGAAAGAAGCCTCGGGGACAAACGAGGGAAAAAGGAAACGAGAAGGAGGAGGAGAAGGAGAAGATAGACTACCTCGCCGTCGCGGCATTCCTGGGATTTAGTCTTCCCTCCGTTCGCTCGGTTTAAAATCCTGTGTAGCGCCTCCCCTTCGCGAGGGCATTGCTTTTCTCCATTTAAACTCGCTCTCGCTGTCGCTCCTTCGAGCCGAATAGAAAAAGCTGCCTCTTCTCTAACTCCATACACACCCGGTATCGACCGAGTCCCTCTTTCTTTCGTTTCATTTGTTCTCGCTATAAGCTCGCGTACCTTGCCCATCTCTCGCCCGTCCCGCGCGAACGACGGACGAAGAAAAGACTCGCGTAAGCGCGCACACCGATGCGCGTAATCGAAAGCGCGACGATCGAAACTTATCTCCGTCGGTTGCTACGTACCTTCCCACCTACGTTATTATTATGCACTACGTAGCAAAAGTTCTTTTTTTTACGTTTATAAGGTTTCATACGATTGTTGATAAAATATACAAATTGTTTTAGTTACTAAATCATTGTTCTCTAAAAATATATTTGCAAACTATTAGATTAAATTGTAGGTGTATAGTTTGCGAATAAAAATTTCATTATAAATTACGTCTTCATCAAGTGATTCGCTTAAATTTACGGGAAAAAAAAAAATAATCGGAAAAGATAACGGTTTAGTTTTTTCAACAATTCTCAACCACCATTTCCATTATCGCGTTTACGTACCCCTAGTCCATTTATCTATTTCAATAGCGTTAAAGTTCGAGCTTATTTTATTTACCAAATCGGTCGCAGCCTAGGATATCTCAAATATATATATATAGATAATAAATTCGTTGGGCGAGTCGAGGTAGAATAAGATAGCGGAAGACCGCAAAAAGCCGCGGGATGAAAGTTAGGCTGCTCGTGTGCCCTATACAAGTCTCCCTTCGTTCCTTCCATCGTTCATTCGTTTGCTTTAAAAACGCATATAAGACGCTTGCACATCTAGATGAGAAGAGAAGCAGGAGGTTTGAAGTTCTACCGCAAGACTTTTGTCCCGGCCGTCCGGCTTTTCTTTCCCTCGCATTCGGCTCCCGCTCTTTTTCTTCTCTCTTACATTTCTCTCTCTCTCTCTCTCTTTGCTTTTATATTGTACTTTTTCTCCTTTTTTTTACTCGGTAACTCACGCTTTTTTATCACGCTAATTCGTGCTTTATTGTCCCTTCATTATGCGTTTTTCATTACGCCGAGGGACTCTGCTTTCTTTCTTATATTCCATTGTCCTTGTACGAAACCCTATAGAGTTTACTTTCCTATTTTCTATTCACGCGAGTGCGCGCTCGCGCTTCTCCTTCGTTCAACAATAATATTTAATTCTCCAAGTTCGATCGTCTTTATTCCTATTTTTATGTAGTTTCAAAATTTTTGTTAATTATAAAAGGAAATAATGAAACCGTATCCAGTACTTTTCATTCATTTTTTTCTTCTCATTCATATTCATTGTTTGACATATTTCTTTTTTTTTTTTTTTTTTTTTTTTTTAATTTAATAAATATGAAAAAATGAATTACTTGATGTATTTCTAAAAGCCCTAATGAATTGTTTTGTTTTAATAATTTTTGGCTATTAATTAAACTTGTAGAACTTGCAAAAAAAAAAAAAAAAAATTATTATATAAGAACGAAATAGTGGTTGGAAGATTAACAGTTTGTTTTAAAGGAGGCTGTAGCAAGCTACGTTGACGCTTCCTCCTTACCGAGTAAGTCTTTGAAGGGAACGTGCGAGCGTCCACCGCCGTGTCGCGCGTATTGGGTGAAAAAAGTCAAAAGGCGTTGGGTATAGTAAAAACTGCAGCGAGCAAAGGGCACCGAGTCATAGAAATACGGTATTATGTTTACATAGTCGTGGCTCGATGACATAGCGTACAATCCGATCTCCAGACGCGAGCGGTTCCTCCTTGGGGCTTTCGTGCTCTCTTCATTTCGGTTTCATTCACTCTTCCACTTTTTTCCGCACCTTCTCACGTATGCCAAACTACAATTTCTCTCTCTCTCTCTCTTTCTTTCTTTCTTCTTTGTCCTTTTTATCAACTATTTTAATCATCTGTATTTAGCTTTCAAAAAAATTTGATTAATCATGAGGACGCTGCTAACACCGATCGTACGCGCGTCATCTCAGATATTTCCTTGGCGTACTCGAGTCTAAGCTTCTCTAGTCCTCTTTACTCTCCCGCTAAATTTTTTATTTCTTTCGTTTTCCTCTCCTTCTAACGCCCATAAACACGTGGCATCTGGCAGATATAATTAGTGACTGGTGCAGCGGCGTTCGCCCTTTGATGTTACGCCAGAGAAACGCCAGAAACGTCCGTGAAAAATCTTTCCCTTCGAAGCGTTCCTCGTGGATTCTTTGTACTTTTGCTATTCTTTTTTTTCTACATCCACCATCCGTTATATCCTTTGTGCAATCTTTCGCTCTTTTCGCTTTTCGTTACTTACTATTACTCGCGTAAACGGTTTCACGTCGTTCGTTAAAAAATAATACACGTATAACTCAAGTGCAAGGTACATTCCATAAATCATAAATTTATTCGAACGGTCGAAAAAAATTTGTCGATCGTTTCTGCTCATTGTTTTGATTTGCTTCATTTCGTCAACTTAATTTTATCTTCCGGTATATCATAGGAAAATGAATAATTGTAAATTATTCATAAAATTATACGAAACTGAAATTAATTATCAAGTGTTTTTAAAAAAATATGATATATTTACAATTACTTTTTGAAAAACTAAAAGATTACACACGATAACAATATTAATAAAATTATTAATACTAAAACTAACAACCATTGTTTGTTATTTTGATTAATATTATATTAATATAATTTATAATATGTGTGTATATATATAAATATACATATTGAAAATCATTCAATAGATAGACTTAAAAAATGGCATAATATTGTCAAAAAATATTTAAAAAAATGAAAAATATGAAAACAATGTTGCAATAATAATAATTAATCGGTAATAATATTTGTAAGAATTGTGCAAATTTTTTTATTAAATAAAATATCTTATTTTAATGTAATTTTTTAACTATGACAGAATATAATAATTAAATAAAAAGTTATTTATAAAAATATATTACAATAAATTTATGTTTTATATAGGAACCATTCGAAATTTTCGTAATGAAATACCATGAAATTAAGGATCAGAAAAAAAAAAAAGATCATGTACATGGAAATTTTATTTCTTAGACTATATACTAGAGAAAAGACGGAAATGAAAAAAGCTAAAAAACGAAAGATAAGAAAAAAATTTCGTTAAAAAGGTAGGCTCGCAAAGGCGATTCCTATGACTCCCAGGGGCTTAAAAAGAGTGTTGTTATTGAGTTGAAAAGTAGTACCGAAATGAAAGAGGATCGAATGCGCGAACCAGAGGCACATCATGGAAATATTCGTTCTTTTCACTATTTTTTTTCTTTTTCTTTTTTTTTCTTTTGCTTTTTTCTGATGTTTTTCATCCATTTCAAATCCGACTTGTATATTTATATAAATAACATTTATAAAAGAGCAAGAAAATATATGTGCATTTGAAGATCGATTGGATGATTTTAAGCAGCCTTTCGTTTATACGGTCTACTAAAAAAGATGTATCGTTTTTTATACGTTTACGATAAAATAAAATCTGTGCTCTTCTTAAGTAACTGATATAATTGAACGTTTTAAACGTAAATATTAAAAAAAATGTTGTTTTTAATAATATTGAATTCAATATCAGATTCAAAGTTAATTTTAAAGAGTGAATAATTTACTTCGTTAAACTATTTTTACCTTTTTTTAAATTGTTTACAAAAATTAAGATTTATTTACAATATAAGTGAATATTTTAATTTTTTATCGCATAAAATATGTAATTTTGTTAATAAAACAAACTAAATATTTCTTAACTGAAATTATAATTTAAATTGAATTGAATATTTTTTTAATTAATGCTAAATTCGTATGATATATCTAAATTCAAAATTTTTAAATTAAAATAATATATTTTTATCACGATGGTATTTGTTTTCGTAAGTTTTGCAAATAAAAATTACAATCAATTGAAGTAAATAATTTATATACAATAATTGACATAGAACATAGTCTTTTAAAAATAGGTAATTATTTGATATTAAAAGAAATGCATTTTTTAATTTCAACAAATGTAAATAAATATAGTCAATTTAGACTTGATATTTTAAAAATTTTTTAAAGTGAAATTAAATAAAATATTTTCAAATATGCATTACCACGTAAAATTATTTTATATTTTTTTAATATAAGTGTGACGAAAAATTAAAAATTTTTAATAATCAAGTAAAAAATAAAACTATCGTAAAATGTAAAATTTTTATTATTTAAAAATCTCAAGCTAAAAATAAAATAATTCGTTTTCTTAGAGTGACAATACAATCTTATTAAAAATATAAAAATAAAAGTATAGTAAAGTAAAAAGTATTAAAAAAAAATGTAAAATGGAAAATGTGATGGAATTAAGAATTGTCTACAAAAAGACTACGGTTAACAACTTACCGTCACTGAACACTGTGATGCTGCAAAGTAGACAGACGGCGGCGAGGATGCCGAGAGAGCCTCGGAGCCTCGCCATATCCTCTTTCTTTCTCTTTCTATTTTTCTCAGAATCTCCAGTGAGAGTTCGCTAAGTTGTCGCCCACATTCTCCCTGAATCGCATCTTTTTTTAATATTTCTTTAAATTCTTATATTCTTCTTATTTTTTTCTCCAACTTATCTATATTCCACTATTTTATAATACTCCTCTTACTCTTTCACACACTCCTACGCAGCGTGAACAGAATCACGTAGCGAACAACATAACCAACTACCAGCAAAATGCTAGTTAGAAAATGAAGACACTACATTATACGCATCCTTTTCACTGACTACTCCTTGGGCGTCCTCTGCCTTTCTCTCTTTCTCATGCACTAAAATCTGTGTACGTATCTTAATATTCTAGAGAAAGAGAGAGTGAGAAAAAGAGGGAGAGAAAGACTGGAGGAGGTGGAAGTGACGCTAGTGCGCGCGTTTTCGCAGAAAGTCTGTCGTACACTATCGGCTTCTTTGCTTCTTAAAGATCACATTAAGCTATTAGGTTATATGCACTTATATGAATCAAATTGTATTCGACCTTTTTTCAATACCGACATTTACATATTTCTGTCTTTATCCATTTTGAAACTAATCTTTATTATTTTTTTGTTTTTGTAGTTCGACTACTGTATACAAACGCGAAAGTAACGTGTGTTACTATAGAACGAACAACTCGAACTGACTACTTGCTAGTTACTGTTGCTGTTTCTGCTGCTGCTGCCACTGCCACTGCTATTGCTGCCACTGCTCTTGCACATTTTCAATAGATTTTTTAGTGCTGCCTTGATACAGTTTCGCCGTAACTACAGATTTTCGTTTATTTATACCATATGTTGGTAAAATCGTATTTCTAAAAAATGTTTCTCATGCAACATTAACTGCGGGATTGATTTTCATCTTTTTTTTAAATATTTTTATTGTAATATTAATTATTATACATATAAATATAAATTACATTTTTTGTTATAAAATTATAACAAATTCCTTTTTATATCATAATTATATAAATTAAATCTACCTATATTAAATAGAAGAAGTGTTTATGGAATTAAAAGAATGTAAAAATAATTAAAATATTAAAATTCATAAGTATAAATATGTAAAAATCACAAGAATGTTAAATCATTCTTGTATTTATTACTTCAAAGTAATTGCTTCTGTAATAATTAAATTATTTATCTATACATAACGTAAATAATAACATAAATCGTAGAGTAAACAATATATAGTATCAAAATAAGTCTTTCACTATCGTTTTAAAAAAAATATTAATATGTGGTAAAATGATTTCACATCAAAACAAGTAATTCATATTATTAATTGAATTTATTTAGTTTATACATATAAAATACACATTAATATGTAAAAATTCTAAGCTCTAGCTAACTAAATAAATTAAATATTTTATTAGATTTTGTTGAATTAAAAGTACGAAATATTCCAATTTTAAAATTTAATTTAGCATTACTGTTTTATTTTAAATTTATCTCTGAACTAGCGCCTACACATTGAAGTAGCGAATTTTTTGTACATCAAAATAACCCTTAATGTATTAACTAAAAATTATTTTGAAATTATTAAATACAAATAAAACACATCGTATTTTATAAATTTATATTATAAATATTCAATTATTATTTTGATAGTTTGATCTAAATAAGTACTTTAATAATTAAATAATAATTTAATAATAAATAATAATTATAACCTTAAAAATTATTATATTTTATAAACAAATGGTCTTTAAAATAAAAAGTTTATTATTCATAAATAATATATAAAAACAATAAGTATGCCTATTACGTCTTTAAATTGTTTTTTATTAATAAAATACAAAGCAGGATATTGTTTTAATGTTATTCGACAACTTTCAAGTAAAAGGCCCAATCTTTTTCAGTGTACTTTAATATCTAATAATGCTGAATATAGAAGATTTTTTTATAAAAATTCTCAATTATTTACAAATAAAACATTCGATGATTTTAAAGCAATTCCAGAAAATATTCTTTCTCTTCATATGAAGAAAAGGCCACTTAGAAAAAAAAAGATTGTTATGGATGATGAAGAAAGAATCTTACCCGGTGTATGAAATTTTTTTTTCTTTAAATTTAAATATTTAAAAAATTATAAATTATTTATGTTTCAAATGTAAAATAGTTAATTGAAATTCCACAATATTATCATTTAGATAACACATCATTTTAATAACATATTAGTTTTAATGCGATTAAAATCAATTTAAATTAAAATAAATAATTGTTATTTTTAAGCTGTATCAAAAAAATCCATCCTATGCATATTTGTTTTAATTCTAATAATTTAATTTTAACTAATTTTTGAAATTATTTATAATTTTTAAATTGGTTAATCAAATAGAAAAAAAAATTTATGAATATTAATGATATTATTTTATTATATAAAATATTTATTTCATTTATTTATTTTATTTCTTCCAACCATTCTCTATTGTTTGTATTTTTTTTTTAATAAAAATGTTAATCAATATATTTAAATTTGTAGTTTTGGAGTGTTAGAGCTTTAGCGACTGCTGAAGAATACAATCTAGAAAATTTAATGATTGCCTTACTTGAACAAAATTTATACATTCCTACAGAAATAAGATGTTCCACAAAACGTAAGTATTTATTATAAAATTTATTTTAATCTTTGATAAAACAAAATTAAATAGTTAAAAAATTTAAAATTATATTAAATATATTTGTTGCATAACAATACATTTGTATTATAAAAAAAAAGGGCAGCATAAATGAGCATTTAAATTATGTTTTGCTCATAAAATAGTTTATATTAATGAAATACATACTACTAATGATTTAGGATCAAAAACAATGAGTTTTTTTAAATAACTTAAGAGACATATGTTATTAATTATTTTATTCATAATATTTATAATTAATTAATATTTTATAAAACGGTGGATTTTTACAACTTATTATAATATTAAATAATTTTAAACTTAGTGATTATTATAATACGTATTCAGTTTACTATTTATTATTTCACCAACAAAAATTCAAGAAAACTTTAAAAATGAAATCAAAACTATATTATAATATTACACATTTTTGCTTCAGCTCTTTGTGATGCTATTCAAGCAGTAGCTAAGTATAAAATAGGCAATGAACATAGAGAAATTTATTTTTTCCGAGAAGGTACTGCAGTTATGTGGAACATTACTGACTTAGAATGCAATAATTTACTTCAATTTTTAAAACCTTACGAAGAGGATAGTTATTCCTATCAATTAGTTCAGGCTGAAGGAGAAATAATGCATTATACTTATACAGATACAAAGTAATATATTTTTATTTAATAGAAATTATTGTCAAAAAACTTTATTACTTTTTTACAGTCTAAAATCATGTTTCTAGCAAAAAAAGTCACCTTAAAGAGGGTGACATATATCTTTCACCAGATGCAAATCTTGATAAATATACATTTTCAAATGCAATATCGCAGTCTGTAAAGTTAGGAATTTGGGAAGCTTCATTAGATCATTATATTGAATCTATAGGTTTTATAACAGAAGATTTAAAAGATGGTCGCAGAATTAAAATGTCTCGTCCAGAAGTTTTAAGAAAACAAGGAGAACTCTTTGCCTTGAGGCATTTAATAAATTTAAGTTCAGATCTTTTAGACACACCAGATTTTTATTGGGAACGAGATGATTTAGAGACATTATATCAGCAGACTTGTGCATATTATAGTATAGCAAAAAGAACTAGAGTAAGAACATACTTATAAATACAATCTAAGTTTATTCCATACAAATTTTAATAATGAATATTTTTAGGTAATGAATGAAAAATTGAATCATTGTGTCGAATTAGTTGAACTACTTTCATCTCACCTCAGTGATAGACATCATGTACGTTTGGAATGGATGATCATTGTTTTAATTATGGTAGAAGTAGGTTTCGAAATATTACATTATGTAGATCGATATTTAGCAAAGGAAGAAAACCTTTTCACAAATTCTCAAGTCGCTATGCTGTCCTAATATTAAGTATTCGATACTATTAAAAATGAACATTCTGTTATTCAAAATGTTACACTTATAGTTTACATGTCATTTTTTTTTTTTTTTTAAACTTTTGTATTAGTATTTATTAAAGATACTATTTTTTTAAAAAGAACTTGTAAGTAAAAAAGTAAGAAATGTATGATTACTATATATAAAATAATAAAAAATAAAACGATAAAATTTTTAATATACTAGATGGTTCAACATGAAGCCGGACTAATTAAGAAAATGTGGTTTTTTCGGTAAAATTCTTATCTAGTCTTCAACATATTCCCCTTTTATCTCGATGCATTTACCCCAGCGGTGTCTTAACATTTCGATACCTTTTTTAAAATAAGATGGATCGAGACCTTCAAAATACGCTGTTGTCTCCTGCTTGATCTCCTCATTTGACAAAAATCTTTTACCCTGAAGCCATTTTTTCAGGTTTGGGAAGAGGTAATAATCACTGGGGGCCAGGTCAGGAGAATAAGGCGGATGGGGAAGCAATTCAAAGTGCAGTTCATCAATTTTTGCCATTATTTGCAACGATTTGTGAGCTGGTGCATTGTCTTGCAAAAACAAAATTTTTTTCCTCGCTAAATGAGGCCGTTTTTGCTTGACTTCCTCACTTAATCGGTCCAATAACGAACAATAATACTCCTCTGTTATCTTTCCTTTTTCCAAAAAATCTATAAAAACTATTCCGTGTGCGTCCCAAAATACGGAGACCATAACCTTTCCGACCAATTTTTGGGTCTTCGGTTGTTTAGGAGCTCTTCCACCAACTTCTACCCATTCTTTTGATTGTCGTTTGGGCTCTGGTGTGAAGTAGTGGATCCAGGTTTTATCAATAGTTATTAACCGGCGAACAAAGTCTTCTGGATTACGCTCGAATAGCTCTAAACAATGCTTTGAATCACGAGCCCGTTGTCGTTTTTGGTCAAGGGTGAGCAAACGCGGCACCCATCTTGAGGTTAGCTTTTTCATTTCCAAATTTTTATGTAAAATGGAAATAATCGATCCAACTGATATGCCTGTAATCTTAGCTAACTCACGCACTTTAACTTTAGGATCATCAAGAACAATGTCATGAACTTTTTCAATCATTTGTTCATTAGTGGCCTTTTTTTCTGGTCCTCCGGCATGTTCGCTTTTAGTGTTCAAACGACCCCTTTTAAATTCAGCAAACCAATAAAAAACAGTTGTTTTCGATGGAGCTGATTCGCCATAATATTTATCTAGCTTTTCCTTCGTTTCTTTTGCATTTTTTCCACGTAAAAAATAATGTTTGATAAGTGCACGAAATTCAACGCTATTCATGTTTTAAGAAAATTTCGAAGTAGACTGCTTTCAATAATTGTAACTCTATGAATAATTGACAGATCAATCTGAAACTTTCAATATAATTGAGACAGGAAACAGCTTTTTGAACGTACATATTATTTATTATAGTTTTTTTTTATTATTTGGTTTTTTTTATAATTTTTTATTTGGCATTTCAATAAAGATTACATAGTCATGACGCAGATAAATGTACATATTTTGATCAAGCTCAGTGCTGCCATCTGTTCGAGTCCGGCTGCATGTTGAACCACCTAGTATTATACTTTAAAATCTTTAGTTTTTTAAATTTATATAAAATTTTAATGTTGTTTAATTTCTTAATAAACAAGACAAATAAAAACAATCAATTTATGTATTTTAAAATATTATAATAAATAATTATTAATAGGTACTTGTTATGGAGTTAATAACATTGTAAAAAAGAAAAATTCAAATAATAGGAATTAAAATTTTAAAATTTATTAATTATTACATTTTTATCAGACAATTAAAAAATCTAATATGATTTTTTACTGTAATAGAAAAAATTTTAAAAGCCAATAATTTAAAAATGTTTAATATTTGATTATTAATATTTTATTATATTGCATAAGTGATGAATAAGTTTTAATGATAAATATATAAAAATAATAAAAAAAAATAACTTTTTAATTTAATAAATAGCTTGTTATCTTTTATTGTTAAATAAAAATTCTACAGATATATTACATATACCGATTGTCAACTCAACTTCTTATATTACCTGTATCTATAAGAACATTAAAAGCACTTTCTTGAAATTTTATAATTTGTTCACACTGTGATCTTGAAATATACTGTAATACTATAGAAATATTAAAAATCTATGTAATTCAGTATTTTAGTAACTTCTAAATTACCCTATCTTGATCGAAGTGTTCTAATACAGTATTTTCTTTCTGAAATTTATAACCATAAAACATAATTGTTTGCGAGATTTGGATATGTGCTCTTGTTTTAAGAATTTCAATTTTAGATACATTTTATTTTCGAAATGTGTATATACTTACTCTATGGAAACTTGAGCAGAACTATGAATAGAAATATAAATATAAGAGCAGTTCAAAATGTAACAAATTTTTTATCTTGTACCTTTTCAGAATAATTGTTCAAAAGCAGGTCAAGAGAAACCTTAGGGATTATATACAAAACAATTTTATGTAGAGATTAATTAAGGGGTGGGGCGAGGCGGGGCGAACGACCGATCGCCCGATTGTACATATACATGTATGATGTATCTGACACGCTCTCAATAAAAAGTACTGTAACTATATAAATATTGCGAAAATTTTAATTTAAAATTTTAATGATAAAACTTTAAAGAGCGCCTGTTTATTTTTTATAAAATTATTCAAAATTTATTTCTTTAAACTATAAAATATATTTCTCCTTAATGCAAATAATTTATAATTTATTTCAATATTAATAGTTAATTGTAATTTACTGAAAAGAAGTACAAACAAGTATCCTCAACTTATTTTGAAATATATTATATAAAGAAAAATTATTTATTTAGAATCTTATAAGGAAAATAATTTTTTTGTTATATTTATTAACTATTGTATATAAGACACTTTCTGTTTTCTGTAATTGTTACGAAACATATCAATTTTAAAACCTTGTTCTGTGATCTTTAAAATTTAAAACTTTATTATGCTGTTGCTCTTTTGAGGCCATATTGATTTTTGGAAAAATACGCTTTCATATGTATGTACTTATACATATACACGTATATGTACAATAAGAATAGAGAGAGAGAGAGAGAGAGAGAAATATAAGAATAAGTATATAAATATAAAAATCTGTATAAGAATAAATTTAAGAGTAAGTCTATAAAATAACTTACTACAATATAATTGTAATCATTCACGGTTATACCTCATGAGTGCACATGTATGTACATGCTCTCGTGTGTATACTTTATGCGTGCATTCGTATAAATATGTGCGCGCGTGCGCATATGTATGTGTGCATCACGCTCGCTCTCTTATACACTCGCTCCAAAGATATAGAAGATAGAGACGGAACTCTAAACTAAAAGATCAGAAGGTGTGGCTGTGGCCGTAAAAGAAATAGGGGGAGAAAGGGAGAGAGAGAAAGACAATGTGTGTGTAAGAGAAGCTGGACTGGTCGTTCCATTCCCCGTTTTCGGGTATCAAAACGTCCAAGCAACAGCAAGCAGCAAGACGAGACTAGGAAAACAGGGCAGAAGCTTGGTGCGTGGGTTACAAGTGAGCAGTACGTGTATGTATGTACAGGCGAGCACCGCGGCGATGTTTTCCTTCGGGCCGCGTAGGAAAATTATATGGAATAGCATCGTTAGCGTTTGAGGCGTTATTACACACGAGAGGGAAAGCGCTAAACGAAACTGATAAAACATGCGGCAACTTATGCTGCAGCAGTCCCTCGGACGACAAAGTAAATATTAAGCAGGAGTGAACTGAAATTATTTGGGTGTCTTTCATTTTCTTTTCCTTAGTTTTTCATCAAAGTTATAGAAACCTGAAGAAGAACAAGATGTTTTGCAATACTATTAAGGGTTAGTTTTTCTATTAACTCAAATTTTCTTGTTAATTGTAGATCTCTCTTCGTCTGCCCTAACCAGATCCGAACTTTCTCTTTCCCCTCTCTCTATCTCTTTCTCTTTCAATCTCCACCTATCTACCTATCTTTGTACCTTTTACATTTGTTTTTTTCTGAATCTGTCTTTCTCTCTCTATTCTGAATAGCGGGTTATATTCCTAGGTTATATCCTTTGAACTAAAATCGAACTTATCGTCGTCATAACCGACAGCGATAGTTGAATTGTTTTGCTTTAATTCATTTGAATACGATTAGTAAAATAGACGCTCACTCAGAAAGAGAGAGAGAGAGAGAGAGAGAGAAAGAGAGACAGAGAGAAAGAGATAGAAAGAAAGAGCGAAAGTCTTCTTTTGAAAAAGGAGGGGAAAAGAGTTTGTGTATGTGAGACTGTAAATCACCGTTAATTGTGGTAGGATAACCAGGCTATCCTCACGCAGTTGCAGTTACTTCAAATAGCATCAAAAAATAGTCCTAAGCAAACTTGCTAAGCCTCATGTTTGGGTAGCAGTTGAATGAAAATTTAGTCAACGGAGAGGAAGGCAGCAGAGAAACTGCAATGAGTAGTTGGACTGAGAGGATGCACCGACGTGCAGCCACTCTAGGAAATGTTGTGACTAGTTGTGGACATCCTTCATCAGTTTCACCTTATCCAAGACGATTAGAAAAGTTAGTTTTACTGCTTTATTTTTAAAAAATATTTTTATAATATAGAATTATTTTTTAACTTAAAAATTATAAAATAATTATTATAATAATTTGTTACAAAAATTTACTAGAGATTTAAAATTTTGTTATATCATTAGTATTATTGAATTATTAAAATTGTTGAAATTAATTTATAAAGAAAAATTTAAAAAAAAAAATTTTTATATATATATATTTTTTTAATTTATTAAAATTATTTGATAATTATATTTGAAAAATAATATTAGTTATAAAATTATTGTATGTAATAAATAATTATATGCAAGGAATTATTATTTTAATCATAAAAATATCTTATTTTACTTTTTTACTTTAAGCCTACATAAGCTTTTTTTATTTTGTTAGTTTTGTAATCTACAGATTTCTTATATAAAAGTGCATCAAGTATTATAAAAATATATTTAAAAAAAAATTAAAGTTATATAAAAATAATTTTTTTCTGATTTATTTTGACTTATTTAATATTTTACTTATTTAAATTGACAAATGATCTTTCATAAATTAATTCCATCTTTTAAAATTGTTATGCTTTGTGCAATAATGAATCGAGAAATTTTTATTTCAATTATTGCTATAAAATAAAATATGTTTTCAGAGTTAAATTTGGAGTTCCCCTTGATGAAGTTTGTAAGAATGATATACCTGGTCCATTATTGGTAATTTTTATTTTCTATAATTTTTCAAATTTTTTATTGTCATAGTAATTGTTTATATCTAATTGTTTTAGGTTTTAATACTAAAGCTCAATAAAGAAGCACCATTAAGAAAAGATGTTTTTCGAGCTCCAGGACATCAAGGAAATATGAAGAAACTTATTCATTTTCTTCAAACGGGACGTCTGGTTAATATGGACAATTTTAGTGTTTACACAATAGCGAGTGTTCTTAAAAAGTTTTTAAGAAAAATTCCTGGAGGTGTCTTTGGAAGAGAAGGAGAACAACAATTATTTAGTGTAATTCAGCTGGATAGTATAGAACAACAAAGGGACCAGATTCATAAGTAAAAAATTTAAATATTTTATTTTATTTATAATAACGTTACATATTTTATAATTTTGAAGGTATCGTTATAATTTTTTTTTAATATTACATCTTCTACTTTTAACACAAAACTTATTAACATTTTGTATATACTTATTTCTGCTGACATCAGCCAAATGACTTTTTCAAATATATTTTATGTTCTTTCTGGCTAATTATAAGTAATAAAGAATTGAATATTACATTCGGGATTAAAATACAAAATAGTTTTTTTATAGTAATAAAATACATTCTTTTTACATTCAAGTGATCATTTGACTACTTTTGTAGGTTTAATGTTAATTCTAAATTTTCTGAAATTTTTCAGAATTAAGATTTTATATAAATTCAATGATATTACAGATTAATTACTTCTCTACCAATTTACACTCAACGTTTGTTGGTATTACTATTTGGAACATTCAGGGTGGTAGCAGTAAACAGTGAAAGAGCAAGGACAGGTATGACAAGTGAAGCATTAGGTGTTTCCGTTGCACCATCTTTCTTCCAGAGTTGTGTCAGTGATGGAAAAACTGCAAAAATGGAAGACGTTCTGAGGTTTAAGGTAATTTTGTTTTGAAGTATTTTACTTCATTTTATAAATAATTATATAATTACATATTTTCAAGATGCCAGTGTAAAATTACTTTCTAAAAAGTATACTTTTACAAGATAATTTCTTATGAAATTTATTTTTTAATTTAGATGTTTTGAAAAGGGAATTATATTTGTTAATATAAATTATTTATGGATACAAAACTTTATTTAATTTTTAATTATTTATATTTTATTTTAGATTTAAAATTTTTATTCAATTAAGAGTAATTACAAAATATCATATTTATTCTCAAATTTTTAAATTATAAGATTAAATATCAATTGCGATTATAAATTAAAATACTTTAATTCTAGTGATTAATTTATCTTTGAAATAATTTATAATATTATTATAAAATACTTGAAATTTAAAACAATTTAAAAAACTGTTTAATACAACAATGTATGGTAAAATTACTTAATTTAAATAAAATAATTTTAAAGTCACTTTTTAAAATAAATATTAAATATGTTTATGGGATCAATTATTTTAATTTTTATCAATATTTTAATAAAAAATCTATGGCGAAAAATTCGAACTAATTTAAAAAAAAAAAATGTATAGGATAATAATTGATAATATAATTATTTTTAATAAATTTTATTGTAAAATATTTAAATTTATACATTATTGAAATACCTCAGCATTGAAAGCATAGAATATGCATGACATTCATAAATGAAAAATATAAATTATTGAATTAAGCATTCTATGCATGCATTCTGACTCAGACATTTACAATATCGTATGATTGCCTCTTTTTTTCATATTTTGCCTACAATCACCGTCAGGCGGAGGTGTCAGTAAGTTTACCATACCAACACTGTGTTGTATGTTTTGTTTTTGAATTTATTTCAAATATTATGATAACTTGTTGTAGCATTCCTTTTGAATATTGTCTTTAATGAACTATTTTGAAACAACCAATCAATTGTATCAAGCAAGCATATAATAAGAATTTATCAACCAATTGAGTAAATGCAATTTTATCCTAATCAGAAAAATATTTAAATATTTAAGTTATTTTAATTTATACCTTATATGCATGATAAATATTGGAGTAGGTAATACCTCTGTAAGTTTACAAGCACTTTATTACCTTTGTAAGGGGATCAAGCCGTGATAAATAATTTTCTATTTAAAAATAAAAGTTTTACCTCAAATTATAAAATGTGAAAGATATGATAGTACTTATTTAATTTTAAAATTTTTTAAAAACGATATAAAATTGGTTATTAATTTAAATTATAGTGAAATAGTAGATTTTAGAATAGCAAGTAAAAGTTTATAATTTTTTAAAAAAATTATGTAAATATAAGACATAGAATTATTTACATCATTTATTTATACAATTAAACTTTTTTTTTTTGGAAATAAGTAATATTTATAGTTTAGTTTTTTTTTTTTTTTAATAATGTATAAGAGGTATGGTTAAAATATTATTTATTTTTATATAATTTATTAAATGCATAATAAACAATTTTTCAAATTAAATTTAAAAAAGAGTTTTTTTTATTTAAGTTTTTTACTCTTTAAGCTTCATACAATAAATATTTAGTCACTGACTTTTAATTTATTTATGATTATGTTAATTTATGTATATAAACCATATATATCATTGCTAGATCTCTTTAATTAATGTTTTATGCTTTAAATTCCTGTTATTTTTACCGATGTTTTTAAAAAAATTTTAAGTATCATGAACATTTTTAAAATATTTAAAATTTCATATGTAGATATACAAATCCAAGTTATAGTTGTAATTAAGAAAAATTTATAGCTAGCAAAAATTTACATGCAATTTATCTGTATTTTTTATTACTTTACAGGTCGCTACCAGAGTGATGAAGTTTATGATTGATAATTTCGGTGTATCAAACTTATTTGGAAGAGAAAACTATGAGTTTTATGCCCGAATTACTGGCCGTATATTAAAGGTGGAAGAAGACTGGATATTTAGTTTTCGTTACCCTCCCGATACCTTAGTGTCGCGTACGTATCAAATGGAATACTGTTAGCATGATAATTCCTATTAAGCATAATTGTATAGGCTCTCAATTCTCCACAAGTTTCCTTTTTGTGTTAAGATCCATGTGGTAATTTATTAGTTTTGTGGAATTGTAATGGTGATTAGTTACACTTTTTTTTTATATATCACTGCAGGGCAATTATCACTAGAAGCAGAAAAGACTTGGTTGCAATATGAGTGTGAGAGATGGGGCCTGAAGTTTAATCTAGAATGTAAGCTTGCACTGTAATCCACGACAATCTGCACGTTACATATCAGTCAATTATACATTCATAAATTGTAATTAAAATTTTTTTTGTAGCAATGTCTCATCAAGAAGAATCACAGTCAACACCAGCATTAATACATGTTCCGGAATCTCTAGAACTTACTTCATCTCTTGGAATGATTCCAGAAAATACACTTTTAGAAAGTTATACACGTCTTTCAGTTAGTTTAGAGGAAAATGGATTTTTTCAAGTAAGTAATTTTCATAAGTATTTTAGCTATTTCCTTATATCGGAAAATTCCTCTTTTAATAGTATAATGTTATTTTTGATTATTATTTTATCAAAGCAATTTTTGAGAAACATGATTTAGTGTTTTATTGATGCCTTAAATTAAGGACCACTCTATGCAATGATTAGAGCAAAAAACTACAAATTAGTAATTGCATTTAATTACGGTCGGTTTATAAAACTTTGTGTTCCAATTCTCGCATGGATTGGTCAAATATTTAAAATAGTGGCAAAAGTCTGTCAATTTACTGCATTATATTAAATGTGTACACTATAAGCACGATATTGGTTCTTTTTTTTTTTAATTTGATGTTTTCTTATAAAATGAAAAATTTTAGAATTTAATTGTTGCATATACTTTTTATAATTTTAGGTAATAAAAATAGAATAAATTAATAATTTATATTAATATTTTAACGTAAAGGCTTCCAGTCGCTCACCGAGTAATGGCAGCCATCATTCTCGTCATGCCGGAATGACATTAGATGAACTCCGTGCAGTAAATCGTTATGCAGAAAGTACGAAGAGTCTCAGCTATTTGCCTCAGGTAGGCGTGGGCGAAGCTTAAACGAAATGATATCGTTGAATAATCAGGCTTCTCGATCGAGCATCAGTTTCTTTTAACTATCACGTACATAGATATAAGGAAAATTTACGTGATTAATAAAATTTATTTGCAATTAGCACATTCCTGAAAACTCGATCGAGTTTTAAGATTAGCGTATCGTTGTAAATCATTAAGTAAATTTGAATTTATTTAATAATGTTTATATTGAGAAATATTGAATAGTAATTAAGCATGCTACTCGTTAATCATAATGTGTTCTTTAATTGCACAAATCATTTATTGCAGAAAGTTCTAAAATCATGCTCATAAAAATTAATGCTTCTTTTTCGCAAAAAAGAAGTGGGATAACTGCATTCCACATTTGGCTTTTAAATTTTCATAAAAATAACGCGATAAATTGTCATTAAAGTATCAAATTAATTGGTATAATAAATATATTTATCTATATTACATTAAATAATTGTGCTTTATAATTTTCATAGAAAAAAAAAAAATTAATAATGACATAATGCACAATGCGAAACTAAGTACAAACAATATTATTATACGAGAATTAAAGAGAATGAGACTGCATAAATGTTTTTTAAGATTTCCTTGTTCGCGCGTTTAATTTATTAAAAGTGTTTGTCCCATATGTATTCAGTGTAATTTCTTTTTGTCATTCGCAATTATTAAATGTTTTTGTTCTTTCTTTCGTTGCGATCTATTATAAATAAATACACGATCGATGCGTTCAAATTTAGACTTTCGAATTGATTTTGTCATCGTTGTTTCCTAAAGAAAAATTTAAGGCATCTCGCTTTATGCATTTAAACATTTTGCTTAAAAAAGTATGTTTACGTATTTACAATTAAATTACTGAATATCAATATGCCTTTTTATAAAATCAGTGAAACTGATATTTTTTAATAAAATCCTTTAGATAAGCTAATGGTAAAGGTAATAAAACTATAGATTCAGAGAGGAGCCTTAAATTTTCATTGATATAGTGACGTTTACGTTTATTTATATAAATTTTGCGTATGTATTCTTGATTAGACGATTTGTGGTAGATGTTTTAAATTGTTCAGATTATAGGTATTTTGAAGAGAAGACATTTTTTTTACAATAAGTTGCAATAATTATAAATGAGGTGAGGCTTTTAGATTACATGTTAATCTGTATGTACATAAAGCCGCATACATATACAATATCATTTAAGACTAAATTTCATCTGCTTGAATGTAACTTTAGAATATAAATATACACATTTGCACTTTCTTTATGCAATTTTTATGCTGGTTTGTAAGTGTACAGAAATTATGTATTAAAAATACAAGTAATATAACAGATACTTCATAGAAACCTTGTTTTTATTTTATAAAATGGTATGAAAAATGCTTTATTGCACGCTGCACGCAATTATATTAAATAAGTTAATTATTATTTTAAAAATTTTGAATTTAACTTTAAATTTGTTTTATTTTATTTAATCGCTACATTAAACATGCTTTAATGCATTTAAAATATTTATAATTCAGTATTCAATTTTTACTTAATATTGAGGATTTTTATTATACTATATATATATCATAGTTACGGTATGTACACATATATGTATATATAGATATAAAATTGTTTAAAAAGTATTTTCCGAAGAAATTTTGCTTAAAAATGTTGAAGCCAATAATTATTAATAGATCAAAATAGTAATCTATCGTTTTTCTCCACGTAAACATTACGACAGTTAATTTATATTAATTAACTGTCCGATAAAACGCCAATAAAAACTAAACGCCAATAAAAACTATTGTTAATAATAATAATCAGTGTAATAAGTTTAAATAAAATATAAAAAAAAAATAATGCAGCTTACATTTTAGTAATTGGCTTTAGCATTTCCGTGAAAAAACGTCGCTACTGATCGTAAAATTTTGAAATAAATATTTCTTTAGTCGAATCAACTATCCTTGATCGATGCACGATTTTCGTCAGGTACACGAACGACAAACAGCACGCATGCGAACTAGGTCCGAATGGTTTCTTACTCCTGTCTGCGAAAGACTAGCCGGCACTGATAGCGATCCAACGGCAATGCACATTCTTCGCGGATCAAATCGGTCCTCTTCTGGTAATATCGGTAAGTTTTTTTTTATTCATTAATAATTTTTTTTTCTCGTCTTTATTATATTAAAATAAACAATAATATTTTACGATGAAGATAATATACGATGTAACTATTTATAAAAATATTAACAATAAGATATCTATTTTAGTCGTCGTGTAAATAACGATAAAAGAAGTTAGTTTTTTTTATAAATTTAGATTTGACTAGTAATAATGCATAAGTATTATTTGAATTTTCAGCAACGGGATTGAGTGCAAGTGCCGAGTCGGTAAAGCGACCAAGTTTGCGACGAAATTCATCGCGTGAAAAGTCTCGATTACATCGGAGTTCGTCCCGTCGTAATAAAGAGAACGGAGCAAAGTGTCGCGGAGCTTCGGAGAGTTCTAAGTCTCGTTCCCTCGAAACCATTAAAGTGAAAAGCACGAGAGTAACGCTGGATCAGCAACCAGCGGAGAAAATAATAAAGAATAGCGAAGAAGTGCTGCCGGAGCAAAATAGTGCTGGAAGGACGCATCAACAATCGGATGTAGCCATCGGGCCCCAAGACTGTACGGAAATGGATGTACAAACCTTTCACGTCACTCTTACCTATAAGCCACGAATCTAATAGTAAATTGCATTATGCCACCTTCAATATTATTCATTTCACAAAATACGAAATAACTTGCTGCGAACATTTCCGTCTTACAAAATCTATTTTTCGTCTAATTTCAAAGTTTGTTTCGTTTTGATAAAAAAAATTGACGTATGATTTCTTATAAAATATTCGTTAAAACTTTTTATTTGATTAGTATTTTTAAAATACAATCCAGCGGTCGATATGTTTTATAAAAAATTTTTTTCTACATCATTTTATTTCATAACGTAATTTGAATTTATGCTAAGATTATACATTATTGATAACAGATAATTTTTTTTAAATAAAAATAGGAAATGGGAAATCAAATAATTTCAAATGAATTTTAATTAGAGAGTATCGGCGTTTGATCTTGTTATTAATGGTAATTTGAAGAATTGAAAATTTGCAAGACGGAAATTTAGCAGTTTTAAGAGTGATACGTATATAAAACCGTAATACAGTATATACGAGACGTAAAAATGTAGCCAAATTTTATAACTCGTTTGATATGTATAATTCGTAAGTTTACACTATATGTCGATCGTCGTACAAATTGATTTTTGTATATGTGCGTTCGATTTTTAATATACGATATACTAATCATTTTCCAATCCCTCCATCGCGACTATAATGCAATAAGGTCGGGATTTATTTATGATTCAAACTTCGTTATTTTATATAGACTTTGCATTCTCACATTGCGACGAGATGATAAATTTTTAAAAGATGTAGTGTCTCGAACAATAATTAGAAAATGATTGAGATACTGCCAAGGAAAAAAAAAAATAAATGAAAGAAAAGTAATATATGTTCATAAAAATTTATAGTTTTAATTAGTAAAATTTGAATAGAGAAATTAAGTATAATCGCTTTAAATAATGCCAAATTTAACGATTTGGATGAATTGTAATCATTGAAGTGATAAATCAAATGCTCGGAATTTGAGCAATGGGTGATTTTTTGATACTTGGCTTGAAAATCTGACATTCAAGGTAGTAATTAATAATAACTTTGAGAGAAAATAATAAGATTGAGCATTGTGTAGCGCTATCAAGCCAAATTTATAAACGTATTTAACACGAAAAAAATTATTTGCATTTTAGCTATAAGCTCATTCCATAAATCAATTTTTATACTTTACATTTATTATGATTGATAAATCATACTGCACCATTCCAAATGCATTTAAATATATAAGTGTAAAAAATCGACATTGAATATTATGAATTTCAATTATTATTCATTACTACTAATTATTTTGTTTTTTGTTTTTATTCTTTAAATTGTATAAACTGATAGGAACTTGTAAGATGATTGTTTTTACGTCGAATTCTTCGTATGATCGGAATCATACTTTAAAAAAAAAAAAAAAAAAAAAAAAAAAAAAAAAAAAAAAAAAAAAAAAAACGAAAGTATTAATAACAATCGTTGTTGTGGCAAAAAGCTTGAAGAAATGAAAGCTCTCTATTAAGCAGCAAAAAAAGAAACAATAGTTAAACAATCACTTGCCATTATATCAAGACTTTGTTCGATATATATATATATATATATATATATATATATATCTCAGATCGACGTTTGCCTTAAGCTTCTTCGAATGAAGTAACAGCTTCACTTTCAAAGAAGTGAATAATTCTTAAGGCGTGACATCATATACATAAATATAAATATGTATGTACAAGTGTCATGGCAAAGGCATGACCGTAATAATTTAGCCTCACAATGTATTTAACATTTTTAAATTTACCACATTTTACAAGAAAAGTGTTCTGGAAATAATGTTGATTGTCGTATGCATACATATTGCATACATGTACTGCGAGTATATGTAGCTTATATATGTATGCATATAAATACATAATTAACTACACGATTATTTTCGTGTCTAAGTGTTTGATATTATAGATATTCAGACATCTTAAGACTAAGAAGTTAATACACTTTATAAATTCACCTGAATCGCCATTTGAAAAATGACCGCAAAGTTGTCAAAACTTTATTGAGAAAAACTTGAGTATTATTGCATTATATTGCATTAAGTATAATTAATTTTCGAATGATGTACACGCAATTTTAAATATTTTTCTTCGGCATATCTGGCGATAATGTCAATTAGTGTCTTTAGTATTACCGTTTATCTATGAACATATATATCTTTATAAAAAAAGAAAAAAAAAAGAAAGAAAAGAAATGAACGACTTTTTTCCAAGTTTTAACTTGCGTTCGATTTAACCAAGGCTTTTTTCTACAGCACGTTTAGACGTAATTTTACATACTAATATAAAAAAAAAAAAAAAAAATGAAAACAAACACCACTATAAACCCACCTATTATAACGTAATTTAATGTATGCAAGTATGTATTATGTTTTTATACAATATCTATACTTATATACTTTGCAAATAATTAAAATTGGCACAATCATGCCACGTTTCTTTAGAAATGTTGTAGGTTTTACATAGAAAAATATAGATTATTATTTTTATTATTATTATTATTATTAATTATTAATTATTACATGTAGGCGAGTTTCGAATGTGGAAAGATTTTTTCTCGACTGTTTTACCAATTTTTTTTATGTATATAATGAACTTTTAAGATAAATACTATTCCATTTGTTGGAGAAAAAGAAGCACAGTTGCGATTAATTGAGTGATAAAGACGAAAGCGAAAAGCGTTATCTTTGTTGTCAGGTTTTTATTTATCTATTATTTTATTTTTGCTAGTACCAAAGAAATTATGTCGAATGTATTACTTTATATTATTGCATTAACCTGATTGTAGCGGTATCTGTTTTATATGCGACTGCTGATTTCTTTTCTACAGAATTGCGATGAAAATATACGGAAAATAAATTTCGGCTACACAATTCATTATGTTTATATTATTAGGTTTTTAAGTTTATTTGCGATTAATTATTATTTTAATATTAATATATAAACATATATTATATAAACGCTGTTATATTTCATTTTACTATGATTATCAGTATTTAATGCTCAATTGTAAAAATGAAATTTTCTTTTGCAATAATTATCTTTTATTCAAAAAAAAAAATTTAAATAAATTTGTATTGATATAATAAATTAAATTAACCTTTTGCGTGAATAAATCAATCTGTGATCTCTTGAAACCGGATTATACATATTAATTAATAAAAATGTTAAAAAAATTTTATTTTGGCAAATTAAAATATTATTTTTTTTATTTCCATAATTTAATCAAAATTTTGTAGATAGTATAAGATTTATAAATTGTAGAAATAAAGTTTTAATTCATAATAATAATTTTAAAAATTTAATAATTTATCTTTTTAGTACATTTATAAATGTGTCTCGTGGTAGAACAATGTTTCCAATCATTCTCATTTTTTTCTTGCCTTCTGCTTGTTGGGCTAATAATTTTTTTCTTCTCGTGATATCACCACCATACTAAAATATATTTTATTAAATATTAATTTTTTATATTATTAAAAAATAATTTTCTTTTAAACGATTTTGTTTAAATTTTACCAGCTTTGCTGTCACATCTTTTCTATAAGGTTTTAAATTTTCTCTGGATAAAACTTTACTTCCCACACACACCTGTATAGCAATAAGAAATAGTTGACGAGGGATTACATCTAATAATTTAGCACTCAACTTCTTTGCTTTTTCAGTAGCTCTAGTGCAATGCACTATTGTACTAAGCTCTTCGACAAGTTTTCCATTTAATAATACATCCATCTAAGACCATTAAATATTTAAATTTTATATTAATATTATACAATTAAAATATTTTACTTCATATCATTCTAATTTATTTAATAATTATATCTCAATTTCTCTGTATATTTAAAAATAAATTTTTATTTTCTAAATATACATATATTTATTATAAAAATTTTAATATCACATAAACATCAAATTGATAAATTTGAATGGAAAAAAGACTTATATTCTAAACTATTGAATACTTACTTTAACAACATTTGATGGCTGATATCCATAATCTTCATAATCAAAACTTGCAAATCCAGAGCTCACAGATTTCAGTTCATCATAAAAATCAAGAATAATTTCGTTTAATGGTAAAAGGAATTGTAACATTATTCTATCATTATCAATATTTTTGGTTGATTGTTCAACTCCTCTTCTATCCAAACACAGAGTCATTATAGGGCCTAGGTATTGGACTAAAAAAATTATAATATTACAACATTTCTAATAAAAAGTTTTTTCTAACTTCATGCTAAAATTTTTTTAAAACTTTGTCAACTTTTACAAATTATTTAAAAAAAATCTAATTCATTAATTCTATTTGAAGTATACAAAATAATATAAAATCAATTATATACAGACTAATTAAATATTTAATTTTTTTTTAAGTTATCTTTTTAAGCTCAAGAAGCTTTTAAAAATAAAAATTGAAATTGCACTAAGATGTATTCAAATGTAATAAATTATAAATTAATTAATTATTATTAGTGATAATATGAAAAAATATCATTCAAATTTTGAACAATGAAAAAACAAGTCTTATATACTAATAAAAATAATCTTATCTCTTATGTATTTTAATGACAAACCTGGTGTTATAATCGTTCCCATAGCCATTGGTTCATAAAATTCTTTGACTATAGTCAAATCCGGAAAATGAGATGGATTACTGAAATAAATTTCATCGCTTTTATATTTGGTAATGTTTTTACTACCGAATATTTTTGCTTTATAAGTAACTCCTGGTGCAGTAAGAATTGCTTGAGCATCATATTCTTGATCAAGCCTTTGACTGAATACCTCCATGTGTAAAAGTCCAAGAAAACCAAGACGCCAACCTTGTCCTAAAGCTGGACTATCAAAATTTATGATAAAAATAATAAATTAATTTTTATTGTTAAAAGATTATAGATTATAAATGTTTTTGTTAATAGTAATAAAATATTTTTCTATCATGTATTAACCCATTTAAAGTCCTTGTACTCAATTGAATACATTAATTTTTTTGATTCTAGGTCTTCTATTTTATAATTTGGTGATTTATTTTTATAGAGAGAACATTCAGAAAAATAAAAAATATTTTTTATATAAAATAAAATTCACTTTTAGGTATTTTAAATACTTAAATTCTGATTTTCATTTAGCCATTAATGGAAAAATTTCTTTTCATCATTCATAACATAATCAAAGAAATTAAATATTCAATTTCTTTAAAATTTCATGATTAAAATGTTTACTGAAAATTTACTATTAGAAATTATATTTTAAGTTTCTATTTTAAATTTTTAAAAATTTTAGCTGAAATTTTTGAATTAAAAATATTTAAAATAAAAAATATAACTTTACCTAGATTCTTTTGTCACCGAAACTGCATTATCATTTAAAGTTAATTTTTCAATAGCTTTTTGGAGATAAAGATATTGCGATTGATCTAATGGATAAATACCAGCATAAACCATTGGCTTTGAAACTTTAAATCCTGGAAGAGGTTCTACTGGATTATTTTTTAAATAAAGTGTATCACCAATATGTGCTTCATCCGAAGATCTCATATTGCAAACAATGCAACCAACTTGTCCAGCGTATCTATAATGAAAATAAATTGAAAATATTTATATAATGTAGTAGTAGTAAGATAAGTTTGAAAAATTTATAAATGATTAATTTACATATTTTTTACTTGTTCTTCTGCTGGTCTAAGAAAAGTCAATGATTTAACTTCATAAGATTTACCAGTGTAACATGATGTTATATGATCTCCAACAGAAATAATTCCATCTTTAATATAAATCAAAGCTATAACACCTTTATATCGATCGTACCAACTATCAAAAATTAGTGCTTTTAATGGTTTATCTCTAGCAGCTGATGGGTGAGGAATCCTTTTGATAATAGCTTGCAAAACTTCTTTAATGTTAGTTCCATTTTTTGCAGAAATTTTAATTACTTCTTCCGAATTTATATCAAATAAAGAATTTAATTGTTTTAGCACTCTTTCAGGATTTGCATTTTTTAAATCAATTTTATTAAGGACAGGAATTATAACAAGATCATTACCAAAAGCAAGGTAAAAGTTTGCAACGGTTTGAGCTTGTACTCCATCATTTGCATCAACTAAAAGTATAACACCTTGGCATGCTGCTAAAGAACGATATACTTCAGCTGTAAAATCAACATGACCAGGAGTATCAATTAAATTTAGTAAATATTCTTCATCTTCATATATATATTTAAGAGAAGCAGTTTGTGCTTTTACTGTAATTCCACGCTCTTTTTCTACTTGTAATTTATCCAATACTTGCTTTCCAGAATTAACACTTATTGCTCCTGTTATTTCTAAAAGTCTATCCGCAAGTGTACTCTTACCATGATCCACATGAGCTATAATGCTAAAATTACGTATTTTTTCAATTGGAGTTTTATAGTCTTTTAATTCATTTTTTTCTGTTGAATAACAATTTGAGAATATAATTGGATAGTATCTGTAAATAAATAAATAATCCATAAGTTTTCCGTTTAAAACTTATGATTTTAAATTATAAATATATGGTATTACATGATTAGATTTTCTGTTTATTAATAAATGTAGATTTAATCCAATTTTAATTGAAAAAATTATTTATTTTATTTTTTAAGAAATTCTTATTCAATAATAATTACAACAAATTTAATTTTCTTAAATTAATTATTGCATATATTCTGTATCAATAATTCAAAATGATTTAATATTCACCTCTCATTTCGTGAAAATTTAAATGGTTTTTTAATACGAGTAAATAAAAAATTATATAACTGTATTTTTGACTTCATTTTGTAACAATTATAGATAAATAATTTTTTTTTACAATAACAATTTTAAGTATCATTCTATAAAATATTATTTTTATTTATTAGGAAATCTTGTTTACAACATGTTATCACGGTTGTATATGCAGGTCAGGAAACTCTTCCAATTTTTGTGGAAGAAATTTAGTTTCAAAATCCATCAAATGAAGCGCTACGATCACGTTGGTGACTACGCATGGCATGGATATGAGTTACACATTTCTTTACTCATATTTGTATAAATATTATGATATAAAAAAAATTTTCTTATAAATTTGAAAAACGAATTAGCTTAAAGAATGTAAAGTAAGAAGTTACTTTATTCGTTAAGCGTATTCTAAATGTATTATTATAGAAAGTACATCACTGATTCTATTTATTTTTATAAATTATTTTTGTTTATATATTAAATAAAAATTTTGTTTGATACATTTAATAATTTTTTGTAAATTATAAATAAATTAATTTAGTTAGAAATATGTTTTATCACTTATTCTATATTTTAAAAATTAATTTTTATACCTATTTTGATTAGCGCACTTATAACAATTGCACTCACTCACTCATATAACAAGTATTTTCGCGCCTAGTTAGAGTGTAACGGTGCAAGTGGTGAATTTAGGAACTAAATTGCTTTCTTAAAATCGCAACATCCCGCTGCTCCATTATGAGAGTTTTCGTATATATGTATACCTGTTGTCACGACTGCGTACTCTAACCTTAAATATCATGTAAAATCTAGCAGATGATAAAATTATTCTTCAGTGAATCAAAAATGGCGCTAGCTATTGTATGTAGATCTATTCAGAGTTATCGAGTTTTTGAATTTTTCAAGATAAAATTAAATTTTTTTAATGAAAAAAATATTAAAAATGTACCTATTTCAGCCTTTTCTATTATGAACAGTAAATATTTTTGTACAGAAAAGAAACTCAAAACACAAAGTAAATTATCAAATCCAACTGATCCAGAAAAAACAAAAAAACGAAAACCACTGACTAGTCCTCAAATTACTTTAATATTACCAGAAGAAACTGTAGTGTCAGAAACGTTAGAATGTGCTGAAAAATTGGCTAAACGCAGAGATCTTAAATTAGTAAAAATTATTGATTTTGATACTAAAACTGAAAAACCATTATATAAACTCATGACAAACCGTCAATTAATAGAAGAAGATCTTAAAAAAAGAAAAGAGGAAAAAAAAAATAAAGAAATGTCCGTAAAAGAAGAAAAGATGTTCTCCTTATCTTCAAAAATTAGTGAGAATGATTTAAATATAAAAATAAACCAAATGATTAAAGCACTTAAAAAAAAGCACGAGGTTCGAATTTATATTTCACATGATGGAAATTCTTCAAGAACAGTAAATGAAAAAATTATTTAAAATTTGAAACATTGTCACCATGAATATTTTATTAATTTATTTTATTTTTTTAAATTTTATTTTATATTTTTATTAGTTTTCATACTTTTATATACTATTATTTTGAGAGGAATGATAAAGGTGTCCATGTTTTAATTTCAATGATTTAATTTATGATTTTTATCACAAATAAATGTTGTTATTTTAGGCTGAAATTGTTTCTTATATTGAGAATGAATTGAAGGAAATAGCTATTCAAAAGAATCATGCTTCAAAGCAAACTATTGCAAAATTAGTTTTTGTTCCAAAACTTATAGATGAAAAAGATAATATTGAGAGTGATAAAAAATCTCTTAAAAATGAAGTAAAAGCAAATGATCATAAATAAAGTGAAAATTCATATTTATTGAAGCAAGCATACAAATGTTATTTGAGGTAAGAGTATGGTATTTCACAGTTTTTTTTTTTATTAATATAAAATAAGGCAGGTCTTTAAAGGTTCAAAAATGATGTATATATATACATGTATATATTTTTTTTAATTATTTATTCATGTTAAATGTATTATATATGAAAAGAGTATCTTACTCCAGTGATTGTTTTTTATTGTCTACAAATTAGATGCTTAATCAGTATTTTTTCATAACTAATTTTGTATGTTATTTATAAAGATATGCATTTGTAGTTTTATTAATATTTTAATTTAATAAATTAAGAAATTTTACATAAAATAAATGGTGTACATGGCATGGAAAAAAGAAATAATTTTGTTATAATTTAAATGGTACCCACAATGATTAAATTCATTTCATACATATGTTATAAATATCGATATATATTTAAAGGAATCTGTTTAACAAATAAAAAGTAAATAAATAACATCTACATTTTTATTGTAAAATTGTAGAAATAATAATTATATAAAGAAATGAATCGTACAGAATTTTCAATAGAAACTTTTACTATTTGTTCAATATTTATCCTTTAATATTGACACGAAAAGATTAAAAAATTTATTAGTATATTATAAATATACTTTAATACTTGACTTGTGCTAAATTATAATAAATAGTTGTAATAAAATTTTTTTGTAAAAAATATTTTTTGAAGTAATTATTGATTTTGAATATTTTTTTATAAAATTTGTAAAACATAATTAAAATATTTATTAATCTATAAAATTTGTAAAATTATTTTTGTTTTATGTGAATATCTTATAATTAAATGAAAATATTTATTAAAGATTGCAAAATAATATTCACATACATTGAAAAATAATATATTTTTAGTGTGCGTATAAATTTTTCTAATTGCTAAACCAATAAAATTCATACTGTTTTTCAAAACAATAACAAATGCTATGAGTTTTTTTAAAAATAATAATTGTTGTTTACTGTTCAGTTTTTCTAAGAAAATAGGATCTGTTTACAAAGGATAATTAGAAAGTTGTGAATGAAAAGGTCTATATTATAAAGGAAATATATGTTATTAACAGGGGGGAACTCGGCAGTTCTCAATCTCAGCCAATGGTGGACATAATTTGCCGTGTGGTCCTCGCGGTATTATGGCAATATTCCGTTCTCTTCGACGCTGCGAAATGCCACAAGTTGCCGTGCAAGTTGACCACGAACTCCAAGGACTTACTCGGCAGTGTACTGAAACTTTTCAATTGAATTTTATATGTAAAAAGTATCATTTTTTTTTACAATTTATTGTACATAATATTTTTTTGCAAATATAAAAGCATTCAAGATTGTTTAATTTTATGAAACTTAAAATGAAAATTATACTAAATTTGTTATTATATAACCTGTATATAATAATTACAACAACTAATAATTTTTGATTAAGTATTTGAGATTTTTTGTCCCTTAGACTTAATATATGTTTATTTTAAAATATTTACCTTCTGTAGAATCTATTTCATCCAAAGACTTTCGTTCAAATTCTTCTTTATCGTTTTGTAAATCTGAAATTTAAATTACTTTATTCGTGCTCTTTTAATAAATATTTATATTAAAATAAAAAAAGAAAATTGGTAAATAAAATGAATATTATTTTAAATTACGAAACAATGTTTACCGCATTCTGGTAAAACTTTGTGACATTTTTGTTTTCGAATTAATTTTGATGGACAGGTTTTACCTCCACTTCGCGGATAAACCTGTTAATAAAATCAATAAAAAAAAAGTTATTTTTAAACGAAATTAAATTTAATATTAAAAAAATTAACCAACCAAAATATCTCGACTCATTGTTCTATAACCTTTACAACTGTAACACGGTGACCATTCACCCCATTCCGAAATTTTACAGTCAACTTTATCATTATGTAGTATATTTGATTTAGTTTCTCCTCGATTTTTTTTCCTTTTCTTTTTATTTTCTTTAACATTTTCTTCATCTACTAGAATAAAATATAATAGGTTAACATTTTTTAATATATCATTTAAAAAAGCCATTATTATTATAAAACGTATAGTTTAAATAAGCTACTTTTTTATGTAGGGTACATGCATTTTAAAATAATAAATTAGCATTTTAAATAAAATATTTTATGAAATATTTTCCAAAATTACTGAATCATGTCGGGATTACAAGCTTAATTAATCAACGGAAAGTCTAATAAATTATTTGCAAAAATAAATTGTTTTATTTCATTACTTAAATATAAGATAACTTTTGTAAGTAAATTATTATAAAAAATAAATATTAAAAAAAAAAAAAAAAAAAAAAACAAAAAACAAAAAACAAAAAACAAAAAATAGAAAAGTCACCACATTTTGCACGATTGAAGTTGAAGTTTCGTTGATCTTCGTTTAAAGGTACATTATAAGTGATTATACTGCTCAGCTTAACTTTGTAATTTCTCACTCTCGAATTATCCTCTACCAGTTTATTTGTTAGTAAGCGTATAAATGTTAATAAGAATTATAAATATTAATAATTAGCTTTTAGGTAAATCTTGTTAAGTAGTTAGTTATTTAATTTGTATGATATATTACCAATAAAAATTACACGTACTTAAATAAATCGTATTACTCTATCTTATTTACTTTAAGGAAATCAAGTATAATATGTATTATAATATATTGTTTATCGCGATTTAATATAAAAGTTAATCGTTAAATTAAATTAATTTTATGACATTAATTTTATAATAATTTTTATTGGCGCATCATTTTTATTTGCACGTTTATAGCAGTTTGATGTGCAAACTTACGGTATTTGTCACAAGTCGTCTGACACTCTTGTAATGTTCGGAAATTGTTCATATTACCGTTGCAACCGGTGTAATGAAAAACTACACATTTTCCAACGGTTTTGTCATAGTAATAACGTAAAGAATTATCATTGTGTTCATCCGGACAATAACCCGGTTGTTCAGGTTGAGAACAAATCACTATATCATAAAAAAATATAAATTAGTAATTTTATAAAAATCATATTTACCATTAAGAAAATAGCTGATTTGATGTAAAAGAATATTTAAAAAAATTAAAAATATAATAAAAAGTTATGATTTTTGTGATCATTTATATATTGTTAAGCCTATATTTGGTGTTCATAAGTGTGTGAAATACCTTCCATTAATTCCTTAGTGATCTCACAAGATTTCGTTTCAGCTTCGCAAGTCGTAGACTCGTACTGACATTCGTAAAAACTGAGATCCTTATCAACATCGGGCGAATCATTCCAATTGGGTTTTATTTGTCGTGATCGACTTTTTGTGCCGGTACCGCACGTCACGGAGCAGGGAGTCCAAAACGACCATTGTGTGTAACGCTCGTTCTTGCATCGCTGTACGATTTTTATGTATATATTCATGATAATTATAAAATCGTTCGTGAAATTCATTCCTTTAAAAATTATGTAACAATAAAAAATATTTATCATAATAGCGTATGATATGTATTATGTTTAAATTTAAATGATAATTAACATTTAACGAACATACTACTATAAATTATTTTTCTATTACTTGTGCATTTTTTTCAATTTTTTTATGATTATTAATTTCAAAATCACCCACTGAAATCAAATTTTTTTATCATTAAAATATTAATTTTTTTAAAATAACGTTCGATTTAAAGTACGTTATAACAAATTAGAATAAAATCATATTGGCCAATGGCGGACTAAGAGTTTCAAATTAATATATTTGATTAAAAATGTTTATTAAAATATTCTCGTTAAAATATTGTAATGCTGTTATACTATTGAAATGTGAAAATGAAATAATTTTTTAGTCGCGTATACTTATAGTTATTATGGCAGTGGTAGATTTGAGTAAGTATTTAAATATCTTGATGAAGTGTACATTACCGACTTGATGGAGGAGAGAGAAATGGCGATGGATTGCATGTTTTAGATATACGACGAGAAACGGCGTAGATTGTGGCGAATGATTAGCTTCGCATTTCTGTTAGTTAAAGAAATGACTGGAGGAGCGAATGACGGCATTAATAGTCGATTGTATATATGCAAATTGTTAGTATTAAAAAATTTGTTGGTTACGTCGATTAAACATATCACTCATTTTGAACAAAATTTTGATTCGTGAAAGAAAATGTAAATTTTGATACAAATTGCAGGCTCAGGGACACCATTAAATTAAATAAATATACGTGTACGATAAAACGAGAGTAAAAAGAAGAGAATTTAGATTGTTCCGTACCTTTCGCCGTCTCTTTTTGTCGGTTACCTCTTGCCTATTCTCCGCCCCCATCAAATCGTCGGCGTTTTCGCTCCCCTCCTCTGCGAGAGGCTCGGTGTTCGCGGACTCGTCGGTCGGAGCTCCGTCGCTCGTCGGCTCGCTCGTCTCCGCGACTTCGGCGCTCTCGCTTACCGTCTCCTCGTCCGCGGCGGCCGAGCTCTCGGTTCCTCCGGCGCTCAGTTCTTCGCCCTCGGCCGACTCACACATCGGATTTTCACAGTCCAGAGTTTGTTCCAGCTGGACTTGCGGATACAGGTACTTGCACTCCTTGCGTCGCTTTTTTTGCCGGAAGTTGCGCGAACGCGTCCGGCTCTCGGGACCGCAGCTCTTGCTGCATGGCGTCCACTCGCTCCAGGACGTCATCGGGCATTTTTTCTCGTCCACCTCGTCCGGTGGGCTGCGTTTCGTTCATTTAACATTATATATGTACAACTCGCTAAATTCCTTTATCGTACTGCGGTGCAACTTACCAAACGAAGTTGTTCTCGGCGTAGCAGATGACCCTGTCGGTGAGGACCGCGTCACAATTGTGCTTAGATGCGGCTTTTTCGTTCTTGTATTTTCGCTGGCGCAATTTGACTCCTCGACCGCAGCTGACAGAACAACTTTCCCACTGGCCCCAGGAAGTCACTCTGCACGCCTCTACATTCAATGTTAATTAATCGTTAATTTTTCTTGCGATTAGAATCGCATTATTTACCAGTAACGCGATAAACCTTTATTCATATAATTAAGTACTAAAACAGCCATAAATTAAAATTGTGCATATCTACGAAAATTCTACTGTACTGCATAAGAAGCTGTGGAAGTCGCGCGTAATGGAGCACAAGATGTTTGCTTACCTGACTCTCGTTCATCCGGAATAATACCTTTATCGTTCGATCTTTAATGAAAATAAATTTGGACTAAGCAAATAAAACAAAAATAAACTAATACTTGCTACGCTTAATTGGTTGATGAGTTTGTGCACCTTCGCTGCTCTCTATGGTCGGAGTTTTTTCGCAGTTCTTATCGTAGATACGTTGCCGCTTGAGGTAGAGTTTCGCTAGAGGATTCATGTCGATTGCTGTCTCGTCGTAAAAGGGTGAGCGCTCGTCCTCTGGCCAAGTGGTCGTTATTCGCCTGATTACATCCTGGGGCTCCATCTTTGAATCTTCCGACTATTGTCAAAAGTATCGCGTCTTGTCATCTTTATCTTCTTTTCCTTTGTTTTTTTTTCTTTTTTTTTTTTTTTTATTTCTTTCAGTTTTATTATCGTTTATCTTATGAATTTTTTTTTAAATATGAATTTTTTTAATATGAATTTTTTTTTTTTTTTAATTAATATGAATTTTTTTTTCTATAACAAGGAATATTGACGCTTTTTTTAAGGATGACAAAGTTAAACTTTTAAGTAATTTTACGCGCATGCAGGGGTTTGATAAAATGAGTGTGCGTCTTTCGTCGAATAATGATAAAAGAAGAAAACGCGATAATTTGATCGTTCGCGAAATCAAAGTTTAAATTCCTCGAGTGCTCCGGCTGATGTTCGAGTATACATATACTATATAGGGGCTTTGTGCTTTTGAACTAATTCCTCCCGTCGGTCTCTCACCTCGTAAGTAATACCGTCGTCGGTGCCTGCGTCAACTGGATACAAGTTTAACTCTTTGTGCTCGATCCACGAACAGTTGGACAAACACAACTCCAATCCAGACACGCCGACGAACCAATCCGGCGAGGGCACTTGATAACAAACAATTTTATTCTTGCATTTTTTTAATCAATGCTTTATGTCATCGTTAAATTTTAATGCCAATCTTGATACGGATAAATATAATTTTATTTATTTATAGGATCCATACCTATCATCGAGACCAAAGACATAAGGTGATGCTGTTGATCAACTCTAAATACCGCGAACGTCTTACTGGTTATATTTGGAAAGTTTATTCCTCTAGCTTTGATGATGGTTCTTATGTGTGCGCTCTAAAGGTAATAAAAGTAATTCGATCATAAAATCGCACGATCGGTAAAAAATATATAATATGTGTAACATTAACTTACTTGATTTTTAAGCTCGGATTCCAAAATTTGCGTCAAACCGTTTTCGGCAACTTGGCTTAACCCTTGGCTAGCGTAGCCATTGTATTCCCAGAAGCGATATTCCGAAGTGTGCGAAGCACCGATAACGTCCGAAAATCGGGCGCTCCATGGCTTACTCGGAAAATTCTGTGCGAAAAATAAATGCCACTTGAAAGGATAAGACGAGCGTTAAAAATATATATATATATTCAAAGCTTTACAAAGATCTTGTGTAGTGAGATGCGCGATCGATATGCGGTAAGAACTTTAATTTATACATGTATATGATATATTTAATATTGGCGTACACTTTTATTTAGTAGAATTATATAGGTGCCAATTATACGGGCGAGAAAGTAATTAATATTCTCCGGTAAAATTTTTAAGAGCATGCACGTGCTGAGTAATAATTAATAATAATAATAATTAGGTTGTGAAATATAGTGGAGTAAACGTGTGGAGTATCTTCGAGTAGTTGTGCAGAGCGAATGAGGAGTGAGTTTGTGCAGCGGCAGCTCGACAGGAGATAAGCAACGAAAGTATGATTACTTTTGGATGAGTGTATCTCGTCCAAAGTCCTTCGAAGGCAAGCTCGTACTTGGCCTCGTTGCAAGCGCAGCACTTCGCCAACACGGGTCCGGGATCGTCGATGGTCGCCTTTGGGTCTTGGCAAAACTTTTGCTCCAAACTTCCGTCCATATACCATCTGTATGGCGATTCCATTATCGATGCTCTGAGGATTACCGTTATTCCATCAACGTTAAATATATATTTTAAGCCTCTATTTTCATCTTACAGTTATATCATATTTGGTTCGGCTTATTTTCTCGTCGAATTATATTATCCATTAACTATCAAGCCACACGGAAAGTCAGATTCAATCCCTTAATTTAACTTTAATCACGACAGCGATACTTTGAAAGTATGTCGTCGTAATAGTTACACGGGCGAACATTTACAAAAGCAAATTTTTTTCATCAACGAAAAAATTGATAAAAAGAAAATTCGAACGGCAAAGTGAATTAATTTTACCTAAAGATGATGCAACCGCTTCCTTCTTCGGGACTCGACCAATAAACCGATATTTCATCTTTTGCAACTTGTGAGACTTGAATAATTGCGTCTGGACAATCTTGAGAAAATTCGGATATTTCTTCGTCGTATATCTCAAGAGTTCCATGTGGAAGAGATTTGTTTTCGTTTTCCACGGTTATATGAAATCTCGTGAATTTCGAATCATCGTCGGGTTTTACCAAAACTGAAATATACAAAATACGTGCTTTCCTTCAACGAAGAAAGTATTTTTGCAAGCATTTTTTATTTTTATTATCATTATCATGGCTTTTTTTTTTTTTTTAACCGATAAGATTTCATGGTAAAGTGTGAAGCCAGGAAAGTTAGAATTTTACATGGTAAAGGATTCCAAGTAGTTTTCTCCGCATTAAGCAGGAACACATACTGTGATTTGTTTTTTCACCCTTGCCGAATACATAATTTGATAAATACATAGAAATTAGCGATTTGAACTACGCTTAAAGGTTAAAAAAAAAATAAATAAATAAATAAATAAAGAGTGAATTTTACAAAAAGATGGAAGAAAACATTGTCGATATAGAAAATAGTCGCAGGTATTTTCTTCGTCGATCGGGGATGGTTTTTTAGCCTTTGGTATACGAGCGATAAATTTACCGATTGTTCGTATTAACGCTTTCGCGAGTACATAAATTTTCAAAGCATTAAAGTCTCTTTCAGAAGCAATAAATAATAAGAAAAATTGCGCGAGCCTCTTGGCCGAGTTTCGCCTGGCTTTTGTCAAATTGATCGAGTCGTATTTTCCGTACAGAGAGCGAGAGCAAAACATTCAAATGGGGAAGTTGGTCGTAAAGAGCGATGCACAAAGTTTGCGCTTCGTGTGCTTTTCTCTATACAATATGTATATATGTATATATACATATACATATAGGTTATGAGTAGCGTAGAAGAGAAAAGAGAAAGAATGGAAGAGAGAAGGAGAGAAAGAGATAGCGAGAGAGGGAGGGAGAGAGAGAGAGAGAGAGAGAGAGAGAGAGAGAAGGAGATATCCGTAGGCGATAAGCCGGACAGGCGGGAAAAGGGGTACGAGCGCCGTGTCTACATGACATTGGCCGAGGCGGACGCGAGCTTATGTATACGTATATGTGTACATAGAGGAGTTTAACGGCGCGATCTAGCTTCCAATGCAATTACTCGAGTTTACGAGTCGTCGAGCCACCGGCAAAGCTCGCACCTAACAAGATTGCCGAATAATAATGTATTTATAAAAGGACAATGCCTTGAGCCGCCTCCTCTATCTCTATTAACGTTTTACGGAACGGGTGCGATAGTAAACGCACACGTACACGCACAACTTGTTTCGGCATTCAATTTATTTTTTATACGTTTTTTTTTCTTCTTTTTTCTCTCTTTCTTGATCTTTCATTCGTTGAAAATTTATTATTATACAGCAAACGCTCGATTGCTGCATTTTTCATGCTAACGTTAACCACTTGTAGTTTTATTATGTTGAAAGTTTAAAAAAAAAAAAAAATAATAATTATACAATATATATATATAGTTAATTATTTTAATATTTTTATTAGATATTGAAAAATAAAATTGTTTGATAATTCATCGAAGGAAAGTATTTTTTTTCTGCAATACTGAAAAGATGGACTGTATAAGGGATAAGCCGTTGAAAGTTAAATAAAAGGTAAATCCAATCGAAGGTTGGATTTACGGATAAGCTAAGCTATCTGTTTAACGTCAGAACGTCGTTGCGCGCATAAAGTGTGACGAAGCTAGACGAAGCAACCGAGAAAGTATCTTTTATATCGGCTTGGAAGAGTTAGCTATTACCGAAGCCCGAGGAAGAGTTAGGGAATTGAGAAGAAAATCTTTTCGCCAATGGGTTGCTCGCGAATATCTAAAGAGCGAACGCTCGATCTTGCTTTAAAAGGAACCGTCCAAAGTGTCGGAGAGAGCTTTCGCTCGTTGTTTTCTTTTTTTTTTTCTCTTTCTTTCTTTCTTTTTTTCCTTTTTTTTCTTTTTTTTTCTTTTTTTTTCTTTTTCGTTCTCGCTTTTTATGTCCCTTTTCCACTCTCTTCCTCTCGTTCCGTCAGTTGTGCCCAGCTGTTGTCTGAATTTATGGCTTCGCCCCTCGCATTACGGGTCTTCGACAGACGGTACCCCAGAGTACGCGATGTGCGCATCGGGATAAAGAAATTCGCTACGAGATTCAGGAATATATATATATATATGTTTATTTATATATCCATTGTTCAATGTTACGCGAGAGAGAACGAGAGAAATGCGTCAAATGTAGAGCATTGAATTAGTTAATCGATTTTATGATTATTTTCCTGCTCAAATAATGAGTTTAGAATAAATATTATCGTAAAAATTTAATAATTTTGACAAGATATTTAATAATTATTTAAACGATGCATTTAATTTTTAAATAATTTAATTATTTTAAAAAAAATTGTTTTTATTTAAATATTATTCATTTTGAACGATTAAAAAATGTTTTAAAACTATATACTTTTTATTAATGATGTTTTAAGAATGTGGAAAAATCGAAGTCTCAAATAAAATAGACAATTTTCGTGTAGGATGAATGCGCAGATGCATTCCAGAAGATTAAATCATTGAATTGTCTTTGAGAAAGCGCATTGACAAATTAATTCTCATCGTAACTAGTACATATATCTTTATAGTCAATATAAAATCAATATTGAGTACATTTTATTGAAGAGTTTTCATTGATTTTTTAAGTAATATAATATTTTCGTGGTAAAAAAAAAAAAAAAAAAAAAAAAAAAAATAATCATTATTTTACTATTAATCGTGCGATATTTATGAAAAAATTACTTTTTAAATCTAACGAGATAAATGAATAAGTTGAAAAAATTTGGCTTGAAATGACGCGAAAATTACAGGCAAAATACGTTAATTTTTATTTTATTCAAGAAAAATTAATAATCGTCGTTACCGATTTATTCAAACAATTATAAAAGTCTACGAATGCGACACGGGCTATTGCATAAACGGATCAGAAAAAAAAAAAAAAAAAAAAAAAAAAAAAAAAATGATAACTGTAATTAAATTGATTAAGTAATAAAGAGAAGCGCGTGGAGCTTATGTGTGTGCGTGTATATGCATCAGGGAAACGTCACTTCATCAAGTGCCAGGCACAACAAAGCATTTCATGAATTTATAACGCGCATCCGAATGATTCAGATTATTTGCGCGTCCGCAACTGGGAAATTCCGTAATTTCAGTCTGGAATTTCTTTTAAGAAAAGTATTTTCAACGCCCAAACACAGCGCCAAAAGGCCGCCGGTAGCCTCTGACGTTAAACAATGCACGTGTATGCTAATATAATTTAGCTTAACGTATGAATCAACCTGCGATACTTTGATCGCGTTCGCGTAAATACAACCCTGCGTTATTTAAGGTCGGAAAAAAAGTTTTTACAATTATACGTTACGTTAAAACAAAAAAAAAAAAAAAAAAAAAAAAAAAAAAAAAAAAAGAAAAATACAAGTAAGCGAAAGCGGTTAACAAAAATGGGCGCGATATAGTCGCGACTCGTCGCTGTATGTATGTACTATATACGTATACCGAAGAATTAAATCGATTTCCTTTACCATTTTTGTTAAAAACTATCTGCAGCGAAGTATGCATGCAGATGGTAGGGCGCTAAGCACCTCGCGGGTTTCTCAGCCTTATTTTTTTTCAACGTTCTTGAAGGGTAATGTCGAACTGCGTTCCGCCAGACTTTAGAGGCTAAAGTTCTCCGTTTTGCCGAGCTTACGTGAACTTGCTCGACTCGTTGCACTCTATATGCGCTTTAATTTTTTTCCTTTAGAAAATTTTCTTCGTTATCGAAAAAAATTTTAATCACAATTTTATTGCAATTATACCGGCCGCAATAATAATCGGTTTTACGAATATTATCGAAAATTTAAAATTTCAAAATATCCATTTAATTTTTTATTCAATTTCATATCATGCCAATGAACAGAAAATAAAGCATTGATTTTTAAAGTAATTACAATGAGCAATTATGTAACAATAAATGTAGTAAATATATATATATATACATTTTTTTTTTTTTTTATCGCCTTCTTCGTATATTGAATTTATAATTCTCCGGCCAGATAATGGCTAAAAGGGTAGAGAGTTTACAAAGAAAAGTATCGTTGCGCGGGTTGAAAACGTCGTATACGAGGAAGCGAGACGTACACGCGTACGCGGGCCGTTTCTCATTGTTTCTCGACGACTCGAACTTCGTCACCGGCGATAAACCCCTGCACATAATACATACGCCTTCTCAGGCTTCGTTCTTGGATTATTACTTGGTTAAATTTACGGCAGCGCATACCCGACACATCGGATAAGCTTCGATGTATAAAGTTTTTAAATTAATTATACGTGTGCATAAATGTATACCCATTGAATATACACAACAATCAGCAACGATATTATACGAAAAATTATATTTATTTTTTGTATATTCGACTATTGTTTACTTATTGTTGCATGCTTGGAAAAAAAAAAAAAAAAAAAAAAAAAAAAAAAAAAAAAAAAAAAAAAAAAAAATTATAATAAAAAGAGTAACTTACCTTGATATTTGGTATTTGGCATGAAGCTTTTGAATTCATCGGTGGTGTTAATTTTTAGCAGATATATGTGATAGGCATCGGTGACGATATGCGGAGCTTTTATGTCATCCCATTTCTGTTCGCAATGCGTCCATACTTTTGTAATCCACGTAAAAATCAACAGAATTAGAATATTCCATTTTTTCGGCGCTAAAGACATTTTTCTGTAAAGTAACATTTTTCAATTAACGAATGACATTCATCGACGTTTAACTAGTTATATCTGTTACGCATGAATACTTTGATTTATTTGATTTATTTAAATCTCGTTGAATTTTAAAAAATTTTGTGAAACGATAATGTTTGCAAAGTTCATTTTCTGCATATTTTTGCGTTATTAAGATAATATCATTCGTGATTTATTTCATTTTTTCGAATATTGTAATACCGCCACTGGCTTTGAATACTTAATTAAAGTGTATTCATCTGCGGAGTACATTTATCATTGGGTTATTGCTTTGATAAAAAGTATTACGATTTTCTTTTTACACTTGCTTTCAACGTAACGTTTAATATTTTTATATAAATAAAGTGCCTTTAACAACTGAAACATATATACTCTTACAGATAATGCATATTTATTTTTACGTATTTAAAAATATTCGGCTACTATTTTATAGTTTTTTTTTTTTTCAGCAATTTATTAAAATTATTATCAAAAATAATTGAAATGCTAAAATTCGTTCAAAGTTAAAAAGTAATACGAAGGTAACTTTATTTTAAAAATATCTTTGAAATACAGTAATTTAAAATTTTCCTCGGTATTTTCGTAAAATTTGAATAAAATTCACGTGGGAACGTATTTTTTTTTTTTTTAAAGGAAATTATAATATGTTTTCTCGCTGCTTAATTTCGAGAAATTTACAATTCTGCATTTGGACTTTAATATCACGTTTACTAAAACATTATTATTCAATCTCAAAGAACAAACGAATTAAAAATTTCAAACTTTAGCAGTCTTTACTTCAACATTTAAAGATTAAAATTAATATACCGCGATAAACGTACGAGATACGACTTAATTCTTCGTTTGTTCTCGTCGTCAAATTGTTTTGGCAAAAATGTTTTCCTTGCGAAAATTTTATATAAAATATAGGACCGCTCCTCGAGCAATTGTCGAGCGGCTAACTTACCGGCATTGTAATAAATTTTGAATTAGAGTCGTATATTAAAAATGGCGTGTAAAATTTAAATGTAGAAAGCTTGCGATGTTTGTGGCTGGCGGAAGATGCAGAGGCACGCTCCTTTTTTTTCTTTCTTTTATTCTTTTTCTTTTTCTTTTTCTTATTCTTATTCTTATTCTTTTTTTTTTTTTTTTTCTCGTCCACTGAGTCTCGCGTGCGCGCATTCGCGGGCAATGGTTTCGCACGGTTCATTAACCTGTCTAGCCCGGTGAATTATCCGAGAACTTGCTCGATTGAAATATAGCCGCTCTTATTTTATCTTCGCCGCATCTTTTACCGCTACCGCGTGCCGCACTTTTACGCGTTTCCCTCGCGTTCGTCTCTTCTCTTCTCGATTTTATCGATCGATTATCCATTTTCCACTTTTAATTCTTCTCCGTCTCCCTACCACGGATTTTGCTTCTCGACTTGTAGCGTTTAAAAAGTTATTATCGGGGCGTTAATCCCGAGAAAAAATTGAAAAAATTCTCCCCTTCGCCCCTCGTTTTTAACTGAAACATATTTAAAAAAAAAAAAAAAAAAAAAAAAAAAAAAAGGGAGGAGTTCACGAGTAACTTCGTCGCGATTAATTCGCACGGGCAAACGGCAATAACGAGACAAAGTAAAGCGCCGACGCCGGTAATCGATCGCCGGATGAAAGAAGCGAGCTCCTCGGAGAATATATTCTTTTCGAAGGAGCGTAAAACCATGCGGGCCTCGTGTACGCTTTTGCAAAAGCATCCGGGTTCCTTTGTTTCCTTTAACTTTTCTTCGCGTTTTCCGCGGGCTCGACGTATTTCTCTTACAAGCTTTACGTAACCTCTTTTATTTTTTTCACTTTGTGTCCGCGGTTTTTTTTAATTATTTATATCGTTGGTATGATTTTTAATAATGCAAGCCAAATTTTTTTTTTTTTTACTAATTTTATAACGCAACGAACTTATTTTCAAACGTCACACGTTCGTTCTGACGATTAAGATAATACAATGCGGGATTCGAGGAAAACCAAAAGGTATTAGTTTTGAAGGTACAACCTTAAAAAGTATTTTCTATAGTCACGTGGCTGCTTGTCGAGAGGTTGACGAATGCTTCGAAGAGAAATCGAACGGGAAGCCGAGCGCACGAAAGCTTAGCGAGCCGCGAGAAATGGATTAGGTTATGAATTTAAAGAGAATATTCGGGCAATCTCGTCCCTGTAGCCTCAACGATTGCTTTCCCTTGTTAAGTCTGGAAAAGAAAGAGATGGAGGAATAGGACTCACAGAAGCATCCGATAAACTCTCGAAAGCTTCGAGTGAGGCCGGACAGCTTGGAATATATAAATCTTTCCCTGGCTTTTAAAAATCGTTCGATACTTTTGTTGAGCCGATTGATGAGCTCGACGCTGAGCTTTTTAATTTCGCCGAGTTACTTTGTCGAGAGTTTTTCTTATCGTTTCCCTTATCCCACCGATCGATCAACCTTCTATTTTGCTTTTGGTTACTTTATTATCTATATAACTTGCTCATTATTTCTATCGGTATATTAACGAATCAATAATCGAACCCTCTCGAAGCAACGTCTGACCGCATCTAGCGTCATTCTACTCGTTTTAAGTTTACTCATTTTTACCGTAAGGTCTTTTAAAACTGGCGAGATCCATCGTTGCCGATTAAACGATAATCGTTGCCCAAAAGGCATTTTACAGCGGCGGAAATATATTTTTTATCGTATTTTGAACTAACGAGTTGAATAAAACTACTCTCTCGCGTACTCTTTCGACGGGATTTTTTTTTTTTTTTTTTTTTTTTTTTTTTTTTTTTTTTTTTTTTTTATTTATACCCATTATGTACGGCTGCTTTCTTCGCGTTAACAAGTGAAAAGATGAAAACGGACTTTGAATAAAGAAACGCTCGATTCTTACGATACTTGGGCCAATTTATTTGCAAATTTATAAAAGCAATAATAATCTTTTGTATGGAAAATAAGAATGGAGAAGTAAACGATCGATGTTATATTTTTAAATCACTATATATATATGGCAAGAAAGAAGATATTTTTTGATGATATTAATTTTGAAATTTGAAAAATTTCACGTATAAAACCGTGTTTTATCGAATAAATTATTTTTGTATAATGATAAGGTAAAAAATATCCAAGCCGTGACAATTATAAATCTCTACATGTTGAAAAGTAAAAGTTCCAAACTAGCAGGATTAATGAATTTATGTGAAATTTTTTTTTTTTTTTGTTACTTTATAAAGTCGCACAAAAAATTCATGCAGTTTGGACAAAGTTTCGCCTAAATTTCATCAAATGAAACTTTTTGATGCAACTTATTCGATAAAAGAAAAACTTTCAAAAGGAAAAATAGTCGATAACAGTCGTTAAAATATTTTTTAAAACTCTTCAATCGCAAATTATTAAAAATGTGAAACCATTGACGTTCGCTATTATAAAGTGAAAAAATATATTTTTCAAGGATTACGCATCCCGATCTGCGTAAAAAGCTCGCAATGTCATTCAACGCCGGAGTTTTTACACGACGCTCGGAGTTTTTTTAATTTTCCGAATAAATAGACGAAATAGAAAAAGAAAAAGAAGAATAAGGAACGAGGAGAGTTTGAAGCTAGGTGCTAGGGTATAAGAACAAGAAGGAAGAAAATGAAAAAGGAGAAAAGTTTCGTCGTAGCGACGAGGATGGATTTGAATAAGCCGTAATTGAAGAAGAGCGACCAAGCGACAAAGCCGAAGGAGGAGGACTCGCCCGGCCGCACTTGGAGTCGAGCGGTTCGCGCCTTGGTAAAGAAATCAATTCGATTAATTATCGAGCCCATTCGCTCGAAATCTCTCCAGCTTTCTTCTCTCATTTCTCTGCCCTTCGTTCGATGGATCTTTGCTCGCGCTCTATTGGGATTTTCGTTTTTACGATAAAAATAAAAAAAAAAAAAAAAAAAAAAAAATTAAAAAAATTAAAAAAAAAGGTTTCGTGAAACGGAATGAGCGGCCCGAGTGACGCTTTTGCGCTTCGATTTCGATTTGACGCACCGACGGATTAATTCAATAGGTTTAAAACGGTGCGCGTGGCTTGATGAAAATAAGGGCCGTCTCACTTTGCTTCGAAATCCGATTTCTCCGGTTCTGAAAATTTTATCGACGTTTGCAACGAGCACGCGCTCGCTCGTTATCGAGCTCGACGGCTCGCAAATAAAATGATAATAAATAACGATAAAATCGAAGCTCCGAAAATTATTTGCCCGCGAGCGATCATCGTAGTTTGTGTGTATATATAACTACTATCAAACGGCACTTGATCCTTATCTGCAGCTGTTTATTCGCTCGGGTAGATGTCCAAGGAGGACGTCAAAAGGCTAATGAGAGAGGGAGGAATGGGTTAGGAGATTCGTGTCTTTTTGCATTAATCGCGCTTACCGAGTACGGGGGAGGGGCCGATACGATACAGCGATCCGGCCGTTGCGAAAGGCTCGCGCGCAACCGGCAACTTTACTCGAAGTGGCTGCTCATCGTCGAGCTGCTGCTGGTGCTGCTGCTGCTGCTGGTGCGGCCCCCGGTGCCGTTGCCGATGCTCATGTCCGAGACTGCACCAGAGTCGGACGCTCGATTAACCACGGTCCTCCTCTTCTTCCTCTTCTTACGCTTTACCTCAACTTGGATTTATTTACACACGCTCTTTCTGTGTATAATGTATATCCGTCTTTTAATAAACTCAGTTTTAAACTCGTCGATTCGTTCGTTCACCCTTGCTTAAATTGTTCCGAAATACATTTAATAACTTACTTGATAAAGTGAACTGCAAACGTTATTCTTTAAAGTTGTTTTTTTTTTTTTTTTTTTTTTTCTTTATTATTTCATAAATTATTTAATTTTATTTGCATTTCAAAAGCGACATATTTTGTTAATAATGTAATTTTCGAGGCACAAAACTTTTAGTTAGATTAAGAGAATTGATGCATCAGTTAACGAGTTTGTAAGAATATCGGGTTACTTTATTTATATGATTATTAACTCAATGTCTTGTTTTAAATTTTCATTATATGTACTTGAAATTCATTGAGTTCTCAACGCAAAGCTGTGACACTTGTGTTTTCTAAATAAATTACTATTATTACGGCAAATAATAATTTTGTATTATTATTATTAGAAATGAACTAAAATGAAAATTTCAAATTAAAATTTAAGCAAAATAATGCTTTCACCATTTCCCGATGTCGTATAATAATGCACGTTATTGTGTTTGCTTAAAACCAGCAATCGGTTCTGCGTATAAGAAAGTAATATTAATGAGTTTGACAAGTTGCACGTTTGTTTGATTATTATTTTTATTTAAATGAATTTTTAAATATATGCTCGATAAAAAAAAAAAAAAAGTAAATTTAAATTTTGATGTAGGTACACTATTTAACTTTTTTATTCATTATTAATAACGACAATAGTCATTTGGAAAAAATAAATTTTATTTGAATGAAAAGCTTTGGAAATGATTATATTTTTTAAAGATTAAAAGAATTTAAAAATATAAAATTTACAAATTATTTTTTTTTTTTACATAAATGCAGAATAATCTTCAATTATAGCATTTTTTTTTTGTGTTTTTTTTTTTTCTTTTTTTTATAACTATTTTATAATTATCGTTATAAAGAATAAATTTAAAATTTTAACAAACCATTTCATAATAATAAAAGGCAATTTCTCAACTTATTTTCCACATAAACGTTTATTCAAAAACTACCAACTATTTCGTTGGCTTTTCTACGAAACGTTAGATTTACAAAAGGTCTTAGCTTAAATTATACTTTATTTTTGAAAATCGATAGGAAATAAAAAAAAAAAAAAAAACATATATCGACACTTTTAATCCACCGTGGCAATACGAAATACAAGCACAAACGTAGCACGAAAGAAGCTAAGAAACGAATGCTCGTAATGCGAATGAAAATTAGCCGACGTAAATTGAAGTCAGAAAGGTCTGGCGCGCGCGCGCGTGTGTATGTGTGTGTGCATCGACGCAGCAACTCCGCGAGCGACTGACTACCGAGCGACCGTTTTCCTCTGAATTAACGCGCAAGCCCGCTCACGGAAGCGGAGTCGCGCGCGGGAAATTCGCGCAGGCGCCGCTTATCCAGTTCCTCGTTGCTTGTACTTCGTCTCTCCGTAGACACACACACACACACACACACACACACGCACACACGCACACATACACACACGGTTGTATATGTATGCATGAGTGTTTGCATGTGTTTAGAAACGCGCATAGGTAACCGAGCGCACATTCTCTCGAGGCTCGCTTTCTTCTTTCGCAGGGTTTTGTGAATTGTGGGCGCAATTACAGGTGCGACAAAATGCACTCGTTATGCTCGAGGCGAAATAACGAACGCCGGCCCTTTTTTTCCCTCCGTTATGAACTAAAGTCCATGAATTAAAGTCGCGCGCCGCTGGAGCTTCTGCAAATTTACTTTTCAATTCTCCCGGATAATTAGGGCCTTTTTAAAATTACTGAAAAAAAAAAAAAAAAAAAAAATCGCTCTTCGCTCGCTCATTCGCGCGATATTAATTTAGTCTCCGAGCTTTTACAGTGTAGTATATAAACATATGCGTGCCTTGTGCAGAATTCCATATACGGTTAATTCATTGGCCGAGATATTCCCTCTCTGTTTTTTCACCGAACGACTCCGAGCTCGCGTAAAAATCCCGGATATTAAATGCATATACCTGTTTCGGGTTGTCTTTTTATTTTTACCCCTTTCGTATAGTTATGGGCGCATGTTATTTTTTGAGAACGGGGAGGGGGGGGGCATTGCGAGAAGAGTTTTAATAATAAAAATAAGGTAAATCGCTCGGATAGATGAAAAGTTAAACAAATTTTATTAAAGCCATTAGAATGTTCGAGGGGAAGTAAAACAAAGCCAAGGCGAGAGAGAACAACTTTAGAACGCGCCTCATTTTTATTCCCTTTGGCATGAAAAACGAAGGAATAACGTTCGTTAATTAGTCCGGCCTCGCTTTTGGGGCTAAATTGTTCTATTTACGAGGCGAGCACGAGGCAAAGTTGTTACTGCTCCATCATCACAGCTGCGCGCTTTCCGATAATTATTCACGCGTAAAATTCCATCCACCGACTTGTTTGTATTTTTATTTTTCTTCTCTTTTGCCATTGAATTTTTCGATATCTATGTGACTTCCTGAATTTCTCCAGTATCGACACTTGCTCGATAAAGTACCCTTTTGTAGTTTAAAAAAAATAACGTTTATTTTACGTTTTAAATCAAGATTTTCATAAGAAATACTTTGGTATATTTTTTATAGAAATTGCTTTTTAATGCTTTTAAGACGCGAAACAAATTATTGAACAAGGTAGAATACCGAGAGATTGCGACGCTAATAAATAGGTAAACCGCAAGAATATTGGTCGATCGTTCGCGTTTCCGGCACAAAATAGAACTGCGGTAGGGACGGTGCCGCGCATACCCGCACACTTACGCTTAAACTCATGTCCACGATTATACACCCACAAACACAAACACACACACACAAATATATGTATATATGAGAGACAGCTCGGCAAGCTCTTTGTATTTGCATTATTCAGCTCGGCCATTCTCTCGTTAGCGCAATTGTCAACGCTCTCTTGGCCCAATAATCTTTTACCTCAACTCCTTCCGACCCTTCCCTCCCCCTCCACCGACGAAGCGAAACTCAATTTTTTAAAAATCAAACACAAAGAAAATCTCGCTTTTTATTCCGTCGAGCAATCCCACTCAACGGTTTTTTTTTCGTCACAAAATGTTGTAAAACATAATACTCCTCAGTTCAGGAGGAGGCTTGATGAAAATAAAAGCGATATCACCGAGTGAAAAGTGGAAAAAGTTGAGAAAGAAACGGAGCGAGGAATAAAGCGAGAAGAGGAAAGATATATATATATATGTATAGAGCATTCATTGACCAAAGTTCTTTCGGCCGATGCTAGATTATAAAAAACCATTTGGATTGCGCCATTTCGCGCTGGGTTATTGCACGAGGAAAGAGATTTCGAACGGGAATGGGCGAAAGGTCAAAAGGTAGGAGGACGTGGAAAAGCGTGAAAAGTGTACACGGCACGGATGATGAGCGGGCCGTGAAAGGCTGCAATCTCAAGGATGACTCGATATATCGCGCGTCGGATAAGAGCCCAATGCCGCGAATAAGCTGCGCGCTTCGATGAAAAAACATTAATCACAATGGCAAAGACTCTACTGCGCGTCCTTTCGTCGCTCATTTTTTTTTTTTTCTTTTTCCATCTTTTTGCGAGCTCGCTGCTGGATTAAAATGTTACTTGCACAACTACGGAAAATCTGTGTAATATATTTTTTCTTTTTTTGTTTGTTTACTTTTTTTTTTTTTTTTTTTTTTTTTTTTTTTTTTTTTTTTTTTTTTTTTTTAAATTAAAAATTTTAGAGAGAGAGAAAAAAACGTACGACAACTTAATTTGATTTGGTAAAGTGCGGGTAAAAGTGAAATTAAAAAAAAAAAAAAAATTGATCAAGTTAAACGGTAGAAAAAAAAAAGAGAGATATAAAAACGACAAGGTCTTGCGAGTGACCGCGAGGCTTTAGGTCGGGATTTAACATGGGCGGAAGGTCGCTCTTATGACCGGAAGTAGCGCGAATGTATAATTTATCACGCGATCGCATTAAAAACGACTAGTTTTTTTCTGCCGTTTATTTCATTATTTAATAAGAAACGTCTGAAAATGTTTTACCTTACAAATGGATAATTTATAAATATGGATATGATATTTTAATAACGTGATTTTTTTTTTTTTTTTTTTTTTTTTTTTTTTTTTTTAGTTTATTTAAAACATGCGTTTCTTTAACGTTAAATTCTTTCCTTTCGCTTCTCATTCTGACAAACTTCTTCGCACGATTCGGTTTCAATTTTGTTAAGAGAGCAACCTCTTCCACCATTTTCCGGATAAATCTACAAAATTAAAGAGTAAAAAAAGTTTGTATTATACTCCTTATCGCGATCGATTGGTAAAATATAAAAAATATAACTATTAAATAAATACCTCAATTTTTCTTTCCCTGGTTCGGAAAGATTTACAGCTTTTGCAAGGGGTCCACTGGCCCCATTTTGATAAAAGGCAATCGATTTTACGACCTGAAATATTTATAACGTAAAAGTTTACGTAAAATTTAACAAAGAAAATAAAAATTAAAATGATAATAAAAGCCTATATTTACCATGGATTATGCAAGTTTTTCTGCAGGCTCGTTCGTCGTTGAATCTATTGTCGTTGCCACCGCAGCCCGAATACCGGAATAATAAACATTTGCCCTTTGATTTGTCGTAATAATATTTGTTCGAGTTGTCGTTTTGTCCATCCTTGCACTTGCCTTCTTCCGGAGGCAACAAGCAAAAATCTAAAAGTACGCTCAATTTTATCATACGTTCATTTTTATATTATCTATATTTTAAAGATTTTAATTTATATTTTCTTTTAATTTGATTATTGCGTTTATAATTTTACCTGGTCTTCCAATGGGCTTCATAGTAGTGCTGGATACAACTTCCGTCTCCTCGAACTCGGGTATTTCCTCGAAAATAGAATTACTTATCGTACTGTTAAACGAAGGAAAAATTATCGCCTCGCACGATTGAGTTTGGTAAAGACAAGCGCTATAACCGTAATCCACGCCTGAATCGGCAACCCCATCAAGTACCTGTTTCTTTATGAACTCCTGGAAAATTTCAAACCTCGGATTAATCGTTTTCAAAGATATGTACATATATATATATATATATATATTCCTATAAAACGTATAAAAATATTACCTTAACGCTCCTGTAGCGAAACTGCATTCCACGGCCCTGCGTGACCGAGCACGGAGTCCAATCCGACCATGGATTGTATCGTTGAGCCAGTGCGCAGTTCTTTGATAAAAATAATAAAATAAAAAGGTTATTTTGTTGATGGAAAAATTACCAAACGAAGGAGTTTTTAAAATTTTAACTCATACTTACATACATGTCGACTGGGCAAGGCGGATTGCCGCACTCCATTCTTTCTTCCAGCGGAAAGTTTCCGAATTTTTTCTCGCATGCGATTATTTTCGTGGCGTTGACCCATTTGTAAGAACGCGAGCGTTTTATCGTTTCTTGACCGCAAATTTTTTCGCACTTGGTCCACTCTCCCCATTCGGACAAGGCGCACAATTCCCTCGTAATCTCTTGTTCGCTTAAATGATTTTCGCATTAATTCATATGATATATTATATCATTACGACCGAAGAAATAATTAACTCACCATTTGTCTTTCATTCCTTGGCAAGTTTTCGACTCCTCCAAGTGCATCGTGCAATTGCTGATGCTGATATGTTTTCTCACGGCGCGTCTCCTTTTCGATATACCGGTACCGCATTCGACCGAGCATTTATCCCATTGACTCCAAGAAGTAACGCAATCCTCTGTGATAATCAGAGATCGTTGGAATATTTTATTCAATTTTTTAAAAATTTATTAAATTATATTTCATTTACCTATAATTTGAGTTTGCTGGCAACTTTTCTCCGATCCTTTTAATCGCGTAAAGTGAATTCTCGCCAGGGGCCTTACGTCGTGCGTGTTGTTAAATTTGTCGTAAAAAGGCGATTCTATGTCATTTTGCGGGGGTGGCCAAGTCATATTCAAACTTTGAATAACATCCTGGGGTTCGGTTATTTCGTCGAGATCCTGTTACATTGGATTTTTTTTATTTTATTGTATTATCTATTTTTCATGAATTTTATAAAACTTTTTCCAGCCAATAATTAAAATATATTTTTTATAAGAAAAAAGTTACTTACTTCGTATAATATGCCATTTCGGATTCCTGCATCGTAAGCGTAAAGATTCAAAGTTTTACTTTTGATCCAAGTGCAGTCGGGTTGGCACAATTCTAACGAAGATATACCAACAAACCAGTCGGGCGATGGATCTAAAATATATAATAATTTTTATTATTATATCGATTTTTTAATTTGGGTCTTTGATATTATTCATGCTTACCTATTCTAGCAACAAGCGATACGAGATGCTTTAATCGGTTAACTCGGAAACCCGCAAAAGATTTTCGAGTTTTATTTTGAAAGTTAGCTCCTTGAAATTTTATTAGAGTGCTTATACTTCGCCGCTATAAACATTTTATAAATTAGTAATATGAATAAAAAATAATTATTGTTATTTATTCCGACTATAATCGTATAATCGATGCGAGAAATTATCTGAAAAGACTTACATTTGACTTAAGCTCCAATTCCAAGCCTAAAGTATAGCCTGTCTCTGCAAATTTTTTTAAGCCTTCGCTGGCTTTGGTGTAAGGATCCCAAAATTTGTAAAAATGTGTATGCGATACCCCGATGACCGTTGGAAAAACGGCTAACCATTCCCGTCGAGGAAAATGCTACGAAATTTAAAAAAAAAAAAAAAAAAATTCAATCGAATGTTCTTTCATAATCTCGAAATGATATCGAATTTATTTACTTTTGGATGTGTGTACCTCGACCAAAGTCCTTCAAATATTAATTCATATTTTCCCTCGTCGCACGCGCAACAATTTTTCAATATTTCTCCCGGATCGTCCAAAGTAACTCTTGGATCTTGACAAACTGTTTTATTTGCTATGTGATATCTCAATTCAGTTTCTTTAACAGCGGCTCTAAACAAAACGAACGAAATATACTTTTAATTATCGTTATACGCGTGTGGTACTGTTTTATAATAATAATAGTCATTTGTAGTTATTTCACATTGATAAGATTGAACATTATTAATTGTACATCTATAGTGTATGCAGTATATATATATATATATATATATATATATATTTTTTTTGTACGCAAATAATATCAATTAAAATTTATCAAATAGTTGAATATTTTATTTAACAATAATTTATGTTCAATAATATACGTAAACCATTTCGGCAAATCATTTCGGTTTACAATTAAGTAATGTTTGAATAATTCTAGTAATTAATTGTCATGGGAGTGAGGTATTATTTACCTGAGTTCGATACAACCGCTATTTACGGGTGGACTTTGCCAACCAATCGTTAGGTTTAATTTAGCGAGAGAAACTGGTCCATCGATGATTCTATTGATGCAATAGGGACCGTTGTGAAACATTGACAATTCTTTTTCACGAAGCTCCAAAGTTCCATAACTCATAGTTTTATTTGCGTTCCATATCGTGAAATAAAACTGGGTGAACGTGTGATTTTTTAATTTTGATTTTATCGTTACTGAAAAGATATAATTTTAACGAGTGAATAAACTAGGTTAACTATTTTAAATTTGCGAAAATTATAAAAAAAAAAAAAAAAAATAAAACAAACAAAAAAAAATAAAAAAATAAAAATTATCAAAACTTACTATCGTAATACGTATTTGGAAAATACGTAAGCAAATCCCCGGTGGTATTAACGATCGACAATTCAATAGTATATTGCGATTCGGCTACTTCGTGCCCACTTTCTATCCACGAAATTTTACAATTATCGCTCAAAACACTTGCGACGAAAAAAATGTAAAAATATTTCAATACAGCTTGTCTGTTCATTTTTAATTTCAAAGCCGTGTCAACTCTTCCCACGAGTGACGTATTTTTTTTTTTTTTTTTTATTTTTCTTTGTGAAATTTTTCGTTTTGATATTTTTTAAATTCAGCTGAAAATATTTATTTCATAACCCGGACGTAAAATATAAAAATTAAAAAAATAATAAAAAGCAGTCAGTTAAAGAATATTAATTGACGTTATTGTTAAAATGGATAAAACGTCCATTGCTACGCAAGACTTACGAAAAGTTAAAAATATTCATTTCAACGAATGGGAACGACGTTAAATATTACGATGATTAAATGCTTTAACGGTTTTTCAATTATATATATGCATGTATGTATGTATGTATGCATGTATATATATAAAAAAAAAAAAAAAAGAACAAAAAAAGTAACGCGATATTGTTGAAATCGCCGAAAGTAACGTTATATTTTTATTCGTAAAGAAGTTCGTGAAAAATTTCGAATGAGAAAAGACGAATCTTCGTCGTGATGATGTACATTGCGATCGCGCGGCGACTAATTTTAGTTCTCGTCTCTAAAATTTTTAAAAACGTCCACCCATGTGGCCGGCTTCCGGTTGACTGAGGCAATAGCAACAACGCTTCTTTACCGAAACAAATATATACCCGTAGCGCCGAGCTTGTTGCACGCGCCAATATTTAAGCCCAAAACGATTATTATTTTCAACCGAAGCTTCGATCGTCGGTGTAATCGACTCATAATCGATCATTTTTTTTTTTTTTTTTTTTTTTTTTTTTTCATTTGTTCTCTCGTATTCAATAAATGATCCGAATTTTTTTAAACTTACCGATTTAATAATTTTTAATTTCGAAATTTTTGTTTTTACAACAAAACTTCCTTTTCTTCTTAATATATCGTTAATAAATTTAAAAAAAATCGGTCAATCTTGTTATATACGCTCAAATAAATAAGCAGCTGTTTTCTTGGTAATCCGTTGCAATTTGTGCAAAAACAAAATTAACATTCATAATTAACATGTTTTAACTAAATCTGAGAATGCATGTAATTGGTAAACTTTGCCATCTTTTATCGTGTAACACACTCGAGCCGAACTACAAAATTGGAACGCGCATTGGAACTCGGTAAAATTATTGTGTAGCGTCATTCTATTTATAGAGCTGGGCTCATACTTACAATGCAATAGCTCGTCGTCATAAAAGCTCACGTTTAATATAAAACACTGATATATTATAATATAACGGTGCGATATTTTTTACCTATTAACTTTACATGCGTATATTCGATAGTTTATGTTCGCTGTGGGATGAAACATTGAGATGAAAATTTTACTTTGTTTAATTTCGAATGAATAATTTTGAAATAAATCAACAACGCGAAAGCGAATAAAAAATTTTTTTTATCAACGAATGCGTTTGCGCAAGTAAGTAAATAAAAAATATACCGCACGGTCTAATAATATGATAAATGCGAAGTGAGCGTTGTGCTCGATCGACCTGAAGCGTCTCTCGTAATTATCAGTCGAATGTTTTGTTCGTGCGGAAAATAGCGAGACCGTCGGTTAAAAAGATAGCCTGTACGGGGCGACCGACGGGATAGTAGGTATAGCGCACAAAATTCCGAGGTATATAATGTTTTTACCAAGGATTTAGAACCAATCGCTGCACAATGTCGATTCCGAGAGCGAAAATACCCAGCTCAGACGTAACAAGTGAGTTTAAAGCCCGTTATCCCCCTCCCCACCCCTCCCCTCCCCCTTCCTCCCCCCGCTCCTCCACCCGTCATCGAAATTTTACCATCGAATTTTCAATTATAAATCATTCCGTGATATTTCGTCGCGCATTGAAGGTACCCAGGCAGGGGATTCAAAGGCCGTCAAGAAACCCGTAAAAACTTTAAGAAAACCTCTTTCCCTCTCGCCTGCCAAAAGTAGAATTCCAGCAAAGCAAGGAAAAATTTCTTCAAATACAGTGGTATACAAAATCTTTATCTTTAACAAACGCTCAAATCGATCGATCGATCGAATAATCTAAGCTTTAATTTTGCTTTTCCGTGCTTGAAAAAAAAAAAAAAAAAAAAAAATCTAACCTTCAATGGTTAGGAAATAGAAAACGCCGGTAACGACAAACAAGATGACAAACCATCGACGCCGAATTGGCGACCATCGTCCAAGAGCCAAGATAAGCCGCCGAGTGCGGATTCGAAAATAAAGCCTTCGCTGTCGCTGGGTTCCACCAGTAATGAGAAGCGCGTATGGGAGAACCAGTTCAACATAAAAAGGAAGCGATACATGTCGTTTATCCGAGACATCGAAGACAAGCAGGTTTTATTTATTATTTAAAATCGTATTAAATGTTAAAATTTGAAAAAATCGCCATAACGATAAACTCGAGGAGATAAACGTTCAATGGGCATCGAACAGAAATCATCCGAGACGACGTACCAAGAGCTGCAACAGTTGCGGGAAAAGATTTTGGCCTCGGGAGGCAAAGATCCGGGCAAGCTCGAGGAACTGGCGCCGCCTTGGTCGGTCCACCACGACCAAGTGGAAGAGGCCCCGGATAACGAGGGTGCGGGCGAGCAGCCAATCGTCGGCAAGGAGTTCGTTGCACAGCTCGAAACCCGCCTGAACGCGATATCGGAGTTCGCCCTCGTCTTTTGCCGCGAAGTGCTCGGCAAGCGAGCCTTCTTCATCGAATGGCTCGAAAACCTGGAAAAGGAGCTCGCGGAGACACCGGATATCGAGTACGTTTATATCCTTCGACTTTTTCTCCTTACGTTACTTTTTTAATAATTATCTCCCTTTGGGTAAACCCAAGCTCGGCATTATTTGCATAACGATAATCCTTATCGCAGCTTTAAGGAAAAAATAATTCAACAACTGGAAGGTTTTAAAACGGAAAACACAGAGTTCCATGTACGCCTCGAATCGGCGAGGCAGGAGCAGATTCGTCAAATAACCAGTCTCGTACAGCAAACCACCGCTTTGTGGCGCGAATGCCAATCGTATCGACAAGAACGGCGTCGTGTCAAATCTGGAGATAATTGTAAGAACGAGACACGCACATTTTATCGACAAAATAATATTGCTTTGATGGCGATACCGCGATATAACGATCACCGCTAACACGTCTCGTATTCTCGTTTTAGGCAAAACCGAGGAACTGACGAAGGAATTGCGCGCCGAGAAAGATAAATTGGCGAAAGCGAGGGCGAAGATACGGGAGCAAGAGCACGCGACGCTCAGTAACGAGTCGAAATTACGTCATGCTCAAGAGAGCATTAAATCGCTCGAGGCACAAATTAAGCAAAAGGACGCGAGTATCGAGCAGAAGAACAAGGAGCTGGCGAAATTTCAAAAAAGTCACGAGGCCACTCTCGGAAAATTAGAGAAACAAAAGGATACAGTCGAGAACAGGTGCTTGACGTTTTTAATTTTTGAAAAAAAAAAAAAAAAAATTACATATATACATACACGATTACAAATAAAACGAGCCAAACTTTCCTTTTTATTTTTTAGAGTAAGTAAATTAAAGGAGGAAATCGAATTCAAAGAGAATGAATCAAAAATTTTAATACACGAATATAAAAAGCAAGTCGAAGAAATGGAGAACGAACTCGAGGCCGAAAGAAAAATGAGGTAAATTTAAATTGATATTTTTAATAAACGATTTAGTCATTATTTTATTATTTTAATTTAAAGGCAAGAACTTGACAGGCAATTTGAGGAATTTAAGATAAGAAATGCAAAATTGGAAGATAAATGCAAACAATTGCTCGAAATGAACGAAAAAGCTAAGGATACTATTTCAGGTGAAATTTTTTTTTTTTGTCTTTTTTTATATACATAATAACACGATCACAATTTTATTACTAAACTTAAGATATGTTACGTACATATTAACGTTCTTTAATAATTATAATTTATTTCACAGACGATCAACACACGCAATACGAAATTCAATTATTTAACGATCTTCAAGAAATAAAAAGTATTTTAGTTGAAAAAGAAGAACTTATTAAAAAATTACAACAAGAAAGAGAGGAAATTATAGTGGCGGCAAATGAAGCGGTAAAAATTTTATTTTAAACGTGCGATTTTTTAATCTTTTCATCGGTTGAAATTTTGCAGGATCAAGAAAATGATACTTCAAACAAAAGATTAGCTCTTGAAATATTTACAAAATGTAACGAATATGAAACGTTAAGGAGCCAATTTACTCAGCTTCAAAAAAATTACAAACGAATGTACGTGTTTTGTCTTTTAAATCTTCAAAGAAAAACATTTTTTATTATTTATTATTAAATTTATATCATAAACCATATTTTCAATGATTTGAAAAGTTCATTTGTATATTTTAAAATTCATTTAACGTGTAAATTTGTTTTTTAAATTTTTTATTTAAAAAATAATCGATGTATTATTAAACGTAATAACGATAATGGTTATTCGTTAACGAGGAGTATTTCGTCTTAATAATCGTCGTAGGCAGCAGAAATCGGAGCATCTAGAGCAAAAATTATCGGACATGAATAGACTACAACAAGTACAGTTGAAGGACGGTAGTCGAGCCGCTTACGGAGCTCAAATGATGCAAATGCAACAACAGATCACGGATCTGAGCAGCAGCCTTGCCGAGGCAAATGCCCAGAACGAGGAGCTCGAGAAGACGTGCACGCAGCTGCAACTCAAACTCGAGCACTACAAGAGGTACATACGCAATCAGGATAAGGATCTCAAGGTGAGAAAGGAAATGCAACAGCTACTCCAGCACAAAGATCCCGATGGAAATCTGGAGTGTACCGAGCAGGTTATTCAACGACTACTTAACATCTTTTTTACCTATCCTATCCTATCCTACTAAATTTAAACGAAGCTCTTACACCCACTCGAATAATTTAACCATTAGATTTTACAATTTCGCATCGTCTATATTTTATTTTCATAAATTTTAATGCACCAAATATTTAAATATAAATTTAAATATCGCGATGAGCCGATTATAAATGGATCAATGAATTAAATTTTATTTATTTTTTTTTTTTTTTTCTTTTTTTTTTTATACGTTTCTAGAACTACAATTCCATAAATGTCGAAGATTTGTACGCTACATTAGAAAATAAGGAAATGCAAGTTATGAAGTTGGAGAAGCTCGTTAAACAAATGGAAAAGCAAGAAGAATATTCTCAAGCGCAACGTACCCGACACGAAAGTCGAATCGCAACTTTAGAGGTGCAACTAAAAAAACTACAACAGGATCATCGGTATGTAAATCCGAAACCTAAGCCAATTATTGACGTTCAAACTCGCCAGTTTGAACATTATCTGGATCACTCTGCTCCAACGAATTCTGGGACTCTTTATAATTTTCGATCCAAAATAAATCATCCGTATCAGAGACGTCAAGCGTCTCCAGTATCTGCTAATTTAACAGCACAAGAACAATCGTCCACGCGTAATTATGTACTTCCAATGAATAATGTAGATGATTCGGTTAGGTGTTATCGCAAAAAATACTCAGGAAACGAATGCATATGCGGGGAATTTCATAAAAAGCGAACAGATTCTGAAAAATATGAACACACGAAAAAAATTAACGAATCACCGAAACGCGGCTTTCCAATTTATAAGTGGTTATTGAAGCCATTTATTCGAGAAAACAATAGTCAAATAACTCACAAACGATACTCAAAATATCCGGAGCTGGATAGAAAACCTCGGAATCGACATCGTGGGCAAAAATTATCGCGTCCTATTAATCATACATTTCACGAATCTGCACACTTTATTTATTCTTCACAATATGACCAATAATAAAATTTTATTGTTTTCTTTTTTATCATTTTTTTTTTTTTTTTTTTTACAATAAATCCACAATTTTGTTATATTCATATGAAAATATACATATACCTAATATTTTTTCTAGTGCGAACATGGTCTGTTGACGGGTTCGGTACTCTGCTATTATCAGGTTTTCTTATACTGTGATAAATTCTTCGAGGTTCCTTACACGAGTGCCTAGCCTTTTCATTCAGACCTTGTTTAGCGTTTTAAATTTCAGATTGACTTTTAATTTCTTCAAAAATCTTTATCTTTCTGTTTTAGGAATAGAGGGTTCAGCTTCCTGTAAGGAACTTCGTATTTGCCCAGTAAAACCTCTTTATAATGCTATAATTAGTTAATTAATTAAAAGCAATATAAAGAAAAATTCAACACATACTATCAAATAATATTTCGAATGTAAATTGAATGCAAGAAAAATTTGCTGTAAAAGTTATTAATAATTAATTATTTTGAAGATCTTATATGATTTAGAAGAAAAATATTGGATAGAACTTTAACCATTTTTATAGTCATAACTTTTAAGGTAAATTTATTTTGTATCACAATTTTATAAATAAAAACTATGTACTATGTTTGTTACAATTAAAATATAATTTTTTATACCTAAATTAATCACTTTCATCGCTACTTCCTGAATAAGCACCCAACAAAGAAAGTCCACTTGGTTTAACATCGACATTTGCATTTTTATTTTCTAAATTTACACTTTTACTTTTGCTATTTTGTAGGCTTTCTTTATCATTAGGTGGAACATTTGTAATAAGAATAGAGTTACTTGTTTCACTATTTTCATTATTGTTTGTTACAGTACTAGAACTATTTTTAGGATTTGATGATTTATTTACAGACTTAATAGTAATTCCAAATTTTTTTCTTTTATCTTCTATATTATTGGACCTTAATGATGTTTCTGAAGACGATGTATCCAATGAAGTTGAAACTTTTTGAATCTTTTTTGGTGGTTCGACAATTTCACTTTTATCCAGTTCAATAATTTCTTCTTCCACGATTTTACCTGTTATCTTTTTTTTATTCCTAAATATTTCTTTCACAAGCTGTTCGTCGTATTCCTCCTGCTCTTTCTCAGTTCTTTGCCTTGCAGCTGTAGTATCATATTGTTCCAACATTTGATCATAATTTATAGTTTGCTGTCTACGGTTTAAATCTCTTAATTCTTCCAGTGATTCCAAAAGCTCTAATTCTTGCTTCGATTGTTGTGTTCTTTTTTCAAGCAACTTCATAGGATTAGTAGCTTCTTCTTCTTTTTCTTCATCTTCTTCCCTTTTTGCTTGTTCTTCTGCTAATTTTAAAGCCATAAAATTTCTCGTTGCACCTGCTTCAATCTCATAATCAGTATTTTTTGGATCAGTTTTGAAAGAAATTTCTTGCAAACATCTAGTGCATTTTATATAAAATCTATATATACGAATGCCTAAGTAAGTATCACCTTCAACATCTTCTTTTCTGGCATTAAATTTTTTACCTTTATAAATATATTCTCCACAAGTTTTACATCTCATGTTAAAAGGAGCCATTAAGCGAACTGTGTATTGGCGATTTCGCGCTAATTTCATACGCGGAATTTTCGATGGATCAAAATCCGGTGGATAGTATTTCTACAATAAAGTCATTGAAATTTAATAAACATACTTAAAATAAAAAATTATGTAAATACATGCATAATATACGTATAACCTAAAATAAATTATGAAATTAATTTTTGATACATTCTTTACTTACATTTAATACTTTTCGTTCAGACATTTTGTATACTTCTTTTTAAACAGTAAATATTATTTAATATTATTTATTGAAGTAAAAAAATATAGTAAACTTTTTAAATGCTGTTATATTTTAGCCATACATTTTGATCTCTCATGTGTCATGTACACAAAACATAGCATATATATATTAGACTGCGCCTTTTGTGGAGAAAAATTGAAGCTAAAACTAAAAAGAGAGCAATAATGAAGTGAATGTGTCGCTCTCTACGCGATAGAATTGGAGAAACACCTACGGCGAAAGTGGTTGGGAAAATAGGAAAAACAGCAAAAAAACTCCATTCAGTATACAATGTGAATAAAGGACAAGTTCAATTTACATCTCTATGTCTATTGCATCGCCTATGGTACAAATACAAAACTTTACAGATAAAGAAGACCAGGCTGGCTTTGAAAAAATGCCATCTAACGGCGAAGTAATAAATTTTCCAAAACACCAAAAAATTTACTAACTTGACTATAGATGACGCGTGTATACTACTTTTTTCCGTATAATTTCATATAATACGTTATAATTTCACTTAAGTCTAAATATTTTTCCTATTAATTATTCTATGTTCATGCATGAAAGTCGTTGGTTATGCATTAATTTTTGTATAAAATTTACATAAAGAAGATAATCAAATATTTAATTTCATTAATATAATTTATAAGGTAATCATATTTTCTCATATGTTCTTTTGTTTACGATCTTTATTTGCTAATTAATACAAAATAGTATTGCAACAAAACAACAAAAATAACTGTTTTTTCTTGTCACTTTATGTTTGAACTTTTTATATTATTTCGAAAATTGCTTACTAGGTGATTATTATATTAATAGTTTAATTGATGACATTAAAACTTGGAATATTATGAATAATATCATTTATAAATTAAAAACAATCGTGCTTCAATTGTGTTTCAATTTCTTAAATTTGCTCTAAATTTTTAAAAAAGTATTCGAATAATTTGACGTTAGAAATTCAAAGATATTTCGTTTGAAATATAAAAACTGTATTACTTGTTTGTGAGTTGAAAAGTAAAAAGAAAATTTGAGCTAGTACGTGTGTTAAAGTAAAAACTATAAATTGTTCTTTTGAAAATAATTCATATTTAGACGATAAATTTAAAAAAAAATGAAACAAGTTCAGCGTGTTGGCACTGAAAAGAAAAGAAGCGGAGCGTAAAGAAAAGGAAAGCGAGATATGTAGTAACAAGAAATGCATAGTATAGAAATACGAGTAAAAAATAGAAGAAAAGAAATTATGATGCACAGAAAAGAGGTATATTCAATTATTATTATGAACTTTAGTTACGGTGCATTCACCGTTATTATATAGATAACTGAAACAATGTGTATGTTTTTTTAGTATGTTACAAGATATTCTGAATTCGATATTTTAAAATTTAAAGATAATTTAAAAAAAAAAATTACTATAATTTTTATAAAAATAAACATTTTTTTAAAAATTTTATCCAAATTAAATAAATAATATTAGGAAATATACTTGAATAAGAGACTGTTGAAATATATAAATAATTCATCTTTTAACAAGTTTGCAGATTAAAAAAGCCTACAATAATATGTTTCTTTTATTTTAAAGTCGCATGTACACTTTCTCTGTTTTATTTTATAGCATAAATTAATTTGTTTACGAAAAATGAACTGGCATTAAATTTTAAATAAATTTATAACTAAAAAAATTGATTATAGATGCAAGATGAAAAGAAAAAATCCAGTTAAAAAATTAAAAATTAAAAAATCTACTACAGAATTTTTCTGTAAATTCTAGAAAGTATATACCTTCGTTTATACGCGGTTCTTTTACTTATTCATATACTGCTAGATGTAATACTTAATTTTAAAGTTTTTAGGTGTAAAATATTATTGATAATGCTTAAATGGTTAAGTTATTATCTTGTTTTATGCTATCACGTCTAGCTTCTCGCATTTGTGAATTTGTAGAGTTGAATTTTTCAAGGGGCAAATATAAAATGTGAACAATACGTTAATAAACTATAGCTTTTTAAAATTTAATTATAAATGACTAAAGTATAAAATAATTTATATAAAAACATATTATTCCACTTCAACTGGTCTCTATTGATGTAAGCTTATGTAAACTCAACGTATGCTTTCCAGTTTTTTTCGAAAAAATATAGAAGTGCATATTTAACGCGTAGAATAAGAAATTCTCATGAAATATTTGAAAATTATTCATATTCATATTATATATTTGTTTTGATAAATTCATCTACGTGATGCCACATTTTTATTCTTTTATATTTTAGCTTTCAATATTTATTTCGAATTATGTCGGTTTCACTTCTCTTCATTTAAAAATTCGTCGTCTCTACTGACTGTTGGTCCGCCCACTTCTAGATGAACGAAAGTTTAAGGGCGAACGATAGAAGATACACAGTGTGTTACACATGCACATGCATAGATGTCGTGAGAAGGGGGAATAAGAAGAATATACAGCGACTGAGGGAGAAAAAGAATTAAGAGCACTAAAAACAAGCCCTCTTGTATCTATATATACTTACGTGCAGCATGAGTAATAAGCACGGTAAGAAGCGTGCGCCTGGTATATAGCAAACGAGTGCACGACACCGGGTCAGAGAGGGGGTACCGACGAAGGCGTTTCGTTTGGTTGGCCCCGTGGTTGCTCGGAGCAAAAGAAAGACTGAGAGACGAAAAGTGGGAGGCTGAGGTGGGAGGGGGAGGGGAGGGGAGGAAAGAGAGAAAGATAGAAAGATAGGTTGTCGGAGTCGAGTCGGGCTGCGGCGCGGCGCCCCTGCATTTACACGCGCCCGCACCGAGAGATAGTTGGAGTTGCAGACGCGCGCCGAGTCCTAGCGGGCGATGTACTTCTCGCCTTCTTCGGCTCCCCGCGTTAACCAATCCTCGTAACTGCACTTTCGCTTTTATTGTTTAATCTCGCTCCTTTTAAATCTCTCGTCCAAACACGGTGACACTTGTCGATTAATCGTTGTACACGCGGATTTGCATTTTCTCGGAGTTTTACACAGCGGATATGGATCAGTGCATATGTAATAATCGTTAGTGTGTAGTTTTTTAGTGAAGTTTTGCATCAATTACATTTGTCCTTTAATCTGCAGTGTAAATGTGTGCACGCAAAGAAAGTGAAGTTTGAATACGATTAATCGACGAACGAAACGAGCTTTGCTCTAGCGATTACTCTTTGCTGGTAAGACTAGGACTTTCTTTCATTATTTATCAATGTCCATTAAAAAAAACGCAGGATACTGAAAATTAAGCAATATCTTTCATTGAACTTTTAATTGCCGTTATTCAAATAGTTTCTTCTAAGATCCTTTAACTATTGTTAACCTGTTGTCAATTTGAAAGATGTATTTTTACCAAACTGTAAGGAAGTAAGGTGTAATTAAAGAACAAGAATAGTAAGGTATTAATTTCAATTAGATAATTGCTTATATACACAGTGTGTACTTAACTGTAGAACACTCTACTACCTTTAATAAATGTGTGGATATGTAAATAACTTAAAGCCGAGTGATTTGTTTACAATGATCGCATGTAGTTGCGCACATAGAGAATAAACTTTCAAAAATTAGTCGTTAGTATTTATTCTTACCAGCATTTCTGGATTCAGTGAAATTTACAAACTTTAGTTTTTGCTTCTTATTTATAAATTTATTAATTTTTAAGGAGAATCGCAAATTCATAATAAAATTGCGTCGGTGTTATGTCGAAGGATCAATAGTTTGGTTTTAGTGATAACATAAATCAAAAGCGAATAAATTAATTTAGCATCAGAATCGTCGTATAATATTTCAAATAATTTTTTATACAAGGAAAAATGAGCGAGAGGAAACGAAAGTATGATGGAAGAAAGAGAAAAATCGCTGGGAATATAGAAAAGTTTGAGCCGGCACAGGGCAGTCAGTAGTCGCGGCGTTGTCGAGCGAGACGTGAGTCACAGTATGTTGCGCGTAAAGCGCGTTGCGGTACCGAGAGTAACGCCGCTTGTCGCAGATTATACGTACACTCCTACCCGTACCGGGGAGTCGCTTCGAGTTCGATGCCACGAAAGCGAAGCAGTCTCAGAAGTAAGGCACACCGTGCGCCTAACTGTGCGCCGTCGGGCAAGGGACTTGGAAATAATATAAGTATAGAGAAAGAGAGAGAGAGGAGCGGGAGAAACTTTGGCTTTGTGCGTAATTGCGCCTTGAAGCGTGTCGTCTGCTAGTCGTTAGATCGGCCGCGAAAGAAGCGCAATCCCGCACGCGAATCACGGAGAACCGCTGCGCCTTGAATATTTTCCAAGCCCGGAGGTATCGCCTACAGCTGCGGAAGTCTCCCGGCAACGCTGGGGGCACATCGGCGCGCTCGCTTCGATAAATAATTATTTAGCAACTCCGACGTTTAACGCTTCTTCTTCTCGCTCTTTTGCTTCTTCTTGCTTGCCTCCGAAAATACCTGCGCACCTTTTCCACCGAACGAAGCTACATCGTTAATCATCACAGTGCACAGTTTACCGCTTCTTTATATTTATTTTCATGCGCCGTAAAATTACAGCTTTAATTCGTTATTTGATGATAATCCTAAATTACAACAAGCTGAGAACGTTTTTACGAGCGGTTTTTATCAATTATACAGTGTGCGAATACAATCCATTGTGGACTTTTTATTGTAAAGGCTTACTTAAGCGCAATTGTTTACTCGACAATGTTGCAATAAAACTGCGTCCGTTTTTTCCAACTCTTACCGTATTTTATATATATATATATATATATATATATATATATATATATATATATATATATATACAGTGGCATTATAAACGATAGGCATTAAAATTTAATCAAAGTCAAGAGTAAAATTGACATAGGTTCGAAAAAATTTTTCGGATCGACAAACGAGTATTACTGCAGTATAAATGATTTAAAAAAAATTCCAGTGACAAGTTTACGCATGCAGAGCCTCAAAAAATGAAAAAAAAAAAAAAGAAAAAATAAATAATTAAATAAACTAATGATTCTCACGCATTATGTTAATTCGTAAGTTTTTAATTTCCGGTGTTCGATGCCGCCATGGATCGTTACTTCTCGCATAAGCATCGATACTTGCGTACTTCTATACGTGTTTAAAAGAATCACGTGCTAATGTGCAGTATATATTTCATCGAGCGATAATTGCCTTTTCTTCGCTATAAGCAATACGAGCTCTGAAATTTCTTATTATCCGCATTACTTTTTTTCTCCCGCGTTCTTCCGCGTTTGCGCTCGTTGTCTTTCTTGGAAATATAAATTTATATAATTTCCGCGTGCATGTATACATGTATGCGCCTTTTTCAATTAGTATAATGCAAAAAAAAAAATTATTGTTATTTTGTATATACTGACGCAATTTGATCATACATTATACATCTCAATCGTCGTTAAGTCAGTACGAAAACATTATTACGATTGAAATCGTTTCAGTGAATTGACGATTTATTCATACAATTTCACATATAATTGTTAACATAAATTTATGTTTAAAGTGTTGAAATAAAAAAATGTATAAACGGGTTTGAATAATATCTAATAAAATTGCATTATTTTTAGAAAATAGTGCTATGAATGGGATTAAAAACCCAATAAAACTCGAAAGCACATGATTAAAACTTTCATTTTGATACACTTTGTAATTGTATTTATCGTGCGAAATCTACGATTCATTTTTTATGCCGACTGAAAAAATCCGCTACTTTCTCAGTCGGTGAATATTACAGCGTACAGTTGATTATCTCTTTCCTTCTCTCTAAATATACATATATGTATATACGTATGTATATAGCCGTTAATTAAACTACGAAGATTATATACTTGATGCATTAAAATGCAAATTTTGTGAATGATTAGCAGTCGTTTACGAGGTGCAAGCACATAAGCGAGAAAAGGCAGCAAAGCGAGCACGAGTAGTAAAAGTACGTTTCCTCTCTCATTGTGCGCGGCAGGCGAGCGTACAAGAGGCGTAATAACCATCGCGCGATCTTCCTTTAATTATTATTGTTATTAAGTATTATTCGATTACTTGCACTTTTACTCGTCGTTTATAAAAATAACGGAAATTTAAAACAGCTTTAATTTGTCGGTGTCGGGATTCCAAAAGAAAAAAAAAAAAAAAAAAATTTTTTTTCTTCTTTTCGAAAATAAATAGACCAGCATTGGTATCGACTTTATCCGACGATTGCTCTTATTTTTCATAATCATCGATCTATTCAACGGTTTCTAATAATTATTTTCCATTTTCGATTAGATTTTACGAGAGCAAAGGTGGACCGAGGGGAGAAGACACGCGTTACGGATTAAAGCAAGATGTATGACGATGTCGAAGAAAATATTGAGGCAGACGGCAAGAAAGAGAAAGAGAGAGAGAGAGAGAGAGAGAGAGAGAGAGAGGGAAAATAAAGGGGGAGAATAGACGAAAAGAGTTGTAGAGAGCGAGAGAGTGAGAGAGAGAAAGTGGGTCGCGAGCTAATTCCGTATCGTATAGTTTAGCGGCGAGAAGCGAGCGCGCATCCCGAGGCTTTCCCTGCACCGGTGCGCGCTTCCCGAGCCAATGCCTTTGGCGACTCGTCGTTAAATACACTCCTCGTGCGAGTGCGACGCGCAACTTGGCGCTCGCGTGTAAAAAAAAAAATAAAAAATAATAATAATAACGATAATAATAATAAATAAAGATAACCACCGAGAAAAAAGTTGGAAGATCCGGAGAGCGGAAAAGTTAGAAAGGTATATCCGTTGGTAGACGCGTACGCGTACAACTACGTAAGAATTAAAAGCCATTCGGCACGCACGCGTTTCTTCTACTCGGATTTCCGCCTCGGCTATGAAATTTCGACTTTTGTGCGCAAATCCACGGTAATAAAATAACGCTCGCTGGTGTATTCTTTCAGCTTTCGGTTGTTTTATTAACGGGCTTTTCACCTCGTAGATAGAACCTCTGCGTTTTCGTTCCTCTCTCTCTCTCTCTCTCTCTCTCTTGCTCTCTCACTCTCTTGCTTTACAACTTGCTACCGCACAATTAAAGATTATTCGTATTTACTTATTTTTTTTTTTTAAACCCAACTACCGTTCATCGATAAATATAAATTAAATTTGTTTTACTTTTCTCTTTAAACGTTACTTTCGCGATTGACTTTTTATATACATTAATGGTGTTTGAAATTCAAGTCAAGGTTGCGATCCTCAAAATAACTTGAATAAAAAAAAAAAAAAAAAATTAACGACGTCGATGCTTCCTTTAAAAGACTCTCGTAAACACAGCAAAAGTTATCATTCTTACGTATATACAGACTTGTAATCGTTTAAATTATCTTTCGCATTGCTTCGCGAAAACTTTCCGGCGACGACGTTGTTAAAACAAAGTTGGCAATGTCACGTTTGCAGAGGAGGAAAAGCTGCGATGGTCATTGATGTATACATATACCATAAAATTAAAGCGCCAAGGTACTCGCTCTCGAAAGGTACGCCAAAATCGGTACTTATACGGTTACCGCGAGATTATGCGGCTGTTCCGTATGAGTCGAAACCGGTCGGCATTCCTGTCAAGGACGTCTCCGTGTTTGGTACACGCGACGCGAAATAATGTGCGCGTGTTGTGTCATAAATGCAGCTTTGACTTTCTTTCCCATCGTTAAAAATCGTTTTATTATTTTGTCCCGGTTTTCGATTTGATTTATTATAATCGCTAAGTTTTCCAAAAATTTGATTAATCGCATATATTTGAAATATTGTTCTATTTGCACCTAAATATTTTCTACTTTTTTTTTTTAAATTTCACATAATTTATATTATTATTCATATTTAATAAAATCTTAAGTTAATAAATTAATTTAAATTAAGTATAGTTGAATAATTAATATTGAGAATATTTGAAATTTTAAATCCTTTGGAAGTTCGAACCGATAATCCGATAAAATAATTCGATTATTATTTATTGAAAAATTTTTTGCAAAATTGATTAATTTATTATTAAAAAATTACTCGAAACAATTTTATGATCAATTGAATCAATTGAAAAACATACGCGTAAGAAAGTAAAAGACGAAAGAACAAATGACACGACAGTTTGCATAAAGATAAAATAGTCAATTTCCATTTTCAGAACAAACGTCTGTTATGTATAAAAAGAAAAAAACTGATCGACTATACGGTAAGGCGTTAAAACTTCCTGTCGATTCTTGCCTTTGGAGAATAGCGGGAGAGAATCAAATGACTCACAGCGCATATATAAGTACTTGCTGGATGTATACAAAGGAAGGAAAAGAAAAAAAAAAAAATGAAAAAAGAAAGACGAAGAGGCACACACACACACACACATGCGTCGTCGCGTTTTCGCGCGCACACTCTCACGCGTCCGCTCTACGATACCTATCGACTCCCCCGCGCATACGCGCATACACACGTAAGCGGTTTATGCGATGGGAATGTAAAGCGTCTCGATGCGCGCGTCCGCGGTAAACTTCGTCTCGGTTATTTATTTGTATTTTTGCACTTACTCTACTCCTCCTTTTTTTATCTTTTCATCGCAAACTATTCGTGCCTATCTCGAATTTTCGACGCTCGACTTTATTTATTTATTTATTTTTTTTTTTTTCTTCGATACAATATGTATAAAATTACTCGATGATTGCAAGATAAATGTGCAGCAATTCGACATCGCCAATTTTCTCGATATGCCGCAATGCTTTGAAAAACGTTGATATGTATTTTTACTTACATGCTTATTGGTACAAAAAAGTACAACCGTCATCGCCTTTAGCTTAAACTCTAAAAGTTATTTTTCGAAAATATCTCAAAAAGAGGCTGGAATTTTTTTTCGGAACGTTTTTAAATTCCTGAAAACCGTAGTAACGGCATCGATATATACAAAAAAAAAAAGAAAAAAAAAATTATCCTTTTTAAATTATTAATTTTTATTTCTTTATGTGTAATAAAAGTTTTATTTAATTTTGTCATTACAGGAGCAAAGTGCGAATGGAGATTAAAGCGAAGGGAAGGCGTAGGTGGGCGACGAAAAGTAAAGCAAGAGCGAAAGATTTGAGCGATGACTCTTCCGGTATCCAGCTACGAGGAACTCCTCGATCAGGTTCGAGAACTTACCCATGAAACGATACTCATCCACGAACAAATTTCCTCCGACTTGTGCAACACTATTGACTCTTCCGACGTTAATCACAATCTCGCCCTTATACAAAAGAACTACGAAAAAGGTAACTTTATCTTTACCTTTACATTTACATTATTATTTTTTTTTTTTTTTTTTCAACATTATCTTTTAATTACTCTTTCGCCTGATGTTATTATGTACTTATAATGTTAACTCGCAGATAAAGATATTGCTCAATTAAAATGAACACAACATTTATTAGCAATCTATAAATTTTAAATTAAAAACTTTCTTTTAGTGCACTTTATTTTATATAAATAATCTGTTTAATCTTTTTCAAATCTATAATCTTACAACCTTGTAAAATTTTCAACGTTGCAACACCGCTAACATTTTATGTTGAAAAAACAAATGTATAAAAATGAATCATTTTTAAAATTTTAAAGTTCTGACTGTAACTGTTTTTTTTTTTTTTTTCATCTAATTATAGTTCTGTAAGAAATTGAAATAATTAAAATAACTGTGTGTACAATGTTGAGACAATTGTGAATACGAATTGTAAAACTGCTCGGTTTCTCAACGTAAGCTGTTAATGATGAAAATGGCTTTAAAATATACCATTAACGATGTATTATAGTTTGATATCACTTTTACTTTGGTAAATCTTCGTGTTTTTCATTCACCAGTATATTCTTTTACGTTTATGTTTCTGTTATTTTAAATTATGAAAGACTTTTATATCGATCTGATTAATTATAAATTTAACAAATTATTATTATTATTATTATTATTATATTTTTAAATCAAGCATAATTTATTTGTGCATTACACAATGAGCATCTGATTGCATGTATTCTATGCAATACCGTACTTCCATCATGTTAACATACGCGCGAGTGAATATATCCGATCCGAAGCGTAGACTTTTAAACTATATTTTAAACATTTTTTAAAATATTGCGTGATTAACAATTCCTATCCTATAAGCAACTAAAATAAAAGTACCATAAATTTAAAGTTGGATTAAAATAAAAATAACTCCAAACATTTTTTAATTATTCAGTGAATTATGTTGATTATTTTTCTTATCAATAATTTTCTTTTTTTTTCTTTTGTTTTTAAGAATAAAATTCGCCATTTTTGTAAATTTTAAATAAATTGAAAAAAAAAAAAAGGCTTTATTTATAGTCAATAAAATATAGTTCCATTTTTTGTCAGGACTTTAATGTTGTTACTAACTTTTTTATATTTAAAAAATTTTATATATTGAACTTCGTTGTTAAATGTCGTCAGAAAATTGAATAGTGTTGACTGTGCAAAAATGATTTGTAGATATTTTTTGTGTAATTGAAAAAAATCTGTTAAAAATAAATTAATAACGATTGATTTACTTAAATTGTATGTATCCGTGTCATAGCAGCGACGATACATCGAATGTAAAAATAACAATTGAAGAAATAATTTATAAGAAAGTATGCAAAAATTTTTTTAATAGATAGAAAAGTATATAATCTTTTTTTATATAATAGAAAAAATTGATTACTATTTTCCATGCTTTACTTACATTAATCTATGGAGTGAAAACTTTTCGGAAATAATAATGCGCCAGTTATGTTATAAGTTTCAATATCCACACTGAAAACAAATTTTCTTCAAGGTTAAGATTCTTTTTTTTTTTTTTTAAGTCATCATGACCCATCAAATTTAAAGAATTCACTTAAATACTAAAGATCTATTGTAAGTATAAGACTTATAAAAAAGTATGTTACAAAAAAAAATATAAAACTTAAATTTATTTTCTAACTTCAAATCTAGCATTATTAAAAAAAAAAAAAAATTCAAACTCAATATTTCTTTAATTAATAAGTTTAAAAGTATAAAAGATTTTATTTAATATTTCGTCAATACTATGTAATATGTAAAAATAAAGTTTTAATCCACTAAAATTTTCAGCCCATTATACTTGTAATATTGCTATAAATGAAAAATAAACGATTACACAAAAGTATTAAGTAAGGTTAAAAATATTGCGCACTTTTTCTTTAATATCTAAAAGAGAAGGCAAGTCGTTTTGTCATGTCTCTCGGTCAGAAAGAAATAACCGAGCGAAAAGCCCAACGTTTCTTTTTGGATGTTTTAGCCGGCAGTTTAAAGCGTTGAACCGCGCTCTTTTTCTTTCTTTTCGTCTTTGAATGAGTGCGAGGGACAAAAAATTATCCGATGCTGAGAGCGTATGACGAAACGAAGAGAGAAAAAACGATCTACTGGCTAAAGTGCGAACATCTCGTAACATGTTTGAATTCGTGTTCAACTTTTACAGTTAATCATCTTCGTTAACGATGACGCCGGCTGTTTTTTTTTTTTTTTTTTTCTCTTTTTAATTTTATATTTTTCTTTTGAAGAATTTTATAAAAGATTTCGAATGAGAAGGCAGAACCAATAAATTTATTAAATTTAAAAGCTGTATTCTTTTTGAATTTTTTTATTCTCTCGCCACTTGCGCGCGCATTTTTGTTTATCGTGCCTTAAAAATTATTGCCCGCATAATTCGTGTCATGATATCTACTACATAGTGGTGTTGATTACAGGAATAGAGTTGGCTGACAGCGTCATTAAACAATGTGAGCAGTCTCGACATCTCGACGCTGCTGAGTCCTTGCCGCCGCCCAAACAAAAGTAAGATCCATAAATTTGCATATAAGTTATCTATCTACTAGAAAAAAAAAAAAAAAAAACTTATAATATTTACTATACTAGTGTACAAAGTCTCCAACCAATTCTGCACGAAGGTGCGAACATCGGGATCAAAATTCCACCAGGAGATCCAACATCTCGACTGAACGCTTGGCGCGATAAAAATCGCCATTTGTTACTTCAGGTAAGTTGCTTCTCGTTATCGTAAAAGATTGCAGCGTTAAAATATTACTTAAATTTAACGTTGATAAAAGTTTGACAAAATCACGTAATAATTTATGCAAAACAAATTATTATCGAGAAAAATAAAAATTTTTTTTGTACCAGCTTGCTACATGAAAATTTAAAAAATTAGTTTTTACGGAAGAAAAAACGTTTGGGTAGAGAGTTTAAAGTGAACTAACGTCAAGGTTAGACGATTACCAATCGTGCAAGTTTGCTCTCTAGCGCCCAGTGGCTCCCGTCCGGCCCCCGTCCTCCGCCTCGTGGGTCGAAGCCGCACCCGCGGAAAAGTAAGCGAGACGGAACAGAGTTTGCGCGCCTGCGCCCATTTCGTCTAACGTGACGAACTTCAAAAACCTCTTGAATCTCCTGCCACTGCGGCATGCGACAAGCTTTTGCTCTTTTTGCTTTTGATAGTTCAATAAGTTAGTTAAATACGGCAATACGATTAAAAATGCTTTTATAAGCCGCAAATAATAATTGTTCATCGTGTCCTTGGAGATTTTTATGACATTTAATGATGTTATTGAGTAACAATAGTCTCATGATAAAGATTGCAGAGATTCGCGAATTACGTCGAAAGGAATTCCAAAGGAAACGAAAAATGAAATATTCGAAAATCGTAACGCTTTTCCATTCGATTATAACGCCAGCGATAGTCCTTTGCCGTATACATCGAGCACTACAGACAGATGAGAGGGAAAGCGAAAGAGGGAGAATTCGGTTGGGATGCAGGGTTGAAGGTTACTTAACTATACGGTGTAGCAGAGAGAGAGAGAGAGAGAGAGCGCCTCAAGCGCATTTATTGATCGCAATGCCGAAGCGGCACGTACACGCGAAAAAAAAATTAATTTTCATCTGTATATAATATATGTATATATATATATACAATATTACTTATAAATAATTGCAAATTCATTATTTCACAGGATTTCATATTCATGAATTCCATCGCTTGTAAAATATGTTTTTTGCAATTGTGCACAAAGTGATCGAGGTGCATATCGTAACTATATTTCCCTTTTTTTTTTTTTGCAAATTTAAGTATTTTAAATAATAACTTCCGATGAATTAAGGAATATTGACAAAATAAATAACGATAAAAAAGACTATGTTAAAAAAAAAAAAAAAAAAAAAAAAAAAAAAAAAAAAAAAAATAGCTAATCGGCTAGCCCTGCGGTGTTGCTCTGATTACGGAAAGCTAAAAATTCGATCAAGTGTAAAATATCTGCAAAGTTGCTCGCTCCAGATTCACGCGTGCTTCTTTGCTTTCTCCGAATGCGAGCACGCATTGGGAGGCGCGATTTCATTGCTCGTGCCAACTCCCGTCAACGTCTAGCCTATTGTTTCGCTGTATCTTTCTCTAACGGCTCAATGAAACAGCGAGCCAGCTAGAGAAGTTGAAAATAGGAGAAATGGTTAATAATTGAAAATAACGCTCTTCATTTTTAAAATTAATTAACCAATTTGATCCTTTTTAGATGATATTTTATGTTAAATTTAAAATTATACAATTAAATGGGTCAAAATTATTAACAATAGAAAAAATAATAGTTAAAAAATAATAGATTGATGCGTTGGTATTTAAGTGTTGTTTGATCTTTTTAGAATTTAAAGATGATTTTGCAAGTCTCCTTTTAATATAGTTAATTGTTTTTTCAATTTCTTTTTTAGGTGCAACTAATTATAAATATTTAATACACGCAAGCCAATATACTATATAGAATTAATTAAAAACGCTTAAAAATTAAAACGATGTAATATTTATGTTCAAATCTACTGTACTATAAAAATTAATTTTAAGTACGAGAGCGTTGAATTAATTTGTATCAAGTTTACAAAATGGAATCAAATTAGAAGATGTAAATATATACACGCAATAGAATTGATGTTGAAAGGAAGAAAGCACAACGGCTATACTTAAGGAACATTTTTTTCGAGTACATAATGGTTAAAAAGCATATTCAATGAGAGAAATTAATTTTCTTTTTTTCTTTTTTTTTTTTTTTTTTTTTTTTTTTTTTTATAAGAATAATTAAGTTAGAAAAAATGTAAATTAAAAAAACTATGGTCAAGTATTATGAAAAAGATATACTGAAGGTACGAGTGAAATACCGATCGAGCAGAGAAGAATGTATAAAGGCGAATGACACACTAAGGAAAAGAAGAGCCCTCTCATTATCAACGGTGACAAAGAAGTTGCAAGCTTTGCATCTTAAAACATTATTGAAAAGTAGTATCTATCATACTTAAATGTCTTTGCCTGGAAAAGCTTTGTACTATATTCGATCGAATGAATAATTGCAACGTGACAAAAAGATATTTTATTTATCCAACGTTTCAACCTTAATTTTTATTTTGAAGCATAAAAAAAATGTTTATTTCGGAAAATCTTTACTTTTGCATAAGAAATTAAAAAATAAACTCATGGAAAAGAATAATGTAAGAGAAAATAATATATATATTTTTCTATAACATATTATAGAAAAAAAAAAAGACATTTATACTATATGCAACGGCGCACGCAGCAAACAGAGCCAAGCCCAATCTCTCGGTAAACTCAGCTTTTCTTCTCTTCATCTCGTATATATATTGGCCTAACCTAAGCTCATTTATTCGAGCGTCGCAACTGCGCCAGCGCTTTTCTCACATCGCTACTCTCACAATTCTCTCTAATCCTCTACAGCTTCGTTCTTGCCCTATAGTTCCGACGCTCGATGGACAATTTTTATGTTTAAATTGTGCACTTTCTATCGGCACTGCAATAAATATCGTTTTGAAAAATTTAAAATAGATTGTGTTCGGTGATTTTGAATAACAACGATCAAAGTGTTCAGTTCCTCAAGGGCTTTGTAAAAATGAAAGATAACGAGATTGAAAGAGGAGACTGATGGACAAAGACAAGTGAGAAGATTGTATAAGGAAACCGATGCATATCTATTGCTGGAGTGAAAGTAGCACCAAGTTTGAAAAGCTTTGCTCATTTATATATCTAAAAGGGAAAATAGTAAAAGTATAATATTGTAACGATAACGATGAAAGCATTAAGTAGAAACGGTCTTCGGTACAGCGCTAGAATAACTGAAATAATGCAGAGTTATAGTCATAAAATTTGTCATAGTTCGAGAGTGAAAGGATAGACGAAGGAGTGGAAGCGCCGCACCGAGTGCGGCAAGTGCGCCGCGTCTATTAACGGTGTTTGCGAAAGAGCGCGTGGGCGAGCCAGCTAGCCGACGAGCGCCGCTGCAACTGATTAATTAATCAGTGGTTCATTATCGCTGGTAAAACCGAGGACACGAGCTCCCCCCCGATGCAGTTTTAAAAAGCGCCTCCGCACGTCGAACGTCTCTGCGCGAACCGTGCGCGTGCTACGGACGCTAAGGACACGAGCGGGCGCGAGAGTAGGCGCCGTTATTTTTAGAAAGTCCAGAAAGGAGATTGCCGCCGACGGAATTATTCTACGGAAAGAAGCAAAGCCGATTGGAGCAATTCAAGGCCGCCGATTCCAACCCATCGATTTGAGAAAGTTACGAGAAGCGTCTACGAGAGGTACAAGTGCACGTACTCGTACAAGTGCACGATGAAGATGCACCTGCATCAACTGCTACCGGGGCGAAGAGCGCAAGACTTCGAGGATAAGCGAGCACCGCGTCTGTATACGATGGACGAATATGAGAAAAATCTAACCGAACGCGTTTTATAAAATCCCGGCGAATTACAACCAATGTCAGGTGTGTGTAGCTTCCGAGCGGAAAGAGAAAATTTTTCATCGGCTGTGTCGCAACCGCGCTCTCGGCCGGTAAGCCTCGTAACCCAGCCGCCGTCGAATTCGCGCGTTGAAAGCGCGGCCGGTCTACCGCTAGCGAGCCGCCGGCATTCGGGAGGTTGCGCACTCGCGAGCTTTTGAAAATCTTTGCTTCGACGCCTGCGCGCCCGCTCCCCGAGTCCCGGCCGCCGGCAGCGCCTCGGCGACGACGACTCCCGGAAGCTCCAGTCTCCCCGCAAGAGAGAGAGAGAGGTAGAGAGAGAGAGAGAGAGAGAGAGAGAGTCCGCCGCGGCTCGAAGAAAAAGCTGGCCAGCCCGCAGACGCGCTCGATACGCCGCGAGCGGGCGAGCTTCTTTTTATTATCCGGGCGTGCGCGCGTGCCTGCGAAACCCGTGCCCGCTCGACGATGCCGTCGACGTCGCGGATCCTCGATCTTCCCGGGCGGCCGCTCGGCCCCGAGGTTAAAAGGCCGTACGGGCTACTTTCCTAAGCTACTTTAAAATCTTTTTAACATCGTGCGCTTTACTCGAACGCGTAAAGGTAAATAGAGCTATCTTTTTTCATTCCGAGTGTGAGAAAAATCGCGATAAACGTTTACGAGGGCACGCTTAAAATCGACGTATTTATCCGAGTATTCTTTTTCTATCCAAAAGTGCAGATAATAAAGAAAATAAAAAAAATAAAGAAAAAGAAAAAAAAGAATAGAAAAGAAAAGAAAATTGTCGAGAGCACTTCGTCTATATGAACGGATACGGAGTACGCAAGCATCGGAAGAGAAAATCAATAAAGAAAGAGATGAGACGCATATAATGGTACTGCCGCCAACTGGTTCTTACCGTTGTGTTTACCACCTTACCGTCGTCTTTTTCCTATAAAAATATAAATTATCCAATGACGTATCTTAAAACGTAGATTAAACAACATTCGTACTATATAACAACCATTAAAATTTAACCATGAATTTAATGAATTTTTAATAATCAACATTTGCATGTATTTTATAAATTCGCAATTGAAATTAAAAAAAAAAAAAAAAAAAAACAACAACAACAACAACAAACAAAACAAAAACAAAAAGTATAAACTAGTGTTTTTCGAAATAAAAATGTTTATCAGTACGACGAAGCAAATTGTGATTGCTTAAAAATATTTGAATAATATATTAATTAAATTAATATCTCGATCGTGAAACAAAAAAAAAAGGAATTTAAAAAATAGTAAGAGAGGTAAGAAAATGCCAGGAGAGAGAAGCTTTCAAGGTACGAACACTATGATTCCACTTCCGCGCAGCGGACAATTTTCGTCGTGCAATCGTAAATCTTTCGTGGTAGATAGCAAACTTGCCAAGACCGAAAAAAATCAGCTACGCTTGATAATGCAGGCCCGACAGTCGCAGGATAAGGAAGACGAAGATGAGGAAGAGGAGGAAAACGTCGAGTTTACAGAAGAGTATAATACACAAGCGACTAGTGATAATTTCACGCGGAAAGAACGAAAAATCGGGAAAGAAATGAGGGACGAGGATTTTGGAAAAAAATCGTCGAAAATGAGAAAAGCAACAATCTTCAGATACAGAGCTAAGGTGATTTTAAGATTATCCGCGGAAAATCCAACGTTATTTTAATTATAAAAAATATTTTTACTCATTTTATCGAATTATACGCGAAATGAATATTTATTGAAAAATTTATTTTTAATTCAAACTACATCTACTAGCTAGATGTAATGTTATATAGCTTATTCGCTCATTTTTTAAAACCCAGTTAATTTTTTAATATCTATGTATGTTTCGATTGTTTCTCATACCATTTATCATTTATTATACTGTCCATTCCCCATTTTGTATCTTATTTATTTCTTACGGCTTTGCGACTTTTTCACCTTCTAATCGAAGCGTCGATGACTATCGTGCTACAGTTCATTGAAATATTAACGTTACTAATTAAATTATTCGATAAAAACTGAATGAACGTGAATTTGAAAAGCCAAAAGATAGTCAAAATGAACTATTAAATAAATTGCGTTGCATCCTTAAAAATAAAAAATTTTAATTTAATCGTAAATGTATACAATTTACGTAGGCAGTTTTAAAAATTTAACAAAAAAAAATTTATTCGATTTTTAAATATACATTCATACGCGAAGCGTGAATCTACAATTACAGAAAGTTGCATATAATATTTACAGACAAATGTGCATATTTAACTCACGATCACTTCGGAAATAGCGTAATTTAGTGAGAGTCGGGAAAAAGTGTGCAATAATATTAATAAAGTCATTATTCCCACTACGAACGACGAATCTCCTTTCTTCTTCCTGGCTCCGAACGATAAATTTCAACTTCAAAAAGTCATACTTAAGGGGAACTCATGCCATTACGAGCGCGCTCGCTCTCTCTCTCTCTCTCAGTCTCGGTTGTTCGAGAAACGAACGAAGCGACGGCTCCAACTTTAACGCGCGACTCAAATTGCGAGGGACAATAAATGGAGAAAAAAAAGATGCGGGGAAGGGGGAGGGGGAGAGGAAGGGGAAGCAGAGAATAGAGGAGGACCTCGCGACCGCTGTAGGAGCATCGAGCTCTCTGCATTCTCGGATCAACTCGGATGATTCATGTATGAAATGCACGCAGCCTAAACAAAATTACACACGTTCATAATTACTTTTATTTATATACTTTTCCGTTTTTTCTTTTTATTAATAAGAAAAAAAAAAAAAAAAAAAAAAAAGAGAAAAAAGAAAAAAAAACACTCTTGCTATATAGAATAATTTTGCAATTGCATTTATCAATATTTCAACAGAACGACTTCCAATAATGATGCAATGTACATTCGTTATAATAGGTAATTATTTATGTGCTCATTACATAAATAATTGCCCGTGGCAGAGAAAGTTCATATTGTCAGAAATATTAATTATTCTATTTTAATCTATTATTCACCAAAGATCATATTTTTTTTGATAAATTTTTAATTTAAAAATAAATAAAAAAAAAAAAAAAAAAAAAAGCAGCTATGAATATTATTTTATAAAATTTTAATCAATTGCACTTGATCTAATACAAAATATTACGTAAAAGATTATTAAATTAAACCTTTACGTAACGTCATCTGATATGTTACAACAAAAAATTGATACTACCGAATACATATAAGTGCCTGGGAGCTATTATTCATTTAACACACAACATACAAAACCATTAAATTATGATTTTGCTAGAATTTATAATAAAATTTATAAACCTTATTTTATAAATAAGGTTCAACACTTACATAAATATTTAAATATAAATATCGTCGTTTTATTTTATTTATTTATTTATTTTTTTTTTTTTTTTTTTATATTAACAATTTAAACAATTGCGTTTGTGCGGCTATTATTATAATTTTCATCTGAGAGATGAAATTAATTTTTGCAATCCGATAATTTGAAAGCTTTCGGTAATAATCAGATTGATTAAATGCAAGTTTGATAATCTACGGGGATTGTATAAGTATTTCAAGTACCAATTTTGCAAGCATACGTTTTGCAATTTTGTTGGTGATTATCGGCAAAAGGTGTCACATGATAAACAATCCTTTTTTTTCTGATTTACATTATTTATTTTGTTTTTCTTCTTTTATACTTGTCCATAAAATTATGCCTTTTTTTGAAAAAAAGATGAAAGATTGCACAATTTAATTATTATTCACATACTTTATGAACATATTTATGGTAAAATATTACAAATAAAGCATATATCCAAAATAACTTTTAATTTCAAAGTATTAATAAATGGGAATGATAAAAGTGAAATATTTCCGATAGTATCGCACGGAAACTTTAAAATAATATAAAATTTTTAATCGTCCTATAATACAGGAGAGCCAGCAGTCGGCGCAAAATTCTTCGAGCAACCCGGTAGCGGCGGCGGCGTCGGCGGCTTTCGATTGCGGAGGCCGGTGCGAGAGACGAAGTTCCCTGTCGTTCCACGGGCCGTCTCGAGACGAGTCGCCGTTGCTCGGCGGCGGAGCCGGGAGCGTGTCCTCCTCCTCCTCTTCGTGTTCTTCGCACTCCTGGAGGCCGACGAGTCTCGGTGAGCTGCGCACCCGCCGGCGGCCGAGCCTTTCCATCCTCGATTGCGCTCGCACGCCCGAAGCGATCTCGCTCGGACGACCCTCGCTGCCGCTGTCGCCCCCGTCGCCCACGTCGCCGCCGTTGCCGGCCCAGGTACTTCGAGAGATCTCGCTTGGTCGTCCCTCGCTTTCGCTGTCGCCCCCGTCGCCCACGTCGCCGGCGTTGCCGCCACAGATACTTCGAGCTCCCCGGCGCGGACTCTCCGGACCTAGCGGAATAAAGGAGTCGCCGGCGATGGGACCCGACTTCCTCGACGGTTCCGCCTCGAGGCCCGAGAGCGCGAGGGACTCGCTCCCTGCACAGACTCTGGGCTCCCGCTTGTCCTCCTACAGGGACATCACCGGACAACTCGATGGGAGAGACGAGACCGAGTGCACTTCCGGCACCTCCACACCAGAGGTTACTTTCAGCTTATAACTTTTCAGCTTATTTATATATATTTTTTTCTAAATATTATTCCAATCTAACACTTCTAATTTTAAGTTTTAATCATTTTTTTTTTTTTTTTTTATTTTAATTCTATACTTTAATAATTAAAATTTAAAATTAATTTACAAACTTTATTCTAAATAAAGTATGAGTCATAAGTATCAGAACTAAATACTTTAATATTTTTGTCATTAATCTTAACTAAATGAAAAATATTACAATAATAAATACTTATTTATTCGAAGACTCGACGTGAATGTAATGTTAAATTTTAATTTTTAAAGTAATATCAATCGTGCAAAACAACTGATATTTATAATGAAAAAATCTTCTATATTAATATTGCAAAGACTTTTACTTAAATGCTCATGAAAGTTTAATAGCCTGCAATATATATGCAAGTATTAATAAAGCTTTATACATCAAGACGATTTATGTTTTGACGATTTATACATTTTGATAGTCCCAATCAGAAATGAATTTTCTATATTCAATCGTACACTTTACAATATCTACCTATTTTTGACTCTACCCGTTAAAAAATTTGCAATATTCTTTTATCTTCTTTTTGGATAATAAACCGACTTCAAAAGAAAGCTTTTTATTTACATACCGTTATAAAACTAAATATTTATATTTTGTTGATTTTTAAACAAACTATAAATTATTTTATTTATAAATAAAGAATTTTCAAGTTATTATATATAATTAATACAATTTTCTTCCTTTTTTTTTTTTTTTTTTTTTATAAAAATTAATACATTATAAAGTATTTCAATGATTTTCTTAATACTTAAAATTAGTGCGTAAAAGTACAATAATTATTTATTGAAATATTATCAACAAATTAAAATTGTAAAAAAAATATTAACGTGTAAAATCTTTTTCTAAATGTTATAATAGAAAAAAAATAATACGTAAAATATTTTCCAGGACTCTGTACAGAGACAGAGACGACGATTGTGATATTGATTTTGCAACGTGCGCGTGTGCTCCTCCCTTGACCCCACCTCGCGCGTATTCTTCGTTGCTTCGGTGCAATCGCTCTCTAACTTTTATTTTCTCTTTCTTCAAAATCATCCCCCTTCAAGTGCGTTTATTCTCTGATTTTTTCTATCTTTTTAAAGCCCTTACGGACAACGGTCTCTTTTTAGCCGTGTTTCTCTTTATTTGTGACATCTATCTAATATATGCTACCGCTTTATTCTACTATCTAATTCAAATCTTTGAGACTATTTTTTTTTTTTTTTTTTTTTTAATGTTAATCCGTACCCCCGACACGTTCGCGCAGATGCTCGGATAGTTTTACCAATAACAAATAGGCCTCTTATTTTAGGTTATAAGGGCTCTTATTTTCTAAATTGCTAAATTTTTTCTACTACAATCAATCAAATATTAAAAAAATAGGTTTTTCTTCAATCATCTTTTCTTGTGTTTGCATGAAACATATTTAATAATTGCAGTGTTTTTTTCTTTTTAAAATCACTGATAACTTATAGTTTTCAAAAAATAGATCTTATTTTAACCACAGAATATAAAAAAAGAATATCTAATTGAAAATTATATAAAATTATAATTTTTATTATTAGCATATTAAAAATGCCAATGTGTGGCAATGATTTAGGAATCACAAATAAATAATATCAACTTGAAATATATTTTAATTTTATTTATTATTTAATTTTGTAATATATATTGTTTTATTTATTATTAGTCCTGCACCAAAAGTAGACAAAATTATGATTTGGATGGAAGTAGCACCGAAGATGACAGTCGTCCAAATTCTTCCTTACTTTCTCAACGATCTTCGATAACTCATGGAACTTGGCCAGTAAAAAGAGATCTATGGGTTTCAAATCAGTGTGCTGGGTTACCTACTCAGCAAGTTGGATCTACAACGCACAATGTAAGATAAAACTTTTACATAGAGAACTTTTTCTTAATATAAGTATTTGCAATAAAATAATTTATTACAGGATTTGATCAACAGCGTTATGAGTTTTACTTCAAATACTGGAATGAATTCCTCAAGTATGCAAGGTCATAGAAGATTAGGAGCTAAAATGGATGTAGTATATAGTTTGTTAAGTATGCTAGGAAGTACCGAAGGTCGTGAGGATATGAGTGTCACTTTGCTCTCAATGAGTAGTTCAGTAGACAGTTGCGTTGTTATGAGACAATCTGGATGTTTACCTCTTTTAATCCAATTAATTCATGCTCCAGGGCAAGATCCTGAAACTAGAGAACGAGCTTCCCGAGCTCTATACAACATTGTTCATGCTAAAAATGATGAAAAAACTAACAGACGTGAAGCTCGAGTGCTTCGATTACTTGAACAATTACGAGACTATTGCCAAATATTGCGAAGTTCATTGCAGACAAGCCAACCTTTGGAAGATCTTGAAAAACATCCAGGTGCAACTATTGCAGCTTTAATGAAGTTATCTTTTGATGAGGCTCATCGTCATGCTATGTGTCAACTTGGTGGCTTACATGCTGTAGCAGAACTCATTGAAATGGATCATGCTGCTCATGGAAGCAATAGTGATGATCCTAATTGTATTACTTTAAGACGATATGCTGGAATGGCTTTAACAAATTTAACTTTTGGAGATTGTAATAATAAAGCTCTTCTTTGCTCTTTTCATGAATTTATGAAAGCTTTGGTAATCATAGTTTATTTTTTTTTCATAAGTATTTTGATTTTCAATTAATTATTTCATTTTTATATAGTAGTAAATCAAATAAAATAAAAATATTTAAATAGTAATAAATTAAATAAAATATTGTTATCATAGGTATCTCAACTTAGAAGCCCAAGCGACGACCTAAGACAAGTAACAGCTAGTGTACTACGCAACCTTTCTTGGAGAGCTGATAGCAGTAGTAAACAAACATTACGAGAAGTAGGTGCTGTCATTGGTTTGATGAAAGCTGCAATGGAAGGCCGAAAAGAATCTACTCTCAAGTCAATTCTCTCAGCACTCTGGAACCTTTCTGCACATTGCAGCACTAATAAAATGGATATATGTGCTGTTGAGGGTGCCCTAGCGTTTCTTGTTGATATGCTGAGCTATAATGCTCCTTCAAAAACTTTGGCAATAGTTGAAAATGCTGGTGGAATATTGAGAAATGTATCCAGTCACATTGCTGTTAGAGATGATTATAGAGCCATTGTAAGAGAACGAGGATGTCTTCAAGTAAGTATGAAAATCAAATATAAATAAACATATTTTTAAATGAAACTATAAAATATTATAAATTGGAACTATTTTCAAATATAATGTTTCATTAATAAATAGGATGAGTGATAATCATGATACTTGTACTTTGATCAACGAATGAAAAATGGGAAAAACTGTTAATTAAACAAAGTTAAATAAAATTATTAATAATGAAATATAATGCATATCAATCATTCTTTCCAGGTTTTGCTTAGACAATTAAGGTCACCAAGCTTGACCATAGTAAGCAATGCTTGTGGTACATTATGGAATCTTTCCGCTCGCTGTCCTCAAGATCAACGCTTACTTTGGGATTTAGGAGCTGTTCCTATGTTGCGAAGTCTTATTCACTCTAGACACAAAATGATATCCATGGGTTCTAGTGCTGCATTAAAAAATCTTCTCAGTGCTCGGCCAAATGGAAGTAATCTTGTTCATATTGATTCTACTGCTAGAGGATTAGGTCTTCCTACATTACCTAGTTTAATGGCAAGAAGGTGATATTTAAATATTTGTTAATTGATCTGTGAATAAAGAATATATAAAAAAAAAACTATTTGTAATATTTTGTAATATTTATTAATAACTTTTAGACAAAAAGCTCTTGAACAAGAAATTGATCAGAATTTAGCAGAAACTTGTGACAACATTGAACCAAGCTCTTCACCTGTTAATAAAGATGATAAATTTCCTTTTAAAATTCATCAATCACAAGGTCCTCAACCAATTACTAATCAGCCAGGACCATCTACAATGAAATTTTGTAATTTTCCTCGAAGTGAAAGTAGAGAATCTATGCGATCAGTGACTAGTACACATTCTGACACAATCTTTGAAAAAGTTAATCGGCAAGCCAGAAGCGGCATGTCACCTTCTGAATTACAAATTAAACAACAATCTGCGTCATTACATTCTGCGGTAAATTTCGATACTAGTGTTCATAATAACCGACCGTCAAAAGGTAACTTTAATTTTTAGAAATATTTTATCTTTTTGCTAAAGACAAAAAATAATAATTTGTATAATATCTTATTATTTATGAGTAATATCTTATTAATCTTATTTTCGTTCAAACTAATTTTTATTATTCGAGACAATTACAACATATAAAAAATTTACATAAATTTGAGAAGCTATTAGAATTATGTAAATCAAATTCTAGGTTTAGCAGAAAGAAAATATACTCTGCGTTATATGAATGTAATTCCGGAACGTCTAAAACCTGGTGAACCATTACCAGATTTACGTGGCCTCAAATATACTCCATCAACTGTATCATGGTCAGTAGTTCCTAATCAAGATACTAGCTGTTCAAAAGGTTTGTTACATTCTTCAATTGAAGACAATTTATCATTATCAAATTCCTGTGACTCAACAAATACAAAAATGGATATAAATTCGGAATCAAATTCTTCTAATTTATCGGGTCCAAAAGCCAAGTCGACGTCTCCCTTCAATGACATTGATAACTATAATCCATTGAAAAATATTCAAAATGTTATGTCCCCTATGGAAAATTTATTCAATGATTATGCCGAAACAGATTTAGACCAACCGACAGATTACAGTTTAAGATATGCTGAACACTCTTCAGACGACGATAAACAAAGTTCGGCTTACTTTACAAGTACAGAACAGGAACAAGATACTGTGAAAACCTACTGTACAGAAGGTACACCATACCAAAGCTCTCTTAATTCTTCCAGAGCTTCTTCTGCTTCAGATTTACATGAAGAAAAGTACAAATCAAGAACTTATTTTAGAAAAATCTCTGAATCTACTCAAAAAATAGCTTACAATGGTTTAAAAAATCTTACTGTTGATGCAATTATGGAACCAAATTTCGAAAATGGATGCAAGCATAGTGATGAAGCTATGTCGAAAACGAATTCACTCCAATCAACCACAACATCTGGTAAGTTGAATTAATAATATTTCAGTTATAAAATTCAAACATTTTCTTTTAAAACATATACTTTTTTACTTTTGATAGAAAGTACTTTAACTTTAGAGGAGGGTAGATCACTTGAAAGTGATAGTGCTATTTTTGAAGAAGATCATAAGTTAGGAGAAAGTTCAGGAATGCCTAGTCTTAATTCATTAATTGGGGACGATTCTAAAATAAATGAATCTAAAGATACAAAAATTAGTAATATGAAATGCAAAGCAAATACTCAAAGTTTTCCAGAATCAACAGAAAATATTGTCAAGAATAAAAATAATTATTTAAAAAATAACAAGTAATCATATTTAAAGTTTTTTATAAACTTATATAAATTGAACAACTAATATTGTTTTTGATTTTTTTATTGTTATTATGGTAATTCGTATATTATTATATATTTTTTTAATTTCAGACTTGAACAGCTATTTAAAACAAATATTCATGGAGAAGATTCTGAAAATAGTCTTACAAAACGTAAGATAAATTCAAATGTAAATGATATTGAGATACAAGATACCAATAATATAATATCAGGAAACCAGGTTTGTTTTGGAAAAAAATCAATTTTTTAATTCACAACTATTATCGATTTTAAATTATTATCTTATTATCCTTTCTTATTTTTATTATGTAGCCGACTCCATTAACATCGTTAGAATCTATTGATCAGCAACTATTACCTGATGATGGGGATTATAGTGAAGTAACCTATACTAACGACTATTATTCTGTACAAGATACTTATATGCTTGACAAAGAAGCTCACAAAACAGAGCAAAAATCACCGCTAAATGACGACGAATGTAGTATATCCCAACAATGTTCTTCAACATTAAGTTACATGTCTGCTGATGATAAAAATTCTTGTCATAATATAGTGAAAAATGAAATTGAATTATTTCAAAATGTGACTGAAAATACACATAATGCCATCAGTTTGGATTCAGAGAATTGCGAATCTTTTAATTCCATAGAAAGATCAGAACATGTGCTTTTAGAATTATGTATTAAATCGGGAATTTCAAAAAATGAAGCACTTCCATCGATTGATCCAAATGCGGTACCTAAATCTTATGCTAGTAAAGATGTTACCGACACATCTAAACGAACTATAATTTCTAGTAATAGTAGTGATAATAATTATACGTCTTTCTCTCAAATAGTAAGTTTTTATAAATTTATGCATTTAAGATTAATGAATTAAAAAAGTAAAATTATCTTAAATTTTTTACTTATATTTACAATTTCATTTGCTAAATAGGGCGAAATGATAATTAAAAATCAAGAAGAATATCGAAGACAACGAGACCCCGATGCAATGATAGCTTCCCTTGATCGATTAACAGCTACTCTGGTTCAACAAACTGAAGCAATGCGTGAACGTGATTCAGGAACAATGAAAGCAAGTTTACTTAGTGATACTTGGAATGAAGATTCCTTAAACGAACTATCATTCCCTAGTATTAGCGTTAGTGCACCATTGGTTTCTTCCTTTAAGAGTGACGTTCAGGATGATCAGATTACAGCAAGAACAGAAGGTAATGAAGTTTATAACGATACACCATCGATGACTGAATCCAAAATTATTGAAATAGAAGCTAACAAACTTGCCGAAGCTGTTAGCGCTGAAGCAAACGAAATAAGTTTGACATCCCTTGATCTTGATGCAATTAATCCTCCTTCCACAATGGGTAGTCTTTTATCCCTGACTGCAAGCATAGGAGGAATCATAGATAACGGCGATAACTCGGGAGGTAAAGTTTAAATATAATTTATTAATTATTTAATAATGTATAAATACAATCCACAATAAAATTTTTAATTTTTCTAACTTTTTTAATTTTAAATGATTCATTTTAATGTATAACTAATTAACTTGCTTGTAATTTTTCATAATGATAACATTTTGTTATAAAACGATTAAAATATTTTTACAGAAGGAAGCCGTTGTCAGTCAACTTCTCTTCCGCCTATGCAGTCATCTGGAAGTAGAAAAAAATCTTTACCGATCGGAGTTGTAGCTCGTCGTGCTTTAAATCACGGACAAAATCGAACAGGTAGTTTAGAAAATCTTCTAAACGAGTGTAACAATAGTAATATTTCTCAGCTAGAAAACGTAAAACCACCGTCTATAATGGATGAATTATTGGATGTAGGAGACATGGAAAACAGTATGTTAAGTGTAGCTAGTATAACTTCGGAAATTGCGGATGGTAAAGATAATGATTCGAATAGTTTATCAAACAGTGATGTGGTTTTTGATTTAATAAAACCTGTTGCAAACGTTTTATCCATGACATGTATGAAGTAAGTACTAACAGATTTTTATTTAATTTCTAATAATTTTATATAAAACAATTTTGACAATTTTCTAATCAGATTTGCCGAGACAATGCAAGGAAGTGCAAATAACAGTTTGAGTGAATGCTTAGAAAATATCAACCCTCCATCTCTTTTTAATGAAGTAAGCCAAATGGACGAGTCAACCGTGGAAGTAAACACACATTGCAGTGATACTCTTTGCATTGATGCAGAACTTTGCAGTGAAGAAGCTACTCATTGCGTTTTTGATGAACGAATCGAAGAAATAGCTAACGATACAGATGAAGCAGCAACTCCAATTTCCAGCGAATGTTGCAGCTCAGTAGAATCGACACCTACAAAGCGTCTTTATAAAAATTATCCAGGTTAGAACAGCTAATCTAATAAATTATTTAAAATTACAAAATAAATCAAGTAAATAAGCTGTTTTTAAAATTAAATTCGTAAAATTTTAAAACTTTAAAACAGTATTGATTAAGTGATTCTTGCTTTAACTTAATTATTGGAATAATTTATTTATAATATAAATATTTTAATATTAAAAGTATAATCAATAAAAATAATTTATAAAAAAGTAAAATATTTTATATAATTATAATTAGGAATATTAAAAAAAATTGTATAATTAGGTCACTTGACGCCGAAGCAAAAAAGACAGCTAGCCAAAGAAAGATACAAAACGTATACTATCGCCGCAGAGCGCGTTAAAAAAGAAGCAGATCGTAAGAAGCTAGAACTAACAAATGAAGGTCAACTTAAACTTAGGGGTGGAAAATGCTCACCATTTTCAAAACTTACACCTAAACAACGTAGACAAGAAGATAGAGCTAGATTTCAAACTCAAGTTCTTAATACTCCAATTTTGAATAAAATCGAAAACGATAATCTAAATGAATCTACTGAAACACCGATTATTGAAAAAACTGGAATACAACCTTTGGTAAAAACAGGAATTCCTATGCTAAAGAAATTCGGTAGCGGTAATAAAACTTTCAAAGGTGACAGAAATATCGATCAAGAAAACCATCAATTGCATCAATCAAAACCTATAATAAATGAAAGTAATTTCGTCGATAATTGCGAAGAAAATTATGAAATATCATCGATTGTTACTAACGAAACAGAAGATATGATTGAACAGAATAACATTTTCTTAAACACTTCATCAGAAAATAAAACTGGTTTTACTTCGCATGATTTTGAAAATTTAGATCTAATTTCTACCGATTCCAAAATAGAACACCAAACAGCACAACTGAAATTTGTAAATGGAGTCTCGAAAAAACTAATTAATATTGAAACGGAAGAAACGAGAGAAATTTTATCTTACGAAATAGAAAACATTAATCAAGATCTTTCAATAGAAGATAAAGATAATTTAGACGAATCTGAATCAGACAGTGAAAAGGAAGAAACGCAAAAAGCGAAGGGTCCAAGAATTGTAAAACCGGGTACGCTTTCTAGAGATTTGAGCGTTGAATCAAATGCTACTGACAAGTCAGAACCCGAGATTCCAAAAGGCATTCGAGGTCGAAGGAAATTATTATACTCGACACCAAGCACAAGAAAATCAACACCACAATCGTCTCCCTTAAAACAATCAACAAATGTAAACGCAACACCTATTAGCCGAAGCAACACGTCACCTATTGTTCGCGCAACAAGAGCCACAACTCTAAGACAAAACAACAGTTTTCAGAAATCAAATAGTGCGCCAAAAATGAATGCAAATGCCAGTGGGGCTGCAGATAAACGCGCCGCATCGAATGTAAATCATTTGGCAAAACGAAGCTCAATACCGCAAAAAGGCTCAACAGCAACTTTTACTAAATCAAATAAATCCTTTAATACTTCAGTAAGCTGCAGTGAGAATACTCAAAAAGTACAGACTCCTATCAAACCATTAGAAAGACAAGGAACATTTACCAAAGATGAACCTGAAATGGAAAATGCTCCTTTGGTTCTACCAATGTCTCCGTATAAAGGAAAATACGCCAAGTCCATACAGTCAAGTAAGTTAATTAAAAAAAATATTTATAGTTAAACATCATTTGATTGTAAATTTAATATATATATATATATATATATATATATATATATATATATATATATATATATATATATATATATATATATATATATAAGTATGTATGAAATCAAATTTAAATTAAGTTAGAAATTATAAAATTATTTTCTTTAGCTTCTAAAACCTCGACAAAAACGTCTCCAGTTCATGGAAAATCCAAAATTTCGTTACGAGTTCCTCAAAAACCCAATTCATCAAAACTTACAAAGACGACAAGCGCGGACAAAATCTCTACACCGACAAACATACCAACGATAGCTAAACGATCGTCGACAAATCTTTGTGGTCCAGTTGTTAAATCTTCCTCAAATTATCAAATTACACCTACTAATGAAAGCGGTATTCCTCGAAAGATTTCTTTAGGTCAGCGATCTAATAGCAATTCTAGTATTATTTCAAACACCTCTACTCAAGGAACTCGTAAGATGGTAAAGGAAGCTACAAGTAAAATTGCTAGTTTATGGAAGAAAGTTGAAGAAAACAAAAATAAACAGCGATTTGAAAAACCTGATACGAGACAATGGATTACACCAAATCGATTATCTACTGAAATTGATTCTCTTCATAATGATAAGACAGAAACATGTAGACTATTTAGAAGTTCTACGTTTGAAAGTATTAGTAAAGATGCTGAAAATTTAAATCAAGATTTAGTTGCTGTTTCAGGAAAAGTAACAACTGTGTAAAAGTCAGATATTCTTAGTTAGAAAATTTGATGTATCCTAAGTTAATTTTTGTTAATGTTGTTTCATATATTTATTTGTACAATACCTATTTTATGTTGATTAATTAAACCTTATTGGTTGAAATACAGAATATTACTAATTAATAATAAATTGAATTCTGGACAGAATTTTATTTCAATGTGAAAAATTAACAAATATTATCAATTGAAGCTCTAATTTTATATTTTTTTTTTATCATTTTACTTTCAAAAGTAAATTTTCTAACTAAGACTGTATTTTACATAAAGCAAAATTGTGTCAAATCGAAGTGTATAATTAATTTCTTCAGCAAATTTGACTTGGGTATAAAGTAATATTTCTATGTTCAAAACTGTCTCTAGTTAAATGACTGAGCAATATTTTCTCAGTAATTATTGTATCGTCTCTTAATTAATTGTCGTAAAGGCGTAACCATTTTTTATTCGTGGTTAATAAGTATAAAAATTTACTTGAAAATCTTTAAAATTTTTCATTTTATAATTTTTTTTATGATAAATTAAAATATAATAAAATAACTATTCAAAAAATTTTTAACCAAATATTTCAAATATACAACTAGAATTTTTATCGATTTGATTTATTTGTTATGTAAGTATTATTTTATTTTCTTTAAAATGAATTTAATAAATATTACTTAAATATTTTGTGGTATTGAAAAAAATTTCCAATATTAGTTTCATTAATTGATTGGTAACTAAAAAAATTTGTTGAATAGTTCATGTATATTATGAAATTTTGTAAAGATTTTTAAGTAATTTAGTCGATTAAATATAATTAATTTGCTGATTTCTTAAAAAAAAAAAAAAAAAAAAAAAATACGAATATAAATTGATAATTAACAATTTATCAAATATAGACCTAAGCCAAAAATACTAAAAATAACTTTACGCATTGTCAAGTCCTGTATATAAGCGGCACGTCGAGTGAATATCGTATAAATCTAGTTGAGCTTACAGACGGATACGATATCAATTATTTATTGACACTGTATATAATGATTATGAAAGAACTGTGTAGAAAAAATAACATTTAATGTAAAAGTCATTGCATTTTAAGCTTACAATACATGATTGTACATCTGAAAATCGACTAGACAAGAGAAAATATTAAAATTCTTTTTATGAATATCAGATTTCAAATGATTGATTTTTCTATAACTTTTTTTCGCTTTCTTTTAATAAAATTAAATCAATTATAGTCAAATAATTAATGAAAACCTTTTAATTTTTTAATTCTTACTTTGTTAAGACTGATATTAAAATTTGACAAAATAACAGAATTTTTACTTGGAAATAAATTTTGCTCTTAACGCATACTTTTATTATAATAAAAGTACATAAGTTCTGTATTTATTTAGTTAAATTAATTAAAATCATCAGATATCTAATTAAATTAATTAAAGCAATTGAAATTTATGTCGTAATAGATGAGACTTTTATTTCTAGTCTATTTTCTATAAATTTATTAAGAAAACAATGATTTGGAAATTGAAAATAAATAATATGTATTATTCTATATTTAAATACAAAAGTTTGTCGGACCTCCTTTGACCAAATTACGCAAATCACAGTTTGTTAAATTTGATCTGTATATTTATTAATTTTCTTATTTTCTGTAGTTTTTTTTTTTTTTTTTTTTTTAAATTGATATAAATCTGTGATGCCATTGTTATGTAAATAATTATCATTATATAGTTTACTTAATAATGTCAATCTTCCTTCTACCAGAATATAACATACTTTAAATGGATATTTACTAAAGAAGGAAATTATTAGACTTATTGAGAAAAAAATTAGTTTATATTTTTTATTTATTTCTAACATTAATTTAAGAATTAAATCTTTGGTAATGTTATGTCAATCCTGTATCCAGTTCGAATTAACTCAAGTTAATTCTTCCAACTTGGAGTACATCAGGGTTCTTAGTTTATTTAATTTTTAAATATCATTTGAAACAAATTTGGTCTACAAACGTATGAAATTTTCTGTATAATTAATCTGTAATAACTTTTCTCTTCATCTAATCAATGTAGTTTGTAAGTGTAATATTTTATGCCTTAAGTTTGATCGATACTTTTGTGATTTGTATATTATCATCGATCAAAATATTATAGTATAATAATAAAATTTGTAGCTAATTTTTATTGTACATTTCTTAACCCAAACATACAATTCGTATATTTTTTTTATAAAAAAAGATTTTATTTTTTGGAACATAAATTTACAATGTGTACAAATTTTAAATTATTCAGGATGTCCATATAAATTAATTGCTTTATCTTCAGCAACAGATACAAGCAAATTATTTTTAGTGGGATGATACTTTACTCCCCATACCTAAAAATTTAATTTTTAATATTTTTTCTCAACTAAAGGTGTATGTCTGTAAAATAATACCTGATCATTGTGCTGATGAAATGTGTGTAAACATTGTCGCTGAGCTAATTCCCAAATTTTAACTGTATGGTCAGAACTACTTGATGCAAACTTCTTTCCATCAGGTGCAAATGTAACTCCTAGTACCCACGAAGCATGACCAGACATTGTTCCAGCTACATTTGCATCTTTCCTAAGTACATTTTTTTAAATTAATAGTAAAAATATCTACAAACTATATAATATGATCATAAAAAATAAATGAATAATGCAACATTTTTTTATAATTAAATAAATTTTGAGACAAGATTGATTTTCTTTTACAATAAGTTATGAACACATTTTTTACTTACATATCATATAATTTCATATGACTGTCATCACTTGCAGTCAGCAGTAATTGAGAATTAGGAGAAAAACATAAGGATCTAATAGGCATAGCATGTCCTATAAGCAAATGTTTTAATTAATATTTAGCTATTAAATTATGTTTCTTTTTAAAATTAAATTTTCACCTTCCAATGTTTGTAGTACTTTTCCATATGCAACATCAAAAATGTTAATAATTCCATCAATCGCTCCACTAGCTATGTATTTACCATCTGGACTCTAAAAATTATTATTATTATTAAAAAAAGTCACATATTTTATGAAAAGATTATACTGAAATCTCACATAAGCAACACTAAGAGTAAATTTTCCTCCCCTTGTATCTAAAATTTGTTCTTGGATTCCATTTTCTGCACTATATAAATGTATTTTACCAGCATGACTACCAGAAACTATATATTTATCATCCGGAGAAAAGCAAACTGTCCATATATCAACTGGACCAACTTCTATACTATACATTTTTTCACCTGATTCTAAATCCCATACTCTTAAACTTGAATCCAAAGAACTAGAGGCACATTCTAAAATATTTAAAAAATTACTAAAAAAACATTGAAAGCCTAATCTTAAATGAATAATAATTTAAATTAAAATAAAAATTTAGTTTCAAACGACAATAAAATTTGCTTAAAAATTTAAATAAGGAAAAATTCAACTTGATTTGTATAATTATTTCTTAAAAGGTACTCTGCAATTTCAATTTTTACAAAATTAATTTGATAAAATTTTATTTTTACTTGATCCATCAGAATTTACAGCTACGGATACAACCCCTAATGAATGTCCTGTCAATTTGTGTTTTAGTTTCAAGCTTCCATCCTGATATTCCCAAACTTTGACTGTATCATCTACTGAACCAGTAATAACATATTCACTTGCTTCATCATCATTTAGTCGCATAGAATTTCTATAAAATTTTTATTTATTTAAATATTATAATTAATTTAATATAATAAATTATAGTCAATTTACAGAGAATCTTCCTTGTCTATATCATGCATCTCTTTTTTTCTCTTTAAGCATCCCCAAGCACACGTCCAAATATTATCCTCATGAGCATTTTCTGTTTTATGAATTAAAGAATACTGTAAAAAAATATATTTATTAAGTGAATAATATATTCATATTTTAACAAAAATCAATACTTCAAATATTGTATAGAAATGTTATAATTTATAAAATGAAATTATTAAAAAATATTACCATTATTTAAATTTACGTTCGAAAGTTAATTATCAGTTTTCTCGTTTTACACTAGTAGCAATTTGTTTAATTCATTCTGCAAATACCGACGAATATATAGACGCATAAAAAAGCGTTGCTCTGGTGGGTAGTGATGTATCAAGTGATCAGCGAGCCCCGGCTAAATCTATATAGTTTTTACAAATATAAATGTTATTTAATTTTTGTATACTTTTATTATTAGTTTCAAAAAAACATAATAATGTTTAAAATAAAGGAAAAAAAAATTCGATGTGTCCTAATTTCTCCCCACGTTAGTCCTAAGTTTTGTCCAATCCTGATAAAGTTCATGTGACTTAACACCGTACCTAACGCACATGCAAAGTAAGTGCTGTTGATCGTGATAAAACTTAATTTATATTTTTGTGGATTATTTTCTTTAATATTTGATTTTTAACAAATAATTTTCTTAATACTAAAATAATTCTCATGAGAAAACTGGAATCTCCAGTTTTTCACATATAATAATTTGTATTTGCATAAGAAGAGATTTATAATTTTCAGCCACCCATGGGCACGTGTTAAAATTAAAATTTTCCAAATAATTTTCTCTCATTAATTATGTCATTGACCTTGCCTTATCTTTTGTCATATGAAAATGTTTAATATTTAAAGTACTTTTTATAAAAATTTTAGTCTATAATAAAACATTCGTATGAATTTCATGTGAATACCAAAATAAGTTTTGTAATTTAAAATTCATATGTTGACTTGAAAATTTGTCCAAAAAGTCTATGGAAAAATTTTAGTAAATTAATATAAAATTTTTTGTAAAAAAATATGTTAAATTTTTTTTGTATATTTACGCCACGTAAGATTTAATAAAAATGACATCAGAATATGTTAAAAAATGTTATATTAATTTTTTATAATTTTTTTTCAGAATTTAAATCTTATATACCTTTTTGATTAAAATTTTATAATTTCTAACAAGAGACAAGCACATAATAAATTAATTTAAATTTTCAAAAAACTTATATCCGACTCTATTTTAATTATTATAGTAAAACTTTGTTTTTGGAAAATTTAAATAAATATATTTTTAGCCCGATAGTTATAAAAACTTAATAACAAATTTTAGATATTTAAATTTGGAGTTATTTCAATTGTAATAAATTGTTACGTCCATACCGTAATATCAGTGGATAAGGAAGGAATCATCTAAGGCAATTTAAAACTATCAACGCACTAAATATATAACTAGCTCCAAAGACCGTTTTAAGCTTTCGTTTACTCTCTTCTTTCTTCGCGCTAGAAACAAACAACTCGCATACTTGAAGGAAAAGCGATACAATCAGACGACCGATGAAATAAGATATTATCCAGATGTAAACAACGTGACTTTTATATACAATTTTCTTTTTGTACCTTACCGATCACGAAAATAGCGAGGTTGCCGATGTTCTTTTCCTTTTATTCAATTTAATTATTTTTAATTTCTTCTTATCGATTCTAAGAAAAACCTCCCTTTACTATATATCTAGGATATGTATTTTGTAATTAGTCACTTCCAATAGTCAACTAGAGGATTTTCATTCGTGTTACAAACATATGAACAATTTTTATAATGGAATTAGTAATACTATGAAGCACTTTTATGTTCAATATCAAACAATATATCACCCAGAAACTTTCCCTTATGCAATAGCTAATATTCGATTTATCTTTATTATTTATAATTGTTATTATAACTATTATTATTACATTATTAATTATTATAATTATTATCATCAATATTATATTATGTAAAATTTCGATTAAAGAATCGTATAGATTTTTAATTATTCTAGGATAGTCGATTAAATATTTTTTATTACAATGCAATATAAACGTAATTTTCTTTTGACAATTTTGTAATACGAGATTATTTTAAAAATTATAAAGATTATTAATAATCAGAATCTTTCAGAAGAATACATTAGGAATTTTTAGAATAGATTTATATATTTTATATATTTGTCGATTTAAGCGCAATAATTATGTAGTTTTATTTTAAGTTTTTTTTATCAATATGATTTACGTTTTTCATATTCAAGTACAATTTATCTATCATTGGAAACTTATGAAAATAATTATAGGGCTTAGTATTGACCAATAAATATATAAATAAATATAAATATATTCATATTGGATAAATAAATACGTTCAACACATAAGCGATCATAAACATAATTTATTAAAAATATATATATTCTTTATATAACAATGTTATCATTGAAATACGTTCACTAATGCGTATAAATTATAAAATATGTACTGACTTTAATAAATAATAAAAACATTACTGGTATAATTAAAATTTTTGCGATACGCGGCGTAATAAGATGCGTCACCATGCAGCAAGCCCCCCACCACTATCACTGGACCGCGCCGCCAAAAAAGCTCGTCGAACATATAAAACCGCCGCACAATTCAATAGCCCTGCTCAGATCAGATCAATCTCCAGTCTAAATTCACGTCACTTGATTTTTTAAATTTTTTTCTTTGTTCAATTTCTTTTCTGTAAATCCGTGCACCGAAATTCGCTACCACTATTGTAACCAGCGAGTTCCGCATCAGGCCCGGCATATCCTTGTATAACACCAACTAAAAGAAAAACCATCAATAAAAGTGAGTTAATTTATAAAACTTGTTAATTATTTTTTTTTTTACAATCAATTTCCTTCCTACTTTCATTATTAACAAAATAAAGTGCAGCTAGGACTGTAATGCAGGCCGGACACTTTATTTCATTTTACAATTTGATTATACTCACACACATGTACAATTTTCTTTCATTATTAACAAAATAAAGTGCAGCTAGGACTGTAATACAGGCCGGACACTTTATTTCATTTTACAATTTTCTTTCATTATTAACAAAATAAAGTGCAGCTAGGACTGTAATACAGGCCGGACACTTTATTTCATTTTACAATTTTATCATACTAACACATATATAATTTTATTTCATTATTAACAAAATAAAGTGCAGCTAGGACTGTAATACAGGCCGGACACTTTATTTCATTTTACAATTTTCTTTCATTATTAACAAAATAAAGTGCAGCTAGGACTGTAATACAGGCCGGACACTTTATTTCATTTTACAATTTTCTTTCATTATTAACAAAATAAAGTGCAGCTAGGACTGTAATACAGGCCGGACACTTTATTTCATTTTACAATTTTATCATACTAACACATATATAATTTTATTTCATTATTAACAAAATAAAGTGCAGCTAGGACTGTAATACAGGCCGGACACTTTATTTCATTTTACAATTTTCTTTCATTATTAACAAAATAAAGTGCAGCTAGGACTGTAATACAGGCCGGACACTTTATTTCATTTTACAATTTTCTTTCATTATTAACAAAATAAAGTGCAGCTAGGACTGTAATACAGGCCGGACACTTTATTTCATTTTACAATTTTATCATACTAACACATATATAATTTTATTTCATTATTAACAAAATAAAGTGCAGCTAGGACTGTAATACAGGCCGGACACTTTATTTCATTTTACAATTTTCTTTCATTATTAACAAAATAAAGTTCAGCTAGAACTGTAATACAGGCCGGACACTTTATTTCATTTTACAATTTTCTTTCATTATTAACAAAATAAAGTGCAGCTAGGACTGTAATACAGGCCGGACACTTTATTTCATTTTACAGTTTTCTTTCAGTATTAACAAAATAAAGTGCAGCTAGGACTGTAATACAGGCCGGACACTTTATTTCATTTTACACTTTTATTATACTAACACACATATATAATTTTATTTCATTATTAACAAAATAAAGTGCAGCTAGGACTGTAATACAGGCCGGACACTTTATTTCATTTTAAAATTTTCTTTCATTAATAACAAAATAAAGTGCAGCTAGGACTGTAATACAGGCCGGACACTTTATTTCATTTTACAATTTTCTTTCATTATTAACAAAATAAAGTGCAGCTAGGACTGTAATGCAGGCCGGACACTTTATTTCATTTTACAATTTGATTATACTCACACACATGTACAATTTTCTTTCATTATTAACAAAATAAAGTGCAGCTAGGACTGTAATACAGGCCGGACACTTTATTTCATTTTACAATTTTCTTTCATTATTAACAAAATAAAGTGCAGCTAGGACTGTAATACAGGCCGGACACTTTATTTCATTTTACAATTCTCTTTCATTATTAACAAAATAAAGTGCAGCTAGAACTGTAATACAGGCCGGACACTTTATTTCATTTTACAATTTTTTTTCATTATTAACAAAATAAAGTGCAGCTAGGACTGTAATACAGGCCGGACACTTTATTTCATTTTACAATTTTCTTTCATTATTAACAAAATAAAGTGCAGCTAGGACTGTAATACAGGCCGGACACTTTATTTCATTTTACAGTTTTCTTTCATTATTAACAAAATAAAGTGCAGCTAGGACTGTAATACAGGCCGGACACTTTATTTCATTTTACAATTTTATTATACTAACACACATATATAATTTTATTTCATTATTAACAAAATAAAGTGCAGCTAGGACTGTAATACAGGCCGGACACTTTATTTCATTTTACAATTTTCTTTCATTATTAACAAAATAAAGTGCAGCTAGGACTGTAATGCAGGCCGGACACTTTATTTCATTTTACAATTTGATTATACTCACACACATGTACAATTTTCTTTCATTATTAACAAAATAAAGTGCAGCTAGGACTGTAATGCAGGCCGGACACTTTATTTCATTTTACAATTTGATTATACTCACACACATGTACAATTTTCTTTCATTATTAACAAAATAAAGTGCAGCTAGGACTGTAATACAGGCCGGACACTTTATTTCATTTTACAATTTTTTTTCATTATTAACAAAATAAAGTGCAGCTAGGACTGTAATACAGGCCGGACACTTTATTTCATTTTACAATTTTCTTTCATTATTAACAAAATAAAGTGCAGCTAGGACTGTAATACAGGCCGGACACTTTATTTCATTTTACAATTTTATCATACTAACACATATATAATTTTATTTCATTATTAACAAAATAAAGTGCAGCTAGGACTGTAATACAGGCCGGACACTTTATTTCATTTTACAATTTTCTTTCATTATTAACAAAATAAAGTTCAGCTAGAACTGTAATACAGGCCGGACACTTTATTTTATTTCACAATTTTCTTTCATTATTAACAAAATAAAGTGCAGCTAGGACTGTAATACAGGCCGGACACTTTATTTCATTTTACAATTTTCTTTCATTATTAACAAAATAAAGTTCAGCTAGAACTGTAATACAGGCCGGACACTTTATTTCATTTTACAATTTTATTATACTAACACACATATATAATTTTATTTCATTATTAACAAAATAAAGTGCAGCTAGGACTGTAATACAGGCCGGACACTTTATTTCATTTTACAATTTTCTTTCATTATTAACAAAATAAAGTGCAGCTAGGACTGTAATACAGGCCGGACACTTTATTTCATTTTACAGTTTTCTTTCATTATTAACAAAATAAAGTGCAGCTAGGACTGTAATGCAGGCCGGACACTTTATTTCATTTTACAATTTGATTATACTCACACACATGTACAATTTTCTTTCATTATTAACAAAATAAAGTGCAGCTAGGACTGTAATACAGGCCGGACACTTTATTTCATTTTACAATTTTCTTTCATTATTAACAAAATAAAGTGCAGCTAGGACTGTAATACAGGCCGGACACTTTATTTCATTTTACAATTTTCTTTCATTATTAACAAAATAAAGTGCAGCTAGGGCTGTAATACAGGCCGGACACTTTATTTCATTTTACAATTTTCTTTCATTATTAACAAAATAAAGTGCAGCTAGGACTGTAATGCAGGCCGGACACTTTATTTCATTTTACAATTTGATTATACTCACACACATGTACAATTTTCTTTCATTATTAACAAAATAAAGTGCAGCTAGGACTGTAATACAGGCCGGACACTTTATTTCATTTTACAATTTTCTTTCATTATTAACAAAATAAAGTGCAGCTAGGACTGTAATACAGGCCGGACACTTTATTTCATTTTACAATTTTCTTTCATTATTAACAAAATAAAGTGCAGCTAGGACTGTAATACAGGCCGGACACTTTATTTCATTTTACAGTTTTCTTTCATTATTAACAAAATAAAGTGCAGCTAGGACTGTAATACAGGCCGGACACTTTATTTCATTTTACAATTTTATCATACTAACACACATATATAATTTTATTTCATTATTAACAAAATAAAGTGCAGTTAGGACTGTAATACAGGCCGGACACTTTATTTTATTTTATAATTTTATAATAATAATTTATTTAAATCTATGTATACTATTTCCTTTCTAGTTGTTCACTAAATCGAAGTTATTAACAAAAAAAAATAAAGCGCAGTCGGCCTGTAACACAGGCCGAATAGATTATTAGTATTTACAAATTTATACTGCTAATTTATTTTACTATATATATATATACTATAATTATTTAAACCCGTCTATATTTAATCAGTTAATAATAAAATGAAGCGCCAAATAAATGTACCCCTTTCCTCAAGACTGACAGGAAATTATCGGTCGAATGGTGTTATTAAAACAAGCACGGTAACCCATCCCAAGCTATAAGAATAATATCTTGGCTTAAAAAGAGGTTACGTGCGAATAAATTCGTGGTAAGGATTCTACGAATTTAACGAGGATTATGTCTGTCGCGAATAATCATTTGGACGTAACAAAATAATAAAAAAAAAAAAAAAATTTATAATTTAAGAAATATACAAATTTAAATATTTTATGATTTTCATGAAATGTGTAAAAATTACGTCTATTAAGCATTATTGAAATTTTTTTATAGGTTGAGTCATATATGATTGAAAGTAATTTATTAACTGCGTGCGTTGAACAAAAATTTTATACATTTCTATGAGATGTTTATTTAGATAAAAACATGTGGGATCTTTGTAAATGTTATACCTATTAATTCTGCGTAAAATGTATAGTGTATTTAAAGATCCGTTAGGCAAGCAAACTTTTTTTTTTTAAATACCAAATTACTGTTCAAGTTTTTTTTTTTAAATACGTTTAAATATATAAATGTAATTTGACAGATATCTTTAACTTAATGAAATAAAATTTTGTTTTTAAAAGTTTACTAAAAATAAATTTCTATCTTCTTAATTTGCAGTATTTAGAATACATACATTTAAAATTTTGTTAAAAATTAAATCTTTATTTTATAAAGAAATTGTAATAAAAAAAATTTGAAAATTCACGTAATTTATAACCTACATATACATTTGTCATTTTTCTATTGGTTGCTTACGTGTATTGATAAGACACGTGGACAATATAAATTCGAGTATTATAATAACTTGTAGATGAAAAATAATTTTTAAAATTACGTTTTATACATTTACATCTTAAACAAGAATAATGTGAGTACCAAAAATATAAATTGATAGTAATTAGAATACAGTTTTAAAGTATTTACTGTTAGAAAATTTGTTTCTTCAAGAAAATATTGAAAATTATTTGATTTTTAGGATGAAATTACTGATACTTCTAAATATTTTTATATTATCCACAAGTACTCAAGATATAAATTTAAAACAATTACGATGTTTAGGTATGTATAAAAAATACATGAATAATTTTATTAATATTTATCACTATTTGTTTTATCATTTTATAAAGTTTGTAGAACTATAGTTGATGAATTCAAATATGAAGTAAACAAAATTGATGCCTCAAAAGAAATAGAAATTGGACAATATCAGTTAGACTCCAAAGGAAATACTGTTCATAAAAAAGTAACAATATCTTTTTTATGCATACCAAATATATATAATTTTTTAATTTTTTTAATTATTATTTAAGGTACCTTTATCAATGTCAGAAGTACACCTTTCTGATATGCTTGATTCTATTTGTAAAAAAATGGAAAATTATGTTAGGGCAACGTATAAATCAAATGGTAAATTGACACTGCTAAAACTTGTATCTGATAATGGTGTTAATCCTTTAATTAGTGAAGTAGATATTGTACAAGATGGTGATTTAAATAAAATATTAGAATACTTTGTAAGTTCTTATATAATTAAATAAGTGAAAAATTAAATTTTTATGTTTTAATTATATTTTAATTTATAGTGTATAGATATTATAAATGAACATGAAGATGCATTTGTAGAAGTTATTAATAAAAAAGTATCTAATGCAAAAGCAAAAATTTGCACTGAAGTAGCAGAATATTGTACAGGTTTTATTGAAGATGACGAAGATGAAACAAAAGATATTTCTGACAACGAAGAGGAAGATGTAAAAGTTGAACTTTAACCCTTATTAAAAGTTCATTTGTAATTAAAAATCATTAAAATATTTGTATAAAAATTTATATTTATTTTATAAAATTTTTTAAAAAAATTTTATAAATCCCAGTTGTTAATAAACTTTATGAGATATAATATATACAAATAATTGCATTGTGTTTCCTTTTTACATTTTTCAATTTTTAAGAATAATTTAATATTTTTAAAACAAACATTTTTAAAATAATTTCGTTAAAATTTTATTGCACTTTTTGTATTAATTATTTACTAACATATCATTATACTTTATTGATTATATGTTTTTAAGTGAATGCCTTGTAAATTATAAATCAATTCTTTAAGTACTAATTATTATTTACATTTACAGAAAAAAATATACATTTTGAAGAAATTTGAACACCATAATGTATAAAAAATTATCATTTATATTATAAATATTATTATTTGCCTTATTTAATTAATAAATTTTTAAATTGCAATGTGAGCTGCTGCTAATCTTTCAACGCAATCATATTCTTTAGACAACCACATATTTTGAACCAGATTTCCAACTGTTGCATCTTTGGTATATTCTTGTTTCCAATTTATTAATATACGATATATAACTTCACTTATATCTTTAGATTTATTATTTTCTATAAATTTTTCTATTTGACCTTCTGAAAATCCAATCCTTTTTGCAAGTTCGTTCCAACCTTTTCCAATATGCGTTTTTACAAGAAGCATATCATTTTTTGAAATTTCTGCTTGACTGTTACTTAAAGCTTGAATGTAAGGTGTCATTTCTTTTGGTTCTTCTTTATTAAATGATTTGTTATTTTGACTTTTATCTAAATTTATAACGTACTTATTTCCAATTTTTGCTATAGAATTTACAATATTACAGTTAAACACAGCAGATGGTTTTGTTTTTGAATATTTCTTTGATTTTGGTTTTGAAAATTTTAAATTTTCTGTTTCAGTTTTATCGTCTGTACAATTACTTGTACAAGAATCCTTCGGGTCAACAAATGTTTCATTGGACTTTTTTGCGTTTGTTTGATCTTGATTGAAATATTGTTTGTTCAAATTTTCTTTCGGCAGCCGAGGTGGATCGGGTATTGCATCACATTCCACACTACTATTTTCATTAATAAAGTCACCCATTTTTTAAATAGTATTAATTTATTATTTAAAAAATTACTGATACAAATTTATTTTATTTCTTCTACGTACAAAAGTGTCCTATGTCTACGTATCTATTAAAGTTAATTGTTAATCGTCCAGTTAGCATTAAGTCAGTTAAACTATATCAATATATCTTATCTTGAAGCAATGTTATAAGATTCTTAAATAATTAGAAATGGAATATTTTATATACCAAATGTATTAAACTTATAATCATCTATTTAATACAAAAAATAAAGTATCTTTTCAAGCATCTTAGATGGAATGATATTTTTTTAGATATCTAATATCTTTTTCGATTGACTCAACATATATATTAAAATATTATATAGATTGTAAATAATATTTTTTTCATTTTTTCTTTCTGACCTTGATAATTTTGAGAATTTAAAAATTTAGGTATCATGAAAAAAACTATATATATGAAATATAAAAAATGTAAAATACTAAATGAAAAAAATTATATTGAAAATTTTTCTTGTAGGTGAACAGTAATGTATTGAATAAATTAAATTATATTTTTATTATCAAAAGTTAATTGTTAACAATAATTAACTATTGTAAATTATCTTATCAATTTTTTTTATTTATTTAAGTTTTAAAGAATAACGTGACGTTAATTTTATTCACCAATTCTCAGTACAATCAAATCATGAATTATATGTATCATCCAATAATACAATATATAATTCAATATGTAATTGAATACATTTATGTATTATCCAATTCATAAAGATGTAGATGATTCATTAAACTTCATGCATAAGTCAATATGGAAATAATTAATTGTATAGATATTTAATTGTATTTTATCATGGTATTTCGACAAAATCTTTTAGAAATATTTTTCAAACTTTATTAATAATAATATTAAAATAAAACTAAATAGTAAAAATATTTATTTTCATACACCAAATACTTATAATTAAATAGTATATAATATTTACAATTTTATCATCATTTTTGCTGCACATATCTTATTAGATGCATTTTGGTCTTTGAGGAAGACACATATTATAAAATGCATCTTTTCTCCAAAAATCTTTTTTTTTCCATCCACACCATCCTTTACTAATAATAGTACTTAATTGTTCAGAACCACAATAATGTGGATCTAAAATTAAAAATCTAACATCTTCATAAAATTCATCATGTGACACTCCAAGAATTGTGTGAGCCAAAACACCTCCACCTAATAAAAAGTAGTATAATAAATAATTTTGTATATTTCAAATTTGCTTTTAATTTAAAAATTTTTTGATTTTATCTAGTTAATTATAAGGGATTTACCTATCATAACAGGTGTCCCTTGAGTCTGAAAATGATAAGCAAGATTGGAAACTAATGAAGTCACTTCTTCTCCACTAGAGGCACAAAGTACTTTAATTGGAATATCTAAAAGTGATTCAAGGACGAAGCCAACTTCTGTAGAACCAATCCACTGTTTACTACCAATAAAATTAGAAGGTTTATCACCAATATCTACCAAGCATTTTTGAATTTCTTTGTGAGATGGAATTGGCTTGTCAGTATAGCCCTGTAATCTAAAATATAAAAACAATAACTAATTACATTTTAATAAATCGTAAAATAAAACAATACTTTCAAAAAGCACAGTATATACCTGTACCATGAAATAATAGTTTGAAGCGATCTGTATGCACATCCCCAACCACTGTCATCAAATCTATCTTGCATATAATGGCGATATTCGTATAACCCTTTTACAATATTAATCTGAACATCTATCAATTTTTGAATATGTAATTATTGATTGATTAAATAAATTTAAAAAAATTTTTAAATTAAATAATCTTACTTTCTGGATTACTAACAGCTTCATGAGGATTTAAAAGATATTCATTTTTCTCACAATCATTCAAAAATATTGCAACGTTTCCTCTTCTAAAATAAGGTCTTGACATCTCTAATGCTAATCTTCTGTGTAAACTTTTGCGATATTCAACTGTTCGAAATAAATAAAGTGGATTATTACTGTAATTATTAAATTTATAATGTATACACTGTTACAACTTACATGTTTCTGAAGCTGATACTCCTGTAGGATAAACTAAAGTTAATAAGTGACCAAAATTTAAAGGTTTAAATTGCATTGGTTCTGGAAGACGCAATGGAAAATTTTCACTTTCTAACTGATTTTCAAATGAGGAACCTATAAGTCTTAAATTTCGACACATTGATTCAACAAGAATTTCATATAACTGTGCCATAGTTATATTATGACCCACTAAAGATAAAGTATCAATTTTCAAAGAAAACTGGTAATATTCAGAAGGTTCTAAAATAATATAATATATTTATAAATTTAATTTTATAAAATTTAATGTATGCAAATCTATGAATTTTTCATATTTATTTGTAAAAATTGTATTCATTTAATATTGATAAATTGTCAAGATATATTTTCAATCATACGTTTTATATGTTGTATAACAGGAGCATGTTTTACTTTTTCTTCAGAATTCTTATCGTTAGACATTTTTAATAACATATCAACAGTTATGGCTTCCTAAAATTATATAATTTTGATCTTTAATGTCAAAAAAAAATTATTAATATAGGAAAAAAAAAGATTATTTTCTTACAACAGCACCAGGTAAGATAGTTTTGTTCGTATTATATATGCTAGAAAAATTTAGCAATTCTTTTGCTGACCTTGTTTGTATGTCATCACTGCAAACATTTCCTAAAAGGTAGATATTGTTTTGTGGAAAATGAAATCCAACTTTTCCAGCTGCTAACTAAAACATTAAAAATTGGGTACATAAAAATAAATTTTAGAAAATTGTAAAAATATATTTTCTACCTTTTTTCTAGTTTCTTGAAGAGATTCAAGTATAGTTGATTTTTCTGAAATAAAAGGAAGACTTGCTTGTAATCTAACATAGCAAAAATTTTTCCATAGATCTTCTTCACTTATAATGTCATATTTTATAGTTTCGAGTTTTTGATGTATATAATAAAATGCATTGATATCCATTGCATCGAGAGAATATTTTATAAGTAAAGGGTTATCGGTGACATCAATATCCTAAAGTATAATTTTCTATTTAAGTTTTTTAAAAATAAATATTGATTTACAATTAACAATTTTCAACAATTTTTTTATTATGTACCTTAAATGCATCAGGAATATCTTGTTTATATTGATCAACATACAAAATTCCAAATAGATCAACTTCTGCTGGCATGCAAAGTTGTAAGTCAATCGACTGAATTTTATTTTCATCATCATCAACAGGATTAATGCTAAATGTTAAAACTGTTAAAGTTTCTTCATACATAACTCCATATAAATGACCAGTAACCGCTGCATTTAACTGTGCTAATCGCTATTAATATAAGTATAATAATAATTATTAATACAATAAACATTTATTGGAATTTATTAATTTGTATTATTTTTAATATGTTAATTTTACTTAATATATTTTTGCGGAAAATGTAAGATAAAAAACAGGATATTATATCATAATTACTTAAGTTCATGTAATATTTTTTTAATTAAAAAAATATAATATTATAGTTAAAGACTATGTAAACTACTAAATAAATATAAATATTTACCTGAACTACATTTGATAAAATTTTTAAACGCGGTGCCATCTTGAAAATAGTTGGATTTATATATCAAGATTTTTAGTAAAACTTATTGAATCTTATAAATTGTTATTCTTCCATACGGTACAAGCACAGGTATAAGTTTTAGGTTAAGTTGATCTCAATTTTCAAATGTATATTCATATATATATGTGTATATATGTATACAAAAAATTTAGAGAATAATTTGAAGGTGAAGGAAAATTCAATTAGAAATTTGAAAATTAAAGCGCTTAACTTTTAATCTTTTGAATAAAAAGTAAAAATATTAATTTTGCGTATTTTTTTGCATTAATAAAACATGTAAATTAAAAATTTTGTTTTCATACCAAAGTGATTATTATAAATAATATTAAACTTTTACAATTATTCAAAAATAAATGCTAATCAAAAATAAGTATTTTTTGTTAAATGTCTATTTATTAAAATTTAGATCTATCAAAATAAAAATTTATTTTACAGTTTATGTATCTATTAATAAGTTAATATTCATATATATGGCGCGCGTGTGTGTATTTATATGTATACAGTTATAATATACTGCATATGAAGTTTATTCTTCATTATCGATGGAGTAAATTTAAAATCACTATATGCATTGTTCGATTTGTCCAAAAAGTGCGAAAGCAGTTAATTACCTTTCAATGATGCATTGTCGCACCGTGGCGGTATTTTGGCAAAGTGAAGGGAGAAAAAGGAAGATAGAATCACAAGAATAAGACACAAATATTTGAACACATACATAAGCAGTCATATAAAACAAGAAAACCAATTTAATTTTCTATCTTATACTATCCAGTAATAAAAGTAACAGGAGAAATAAGAAGCGCATCCTTGGTTCGGCGCGCTCGATACACATGCTCGGATTACTCTTTGGTACAAATATAAATGCTGATCTCAGTGCTTGGACAACGCTCAGCGACGTGTTCAGTCTTTGGTGTTGATTATTAGAAATTGTAATTAGTCGAGCCGGGAAAACTACGAAGCGATTCAATCATTTATTGAAAAAATTGGAACTTTAACGAATAAAGAAAATCTTTAATCAAGCAACATTTGTGATGCTTTATTGTGTTACATATTTCTCTATTAACTGCTGCCAAGTAAAAATTTTTTGTTTTTATATACTTACGCTCGCATCATCAACATTCCAATGTCGACAGTGACGAAGAGATGAATCGATTATTCTTATATTAACTTTAGGGCTACAAAACATATTTTTATTTTAATAAATATATTTATTCATTTCAAACATAAATTTAACATAGGAAGATTTTTTATAATAATATTGTTAAGAATGCTGCTTAAAAATATAAACAGCTTTAATTAATTACATAGAACATAAAACATTTATCTGAAAAAAAATTAAATTAACATTTAATTTTTTGATTAATGGATGATCAGTTATTTTTAAAAAATACTCAAAATACTGGTGCTATGAAATGTAAAATTAGTTATAATTTAGTTTCAAGAATGGATTAAAATTTGATATGCCATAAAATTCGAGTGCAAATAAAATTTATTTCACAAATATGGGTTTTTCCAGTAGCTTGCAGGGCCAAGCTTCACATGAAGCTTTACTAGGCCGGCAAGATGCTGAAATTAAACTCTTGGAAACAATGCGGAGATGCTTAACTACAAAAGTTAAGTCTGACAGAGAATATGCTTCAACCATTTTATCGTTAAGTTCTCAAGGAAAAAAAATTGAACGAAATGAAGATTTAGTTGGTAGTTTAATAGCTCAGGTATTATTATACTTGAGTAATTTTTTTTATTTTGCTTTTTTATTTTATAATTTTATCATGAAAATTCTATTGAAATTTATTAATTTAATAATTTTAAATAAATTTTATATACCTTGAACAAACTAACATGATAAAACGAAATATTAAAATATAGTCTTCATTATTTTTTAAAAACAGTATAATTACTTTTTTAAAAATGAAAAATAAATTAAAAAAAATTTGTAATACATATATATTATAATACTTATGAAAATAAGAGTAATAAATTATGTCATCATTGAATAAAATTTTTTTAATCAAATAATAAAATTATAGAGTTGGAGAGATATAATGGAATCAATAGAACAAACAGCAAAATTAATTAAACAACAAGCAGATTCTATGGAAAATATTGTTCTTGAACATATATCTACACTTCATGGAGAAAGAAGGAGAGCTAGAAAATTATACCAAGAAGAACAAGCATGGTTAAATAATCAGTTTCAGCAGGTACTTAATAAATATCATAAGTTAAAATTATGAAATGAACTGTAATAAATTTATTTTTTTAATAAGTAAAGAATTTTTCATAGTTAACTGATGAAGTAACTCGAAAAAAAGCAGAGTACCAAAAAAATCTTGAAATGTATAAACTAATGAGATCACGATTTGAAGAACATTATGTGAAATGTAAGTAAACATATTTTATAATGCTTATGCATACAATATTTTTCATTGTTTTGTATCTGCTAAAATATTTTAGCTGGAAGAGGAGGAAGAAAATTAGATGAAGTTAGGGAAAAGGTCCAAAAAGCTTGTCGTAAATTACATTTGACACATAACGAATATGTTTTACTTTTGGGTGCAGTTACGGAATGCGAACATGATTTACGAACTTGCTATTTGCCTAGTCTTCTTCAAAGACAACAAGCTATTCATCAGGAATTTGTCATTGCTTGGTGAGTATATTAAATTAAAATAAAATATCTACTTTTTGTATAACTATTTTCAATTTTTATATTTATTAAAACTATTATATTTACAAGTTTGCTTCTCCTAGAGGCAATAGAGGTAAAATAAGTTATATTTTTAAATTAATGCTAATATAATATAATTTATAACTTTTAAGAAACAATTTATTTTATTTTAGGAAAGGTATACTGCAAAATATAGTCAAATACACAGATTTTACAAACGACAAATTTTTAGAAATTCATACTCGTATGCAAAAAGCTGTTGATACTATAAAACCTATAGAAGAATATAGAGATTTTATAGGAAAACACAGGTATTAATTTAAACAAAATTTTTCCTTATTAAATTCACTTTATAAAAGTAAATAAATATTTATAGAACTAGGCCAGCATCTCCAATAAGGTTTATTTTTGATGAAAATCTTGTAGACGATACATTAAGAAAACTGCTTCCCAATAAATTAACAGTAGATAATTTAACTATAGATTGGTTAAGAAATCGTTTGACAGAATTAGAAAATTCTTTAAAAACAACACAATTGAATCGACAAACTACCCAATCTAATGTAGAAAGTAATTGTGATACAAAGTAAGAAATTATTTCTATATTGAAATATTGGGATATAAGATTTCATACAGTTTTGTAAACAAAATTTTTAGATCTATTTTAGACTATTCACAAGAACGTGAAGAACTTAGGTTACGATGTCAAGAAAGAAAATTACAAAGGCAAGCTGAAGTAATTAGAGGTGCCTTAAATGAACTTGGTTGTGAAGAGTTACCATCCGGGTGTGATCTATCAATGGAAGTTTCTTTTACAGAACCAATTAATAAGGTAAAAAAATAATTACAAGTATTAACTATATTTTTTAAACATTGACTAAAGATTGCACAATATTTTACAAATAATTAAAACAATAATTAATTTTCATAATAGTCAAATTTTATGATTTTTAATAAATATATCATGCATGAATTTAAAACAATAGTGATTAACTATCACAATTTGTTTTGTTTATTAATAAAAACTTATTTTTATAAATACTGTTGACTTACAGAGGAGTACCATAACAGATAATGGTTTTTTCACTTTACGGAGAAATAAAAAATTAATGACTATAATTAAGTCACCTTTTAAATCATTGCCGATAATACACAATGAGAAAAATGATCATTTTAGAGCTAATAGTGAAAGCTCTGAAGTCCTTAAAGCTGTTGATTCTCTTGTTGTATGTTGATAAAATTTAAATAGCAGTGTTTTGTGTATTTTGCACTCAAAAAATTTTTTAAACTTAATATAATAAGTAGATAACAATGTTAGTTATAGATCATATTTTATTAAAAAAGAATATTAATTAAAATTATGAAGTTTTTAAGAATTTTTTCAGAATTATTTTATAATCTAATTTTATGATCTATATTTAACATTTAATTTAATTATAAAAATATATAATAGTTATTTCTTCTAATTTTGTTTTTCTTCATATGTATTTGTTTTAATAAATATGCAAGACACTATTATATGACTATTGTGTCTAAAAAATGTTGTGTTATGATTGTATATTCTTGATTTAAATTTCTCATGTGCACAGCCAATTACAAAATTCTATTAAATTACTTTTGTAAATTTTCTAATGATTTAGGTGCCTCAACATGGAATTTCTAGTTGTAATAATCAGAAAGGTAGTGGAAATGGTGACCTTATGGATGAAGAATGGTTCCATGGTGTTTTACCTCGAGAAGAAGTGGTTCGGTTGTTAGTTAATGAGGGAGATTTTTTGGTACGTGAAACTACCAGAAACGATGAGTGTCAAATTGTTTTATCTGTATGTTGGGATGGTCATAAACACTTTATTGTCCAAACTACACAAGAGGTAATTTTAAACCAATTATTTAAATAATTTCAAAATTATGAATAAATTCAAATTTTTTGTTTGTTGAAGGGACATTATCGATTTGAAGGTCCTACATTTCCTTCGATTCAAGAACTTATAACACATCAACTTAAGTCTGGGTTACCAGTAACTAGTCGATCAGGAGCCATTCTAAAAACTCCAATTTCTAGAGAACGATGGGAACTTAATAATGATGACGTTGTATTATTAGAAAAAATTGGTCGCGTTAGTAGAAAAAATATTTAAAATTTAACATCAAAATCTACATTAAATTATTAATTTTTATTTCAAATTTTAGGGTAATTTTGGAGATGTTTATAGAGCATTATTAAAAACGTGTAAGACTGAAGTAGCAGTTAAAACTTGCAAAGTAACCTTGCCTGATGAGCAAAAGAGAAAGTTTCTTCAAGAAGGTAGAATATTAAAGCAATATGATCATCCAAATATTGTTAAACTTATAGGAATTTGTGTGCAAAAGCAACCAATAATGATTGTTATGGAGTTAGTTCCTGGTAAAAATCAATATTTTTTTTAATATTGTATCTTAAAAATGTGACTTATTTCGTATTTTAAATCAATATAAAGGTGGATCATTACTAACATATTTAAGAAAAAATGCAGGTAGTATAACACAAGTTGAGCAACTTCAAATGTGCAAAGATGCTGCTGCGGGAATGTGCTATTTAGAATCTAAATATTGTATTCATAGAGATTTAGCAGCAAGAAATTGTCTTGTAGGTGTGTATTTTTTTTATTTTTAACAACTATCTACTTACAAAATATTTTTACGAATTTTTTAAAAATTTATAAAAATTTACCACAGGATATGATTCAATAGTGAAAATCTCAGATTTTGGTATGTCAAGAGAAGAAGAAGAATATATAGTATCAGATGGAATGAAACAAATTCCAATAAAATGGACAGCACCAGAAGCACTTAATTTTGGTAATTAAGTAGCATGTTTTTATATTATAAGTGTAAATTTACTTGTTTTTTTTTTCTTTTTACAATTAAAAAGTTATTTTGTTATGTAGGAAAGTATACATCTCTTTGTGATGTTTGGAGCTATGGTGTATTAATGTGGGAAATTTTTTCTAAAGGAGGATATCCATACAGTGGTATGTCAAATTCTCAAGCTCGAGAAAAAATTGATGCAGGTACATATTTATAATTTTAATTTGCAAGAATCAATATATTTTCCTTATTAATTATGATTATATATTTAGGTTATCGAATGCCTGCTCCAGAAGGTACTCCAGATGAAATTTATCATCTCATGTTACGCTGTTGGGAATATGAACCGGAAAAAAGACCTCATTTTGATCAAATATATACTGTTATTGATACTTTAACACAAGCTTATAAATTAGTCCAAACTTAGAATAAATATAGAATAAATATTTTTGGATCAATTTTTTGCTGAAAATTTGAAGTTTATTAAATCAAAATTTTAATATCTTATTATTAAAATTTTGATATTTTGATATTTATTTTATAATAAATGACGAAAATTGAAAATCGTTAAAAAGCGTACTTGTGCATTTAATGATTATTTTTAAATCATACAGCGCACGAATTACAGTATTTTTTAATGTCTAATGGGGCAGTATTTCAAATGCTAATCGTGCAATAAATTAAAGCTGAAATCGTTGAAAATATGTAAATTTTTAATATTGCTGTTAATGAAATGACATGCTCGTCAAATAAAGTATTATAGTTGTAAGAATCAATACATCTGTTTTTGAATATTTATAATATTTTGTCAAATCAAATGTATTGTTTTTGCTATTCTTAATTTATGTAAAAATTATGCTTTTTTTCAAAAGTCATGATTCTTTTTAGACTAAAATGTATTCAGAATAATTAGGAGACGAGCACTGCTTTAATCTCAAAAATTCTAATTAAAATATTGGTTATTTTTTTAAATAATTCTTTTTAATTGTATAAAAATAGATACATGGTTAATTATTTAAAAATTTTAATACTCATGACTATTATTGTTTTTTAGTAACAAATAAAATGTTTATGAATCTTTGTAATAATTTGTTTGAAAATGCCTTGTATAAAAATATACATATGTACATCAATTTATAAAAATCAAGTTATTTTAACTCCTATTCTTTGAATCTGTTAAATGATTATTAAATAAAAATTTATAAATAAATTACAATTTGCGTTGTAAATTTTAATCATACAAAATTTTCAACTACAAATTAAATGATAATATAAAAATATTTAATTTTTTTACATTAAAGATAGAGTTTTATTAATTCATCGCTAACAGCTGATGGTGTAAGAATTCCAAGATCTGTGAATAAAAGACTAATATATTGAGGTGGTGTATAATCAACTAATGGATGTTCCTTTTGGAGATCTTTTCTTAATGTACTAGATGTGTACTATAACAAAAATCATACATTGATAATAAAACATAAATTTTAAAATCTAATTCTTTACTTTGCATGTTAATAAATGCAAATGCGCACTTTGAGTATTGTATGTATATAAATATTTCAATATCATTAATTCCTATTTAGATTAATTTTAAAAATAATTTAAATTTTACATTATTACTTTAATTTCGTCTATTTGTTTAAAAACGTTTTTTTATTTATTATGAATTATTTCTTTACCAAGTATAATTATTTATTTTATATTTGTATAAAACTTACTTTAAATTCATCTGGAAGATCCACTTGATTGAGAGGATAAATTCTTGAAAATTTAAAACTTTCTGTAAGAACATAAAATGGCTTTTTCATTTCTTTTGCACAAATAGCCATTGTATAAGTTCCAACCTTATGAAAAATGTTTATATATTTATTATTTAAATTCTATTGATTTTTTAAAGTCTATTAATATTTTATCTTACTTTATTAATGATACCCCCACTTTCTGCAACACCTTCAGCTCCAACCATTACCATATCAATTTGCTCCATGATATAACCCATTGAAGAATCTAATATTAATGTACAGGAAATACCAAGATCACTGAGATTTCGACACATTTCTATTCTATATAAAATGCATACTGTTAATTAAATAAAATATATTCTTTTATATTTACTAAGAAAAAAATAAATAAATAAAGTAAGAAGTACAAATTTTATTTTAAAAATACTATTAAACTTATTATTTTTAAATAATTAATACAAATTTTTCTAAGTTAATTTTTATAGTGTTATTATTCCAAATTAAACTTATTAGAATAAATATAATATATCATACCCACTGCTATCTGGAGAAGATTCTGTGACGTATACTTCAAAAAGTTTATTACTAATTGCTGCTTCTTTCATTGTTTGCAAAACAACTCTAGATCGTGAATGTGTCAAAATTTTCTGTTATAAATTTAAAATAAGTATATAATATTTGATGTTGTAAGTAGATTAAAGAAAATGATAATGTTTTACCGATCCATCTGTAATAAAATTAGATGCCAATTTAGCTATTTTCCCTCTTGCAGCTACTAATTTTTCATAAAATATTTTTCCTCTTTGTAACATTATTTTTTTACATTCTGCAAATGACTAAAAAATATTTTAATAACATTTTAATAGATAAATAAACATTATATATACATTATAATATGTCACTTACAGGTGTATCAAGTGTAGCTAATGTAATAAATCTAAGGAAAAGTTCACTTCCTGAAGCTATTGCTGTTACAGGATGATCAGTCGATCTCATTGCATCAACAGCATTTTGAAGACAAATCCTTAATTCTTGAACTGTTTCTGCTACTTGTTTTATTTAATAAATAAATGCAAATTTTCAAATAAAAATATGAAACACAATATACTTACAATTGGATCTTCCTAAAACTTGTAATAATGTACAAATAGCAGCCATACCAGCTGATACATCTTTTTCATTTCCAATAATACTTTTAAAATATTGACAGATTTCTTAAAAAAATTATAGTAATTTTCAAAAGTTGTATACATGATTTAGAGTATATAAATTTAATAAATTCCAATTTTAAATATTTACCTTCACTTTCCATTGCTGTGACAATTATTAAAATTTTTTTTACGAAATCAACATGTTATAAAAATTCAAAGTTTTTTTAATAATTTTTTGAGGTTATAAGTTTCAAAAGATTTTATACTATTCTTTTTTTTATTGGTTCTTGGTAATACGTGAAACTATACAGCCATTGTAGTATGTCTACTCACTACCGTGTATCTACATACTTTAAGGGAAGGTTTACCTTTTTATTGACCAAAACAACAGTTTTTTTTGGAATTTTTTTTTTTCATAGAAGGAAATTAATAAACAACTCAAATTGTTTGCTACTTGTTTAATACAATAAAAAGTACAAAAAAAAAAAAATGTTTTTATGACAAAATATCGTGACGGTAATTAATGGCACGCCCCATAAAGTGACCATCTCCAAAAAAGGTGGCCCACTGTTGGTCACTCTAGCACCTGCAAAAATGAACGAAAATTAAAAATCGAAAAAGTTTTATAAAACATATATGAGTGTAGTCGGCATCTGACCTACAATCATCGCTAAAAATCAAAAATTAACAAAATGGCGGGCATTTGAATTTTTTTTATCATTATTGAGTTTTTTTCCACTCTTTAAAGTACTCTAAAAATAAAAATAATGCATATATCATCTTGATTGTAGTCAACTTTCCGATAAATACTTTAAAAATTAAAAAAAAAAAAAAAAAAAAAAAAAGGCGATCCATCGAGTAGTTTTTTATTAATCGTGGCCAACAGTACGAAAAACGTGGTTTCGAGAAAAACGCGTTTAAAGATTTGATTAACGATTAATCTGTGCTAACGTCGGTCACGTTTTTGTTCCATAGCTTTAAAAAAAATATATATACGACCAAACGGTTTTAGGAATATATTCTACACGTAATTAACTACAAAAAAATGTAAAAAAAGAAAAATCGATTTTTTGGTTTAGAAAAAGGTAAACCTCCCCTTAAGCTAATTGTTTGGTGTTCCTATCGCGATTTCGGAGTGGCGCCGTCGGTATGGGAGAAACATCCATCAGATTTTAACCAATCAAAAGTAATGATCAATGAGTTTCCACATAACTATATTGTAATACTGATTGTAACAGTATAATTCGTGCTTTCAATATGTTTATGTATTCTGCGACTGAAGCAGTAGATGACTCTTTCAAAATTAATAATAATAAAAATATGAAAGAGAGTCCTGTATTTCTGTATTCCATTTAAATATGTCGTGACACTCAATAATTGCAAATGTGAAAAGTTATTTAATAATGTAAATGTCAGTATTATTTTCTTTTATAGACTAATAATTCAGCATATCAATATACATTATAAGTATTAAAACACAATGAAATATCAGTATTTTATAGCAATCGCGGTAAATTTGATTATGATTAACGTTGAGGTTTCAGGTTAGTTATGAAAAATCTGAAGAGTAAACTAAAAAATTTACTCTCTAATAAATGTAATATTTTATATTTTTATAGTTGCACTTCACAGAAATCTTAAATACTATGAAACTCTTCATGCTTCAAATTTTGAGCACAAGATTATTAAACGAGGTATCCAGCATAGTTATCATCCTTATAACAAAATAAGTGAATTAGATTTTTATACTCATGGAAGGTGAGAAGTAATAAAGCTAAAAAAATCTTTAGTAACAAGGACAATTCATTTTTATAATATAAATATCTTATTTTTCAGACATTTCAGATTAATATTGACACCTAGAAAAGAAGTTATACATTCTAAATTTAAAGCATACGAAGTAGATGGGGATGGTCAAGAAAAAAGTGTCTATTTAGGTAAATTTTTTGAGTTACGTTTTTCAAAAACAGCATCATGACTTACAATTATAATTTTTCTAGATCATGAAAATTTTTATCATGGACGAGTATTTGGAGAAACAAATTCTCATGTGCAAATGCATATCGATGATGATGTCTTTACAGGAAGTTTTACTATACCCGATGAGTCGTACCACATTGAAGTAAAATTTTTTAAATTTATTAATTTTTTTATGAATAGAATATATTAAAATATGATCAGTCAATTGCAAAATCAAATCATGATCAATCAAATTATAATACTTAAAGTTAATTAATATTTTAAATTGAAAATATATTATAATTAATTAATGCATGTTTATTTAATTTACAAATTCAAATTGAATTTTAATTTGCACTCATTTGTTTGTAGTTGATGTAAAAATAAAATGTTGTGTTCTTTATATACTAGTTAAAAAGATATCGATATGAAGAAATGTTAAATGAGAAAAGACTATAAATTATTAGTTTTATTGAAATATTACTATTAAAATTGTTTTAGCCATCGTGGAGACATCTTCCCCATTTAGATAATAAAACAATGATAATATATAAAGTATCTAATGTAAAATTAAGTTGGGAACATTACGAAGATGATAACCACATTCATGAAACTCCAAAAACTTGTGGATATGTGAAAGAAGGAAATCAATTATATGATGAAGAAGTCAATCATAAAATTGATTTTCTCAATACAGATAAAAATGACCTCAATCGAACAAAAAGACAAACAGAAACCTATGAATATACTCCAACTAAAACGCGTTGTCCACTACTTCTAGTTGCTGATTACAGATTTTATCAAGAGATGGGTGCAAGTAGTACTAAAACAACAATAAATTACTTGGTAAAATTCTTATAAATTATTAATATACTTTAATATAATAGATGTTAGTATAAATATTTAATTTATTTATAGATTAGTTTGATTGATAGAGTACATAAGATTTATAACGATACTATGTGGCAAGATCATAAAGAGCAAGATGGCTTTAAAGGAATGGGTTTCGTTATTAAAAAAATAGTTGTTCACAGTGAACCTACACGTGTTAGAGGAGGTGATACCCATTATAATATGATTAGAGAAAAATGGGATGTTCGGACATTACTTGAAGTAAATATATATTTGCATAAAATTAACAGTTTTGTTATATTTTACATCTAAGTTTTAATTTTACTTTAAAGGTTTTTAGCAGAGAGTATAGTCACAAAGATTTTTGTTTAGCACATTTATTTACAGATTTAAAATTTGAGGGTGGCATTTTAGGTCTTGCTTATGTAGGTTCGCCACGTAGAAATTCTGTAGGTGGTATTTGCACTCCAGGTTAGTTTTATTTAAATGAAAATTATAATATTTGGTAAATTAAAATAATACTTTTGTTTACAGAATATTTTAAAAATGGTTACACTTTGTATCTTAACTCTGGTTTAAGTTCAAGTAGAAATCACTATGGGCAAAGGGTTATAACTCGTGAGGCTGACTTAGTTACTGCTCATGAATTTGGTCATAATTGGGGTTCTGAACACGATCCTGATATTACAGTAAATAATTATACTTACAATTTTTTTTATTACGTTATTAATACTAATTAAATCGGTTTTTAATCTAGGAATGTAGTCCAAGTGCTAGTCAAGGAGGATCATATTTAATGTACACTTACAGTGTTAGCGGATATGATGTAAATAATAAGGTAAAATATTGCGTTTCACTATAATACTACTTAGAAAAAAAGCTTACAATTAAATATAAAAATAGTATAAAAATATATGATTTATTTCAGCGTTTTTCCCCGTGCAGTTTACGTGCAATTCGTAATGTTCTACAAGCCAAATCTGGCAGATGTTTTTCAGAACCTGAAGAATCATTTTGTGGTAATTTACGAGTAGAAGGTGATGAGGAATGCGATGCTGGTCTTTTGGGTACTGAAGATAACGATGCTTGTTGTGATAAAAATTGTAAACTTCGGCGTAATCAAGGAGCAGTCTGTAGTGATAAAAATTCTCCATGCTGTCAAAATTGTGCATTTATGGGTCCAGGAGTTAAATGTCGCGATGCTCAATACGCAACTTGTGAACAGGAATCACGTTGTACAGGAGCTTCAAGTGAATGTCCTCGTTCACCTCCTATGAAAGATGGTACAAGCTGTCTTGAACGTGGACAGTGTCATCAAGGAAAATGTGTACCATATTGTGAAACTCAAGGATTAACAAGCTGCATGTGTGATACAAGTAAAAATTTTTTAGTTTTCTTATTATTTAAATAAAACTACTTCAAATAGACGAAAATTTAATCTTTTAAAATAATATTTTTTTTACAAGTAAGTAAATTAAACAAATTTTAAAATTTTCAGCAAGTGATGCTTGTAAAAGATGTTGTCGTATGGGTTTGAATGACACTTGTTTTCCTATCGACCCACAAGATATCTTACCAGATGGTACTCCATGTATACAAGGCTTCTGTAATAAAGGTACCTGTGAAAAAACTATTCAAGATGTTGTAGAAAGATTCTGGGACATTATTGAAGACATCAACATAAATAAAGTAATGCGTTTCCTTAAAGATAATATTGTTGGTGCTGTAATTATAAGTACAGCACTTGTTTGGATTCCAACAAGCTGTGTTATAAGTTACATTGATAAAAGACGTATAAAAGATAGCGAAAAAAAGTATCGATGGAAAAATACAGACCAACTTATACATCCGGATGAACAAAGACGTGTTATTTACATTGGTGCTCCGAGACAAAGAGTGCAAGTCGTTGCTCAACAAACTTGAAACGATTGAAACAAATATTATAAATTTATTTCACTAGTCAAAAAAAAAAAAATTTATCAGGCAAATAGTAAAATTATTTTTAATTTAATTTTTACTATGAATTTAATGAGCTGTTTATAATTTTTAAATCAAATTCATATGTAAATTTAAACTTCTAAATTTTAATTTAAAAAAAGTATAATAAAATACTTTTCAAAGAATATACATACTTATATGAAGATCAAATTAATATTTACAATAATAATTAAAAAGTGTTAATGATTCTTTAAATATAAATTATTTATTGGGAATGTTTTTATTATTAATTTTACGGTAAAAATTGTGATATATCAAAATGACAAGATCAGATTCTGTGCAATTTTGGTAATATTAATTTAACTTATTTTAGTTATAAGATCGATAGTTTTCGAGTTTTTACATTAGTAGAAGAGCTATTGTTATTTTACCTTACATTTCATTGATGAGGCGTTTGTGAACGTATAATTTTATGAATTTCTTTTTATTTTGAATTCATTAAAATTAATTATTCATTAAAATAAGTTTGAAAAATTTTCCATTCATCCAGAAATATCCTGTATAATAATTCAAATATGTAATTTTATCTTATAAAAAAATGTCATAGCTTTATATTAAAAATGAGTTACCATGAGATAACAATATAGTTATTTTAATTTTTATTTTAATACACAGTTATTATATGCATGTACACTAACTATTATTGTTAATATTCTAAATGTTTTTATATACAATTTGTATTAATTTTATATTTATTTGTACTACTATTGTAATATTTATAAAGTGATTAATTTACATTTATTAAAAAATGTATAATGTATAATATTAATATTTTTATTTTATTATAAAAAATATATAAATATTTCAAAAGATTATTATTAAATTATGATAGATATTTTTTAGATAATTATCTAGCTCAAAATAATAATTAATTAATAAACTTTCATAAAGATGAGTAGAATAATAATAATTGTATGATTTTTGGTTAAAAGAATAGTATTTTATTAATCAGTATTAACCAAATCTATGTAATGTATATATTTAATTACAATATTTTTATTAAATACTGCCTAAGCATATATACAATCACTTTGCTTTGTTAAGTTTCTTTGTTATGATATTAATAATATAATATAAATAGTTTGAATTAATGACTCATATAAAAAAATATTTAATGATAAGTGATTTTTCAAGAGCTAAGTTTTTAATCAGTTGTTTGCAAAGTTACTTCATTTAATTTTAAAACAGATACTGGAGGAAGTAAAAAGTTTGCGTTTGGAAAAAGTAATCGAAGTTTTGCTCCTAACGTTTCGTGATTCATAATAAAATTTTCTTTAGGATTTTCTAAAAGTATTGTACCTTTGTTTTCTTTATTTTGCACATTTATAAAACAACAAATAGGCTTTTTGAAAACTTCATCTATATGTGTTTCTAAAGTTTCTCCAACTTTGATAGCTTTAACCAATGAACCGCTTAATGATAATAAGTCAGTGTTTTCATTAATTTGTTCTCCTTTTACAAATAAATTATAGTGACAGCCATAGATACCAAATATTTTTGAAATTTCGTTTTTTAGTTTATCATAATTAAGAGCTTTATTATTATAATTTTCTAATAAAATTGTTCCTAAATTATTAGTGGCTCCATACCTAGGTTTAATGCCAATCAATTCAATATTAATATATTTATTATATGGTTTAATTGTATTATCATTCAAAGAAGAAATTGAATTATTAATTTTAGTATGGAATTTTTCACATACTAATATCAAATGTACATCTACACCTTTAATATTTAATGTTTCTTCAATAATTATTTTCGCATCTTTAGGTTTTTCAGAAACATTTTTTTGAGGTGTTTTGGTAGTGTTTTCTATAAATTCTTTATGCGTAACAATTATTTTTGCTAATGTGCTACTACTGTCTTTAATGTCATAGTAAACAATCGCTTCATCTAAAGGTACCAGTTTTGCCTTCTTCCTAAGTTTTTGTACACGGTTGATAATTTCTCTTGCAAGACCTTCATTTTGCATTGTTTCATCTGGTGTAACATCCAATAAAATAAGAACGTTACCTTCACTATGGGCTTCATACCGTTTAGAAAGTTCTTCAGCAGCTGGTCCAGTAAAACTGAACATGAGGCGCAAATCTTGCTCTTGCAATTTGTGACCTAGTACATCAATATTTTTATTAGCTACAAATACCTGCAATTGTTCATCGGTCAATTCTTTAATAGCCGAAGCAACTGCTTTAAATTCAGCTTTTAATCTAGCCCCAAGATTTTTATGATCAGGTTCAGCTCTGAGAGTAACTCCATATTTTTTTTTATCTGTTGTGACAGTAAGTTCTTTAACATTTAGTTCTTCTAGTATATAAGATTTAAGAGAAACAACATCGTTGAGTATATTAACATCTTGATGAATGACAACAACCTCGGGTAAAGGATACTTAACTGGTATGGTTTTCCGATCTCGGATAACACGACCAAGATCGATCACAGTTTGCATACATGATACAGCCTGCTCAATTTTTTCATTAATCAAATCAGTGCAAGCATCAGGAATCATCTGATAATGAATACTATCCATATTATTATCAGGCGGTAAAAACTTCCGCAATCTCTGAAACATGAATTCAGTGAGGAAAGGAGTGAAAGGTGCATTAATTCTTGCCATTGTATAAACTACTCGAAAAAGTGTGTTTAATGCAAATTGACAGTCTTGTTTGCCACTATCACCTTTTATACGCTTTCGGTTCATTCTCACGTACCAATTCGTAAGATTATCTATGTATTTAATGAGTCGCGGAACCACAGTGTAGAGACGGTAAGCTTGCATCTCTGTTTTTAAGAATTGCAAAAGTGTTTCAGTAAATGATAATATCCATCGATCCATTATGTTATTAGATATTAGAGAAAAATCTTTTGTTTCTTTGTAAACAAATGTTATCTTTTCATCATGTTCAAATCTATCAATATTTTGAATTAAAAATCTAAAGGCATTATACCAAGGTAGAAAGACGTCTTTAATAACATCTCTTACTCCTTCTTCTTTAAAGCGAAGATTTTCTGCTCTTACAACTGGTGAATTAATAAGATAAAGTCTTAAAGCATCTGCACCATATTTATTCACAACTCCCATTGGATCTGGATAATTTTTTTTACTTTTTGACATTTTTTGACCATCAGATGCAAGAATAAGTCCATTGGCAATTAAATTCTTAAATGCTGGTTTACCAAACAAAGCAGTAGAAATTACCAACAATGTATAAAACCAGCCACGAGTTTGATCAATTCCTTCTGCGATAAAATCAGCTGGAAAACTTTCTTCAAATTCTTTAACGTGTTCAAATGGATAGTGCATTTGAGCATATGGCATGGAACCTGATTCAAACCAACAGTCAAAAACTTCAGGAACGCGACTAAGAGGAGGTTGACCAGGGCGATTTGATGGAATTTTTAAGTCATCAATACTCTCACGATGTATATCTGTTACCTATTAGAAATAATATAAATATAGTAAATAAAATTTAATATAATTAAAGAGTAAAGTAATTAAAAAATAAAAAATAAATTCTATAATTATTATAATTACCTTTTTGCCAGTTAGTTTTTCAAGTTCAGCAATGCTTCCAATACAAACTACTTCTTTTCTATCTTCGGAAATCCACAGTGGAACTGGATTTCCCCAATATCGATTTCTACTGATTGCCCAATCTCTTGCTTCTCGTAGCCAATTACCAAAGCGTTTATCTTTAATATAATCAGGTACCCAATAAGTATCTGCATTAGATTTTAAAAGTTTATCTTTTATTGATTCAACTCTAATAAACCAAGAAGGCACTGCCTTATAGAGCAAAGGTGTATCTGAACGCCAACAATAAGGATAACTATGTTTTGTAGTTCCATTGTAAATCAGTCTTCCTTTAGATTGAATATTTTTTATAATTTCTTTATCTGCTTCTTTTACATATTTACCAAGAAACTCCTTGACTGGTTCAGTGAAGCAACCCTGACTATCTACGGGACAAATACTTTCTTGATCTCTAGTAATAATACCTGCTTTTAAACAACAACGATAATCATCTTCTCCAAAATATGGAGCTTGATGAACTATTCCTGTTCCAGACTCAGCAGTAACGTATTCATCATTTAAAATTTTGAATGCTCCTATAAAAACAATTTTGTCAGCCATTTTTAACAATATTGTGAATATATTCTAATTTGTACTTATTATATAATAAAATAAGTAAAATAATTAAAGTTATTGCATATTCTAGATACCTTTTTCTTTCATGTGTAAAAAATATGGAAATATTGGTTCATAAGACTTTCCCAGCAAGTCAGAGCCTTTTCTTTTTCCACGTATTGTATATAATTCACTTGATTTATAAATAAGTTCTAAGCTGGATTCTAATATAAGATAAATTTTTCCTGATTCATTATCAATAACTTCAACATAATCAAATTTTGGATTACAACACAAAGCAAGATTGCTTGGCAATGTCCATGGTGTAGTAGTCCATGCTAAAATATATATGCCAGGCTCATCAACTAAGGGAAATGATACAACAATTGATGGATCAACTGTATCTTTGTAATTTAGACCAGATTCAAAATTTGATAAAGGTGTATTGCAAGCAGTTGAATATGGCATCACTTTAACTCCTTGGTAAACTAGACCTTTGTTATACATTTCTTTAAATATCCACCAGATAGATTCCATATACCATGGATATAATGTTTTATAATCATTTTGGAAATCTATCCACCTGCCCAGTCTTCCAACAATTTTTTCCCACTCACTAGCATACCTCATGACAATATTCCTACATTCTTTGTTGTAATTTGCAATCCCTAATTTTATTACATCATCTGGACCTTTAATATTTAAGGTTTTGTCAATTTCAAATTCAACTGGTAAACCATGAGTGTCCCAACCAAATCTTCGTTCTACATAAAAGCCTCTCTGATGAGCATATCTGTATAAATAGTTTTAATGCATAAAAACTAAATTGTATACAATTATCAGTAAATAAATAATTTGACATTTAAAAATTATCATATAAAATTAAATAAATGTTATTTGTTATGTGAATAATATAAATAAAAAGTACCTGGTTACAATATCTTTTATAGTACCAGCCAAAATATGTCCATAATGAGGTAAACCTGTAGCAAAAGGTGGGCCATCATAAAAAGAATAGCGTGGTTTACCCTTTGAATTTTTTAAACAATTTTTAAAAACATCTATTTTTTTCCAAAATTCTAAAACTATTTCTTCTTCTTGAGGAAAATTGATAGACTCCGGTAATTTGTCAATCATTTTACATAAATTATTTTATAATAATTAAAATAAGCGTAAAAATCATTCACCGGCTGCTACGCGTCTGATGTAACTCGTATACGTTAGCTGATTTTAACACCTTAGCTTTATTAAATTTAGTTGCACGTGTGCATGATAACTTGAAATTAAACTGCAATTTTCGAGGTTATGCTGCAGAAAAAAATACGAAATTTTATATGTGCAATTTATTAAGTGCTCGTAAACTGCTAAGTATATATGAGTATACCTATGTTAATTTTCACTATCTTTATTGAATATTTTTACATAATTTTTATTTACTTTTAAATAAAGATTCGGAAATAAATTTCTTACATTTCGTGATTTTTCATAGAAATTTATAAAAATTATTTAAAATTAATAAATATGCTTTTTTATATCAATAAGTTAAATTAAATAAATTGAAATATCGATAGAAAGTTTTAAGTATAAAACTTTTTTTATAATGACAAATATTTATAAATAAATGTGATATGAATAGTTATTTTTTGAGCTACCTATAAAAAATTGTTAATATATAATATTGTCTTTTAATAAGTATTAATTTATGGCTTGTTTAAAACAGCATTGAAAAAAAGAAATATATATACATATATTTAATAACCCTCAATTAACAAATTTAAAATTCAAAAATGTTAAAGATCTAAGTTTTTAAATATTTTATAAAAAATTTATTTACTTTAATTTACTAAGGGGTTTTAAAGGATAGGATTTTTACAGCTCTCACAGCAAGTTGCTTAAATTTACTAATTTATTTTTGAAGGATTACATTATAAACTACTTTTTAATGTACTAAAATGTACAATTTGAAACTCATGAATTTTTCAAAATTACACCGTTTAAAAATTGTTTTAAAAAGTAAGTATCTTTTTTCTTTATACTACTAATTGAGGTTTTTTTTATATGTTATTATATACATAGAATAGTCTATATTATTTATTCCATGTGTATGTTTACATCGGAAGAATGAAATAAAAATAAAATTTCCGAATGTTTTTGAAGAAAAACATTCATCTTACAATATAAAATACAAAAGTTAACTAATAAAACAACTATAAAATTTCGTGTTCAATAAAAGTTGTCGATAATATTTATTTATCGACGGTTCTTTCGTGGTTTGTTAAGGCGGATAAGATTAATTTTAAATTAAAAAGTATATATGCAGCACTTAAAACTCGTTAACTCGCTTCAAAAAAATATTGTATTAACAATACTACTTTTACAAATTAAAATTTTTCTACTATTTTTGAATTTTTCTCTTAAATAATATAAATAATTTTTAAAGACGGTTTATGACTCATCGAATAATTTTTAAGGACACTTATGAATTTAGTTAGGATAGAATATCCCGAAAAAAGTGAACTTTCCCAAACTCATTTTACAATGAAATGTTACTTTTATTGAATGATGCACTTATCTGATCTTTTTTTTTTTAATTTCTTTGTGATATTTTCATTATTTTAAAAATATTTGGAATAAACCGGTACCAAAAACTGGAAAGGATAAAAAAAGTACTTTTCAGGCACTTTAAGGGGAGATTCTCATCTAGCGACCCAAAAATTACGTGATTTTCGCGATTTTTTTTCTCATGGAAGGAAATAAATAAAGTAGTCAAGTTTTTTGGTACTTATTAAGTATGTTATTAACTACTTTTACAAATTTTTTTGAACAAAAATACCGAATAGTTTATTAGTTATATGCATTGAAAAATAGTCATCGAAAAAAAAGACACCTCTACGGACGGCAAGGTAACTCATCCAATTTTTGTCTGAAATCAAAAAATCAAAGTTTGTTATAAATTAGAAGACATTTGCTGGATCTTGAACTAAAATCACGAAGAAAAGTTAAAAATTAACAAAATGGCGGGCTTGCAAAAAAAAAAAATATTTTTTTGCACTTTTTTTTGCTCTAAAAAGTGCAATAACAATAAAAATAATCATTGTAAAATTATGATTTTAGGTCAAGATCCAGCAAATTTAATTACCTTTAAAATAAAAAAAAATTCATCTCGATATCTATAATAGTTTTTGAGATATCTTGCCGCCCGTCTCAAAAAACATGGTTTCGAGAAAAACGCGTTTAAAGTTTTAGTACGCGATTTAGTACGTAAAAAGACGACTTCGGTTTTTTGACTATAACTTTAAAAATAAATTGTATTCGGCAAAACGGGTTTCACGAGCGTATTCTACGAGACATTTGCCAACTTTTTAAGCAAAAAAAAAAAAAAAAATCGATTTTTTGGTCGTACTTGATGAGAACATCCCCTTAATCAGGAGTATGACTTTCTCTGAATGGATTACTCGTATATTACCGATCCAGAAAATTATTGATATAGTCAATGATTAAATTATGGACTTGTAATCGAAGGATAATTATGAAATTTATTATTAAAGAATGTACCTATTGAAAATGTATGCGTAATTAAAATAAATTTTAATTAATAACACACCTTTTGTATATTAATTTATTGTATTTTTTTTTTTTTCGTTGTTATTATATTTAGATTAGATATTGTATAAATTAAAAGAAACGAAAAGATTTTTATAACTTTAGTTTAACAAAGGGATTTATCAGTATAATTTTAGTTATCATTTAAGAGGAAGTTTAAAACTTGAAATTTTAAAAAATTTATAAAAATTTCATTCAAATTCTTTCTCAACAAAAGCACTGATGTTACATTAATTACTAGACATTAATATATAAAGTATAGACTGCTATGCATATATTATTTATATTTTTGTTAATTGGCGAAATTATTTGTATAAAATTCAAGGCCGCGCAAAAATAAATAATCCGTAATGTCATACTCGAGAGTTTTTTACGCGCGTAGCCTTAATGCAGATGCATTCACCGCCTGTGCGCGATCGTCCTCTTCGCATCGCGAATAGTTATACACTCGCAACCGCTTACCCAGGTCTAATTCTCCGGAGAAATCGCGAGTGTGCGAACCACTTTTAGCGTCACATAATAATAATAATAATAATAATAATCAATAATTAATAATTTTCTTGATATGATTATTATCCTGATAAATTTCAATTACGTTGCGTAATCAATTTTATGTGTAAGAACATATTCTTAACTATAGCACTCTTACGATTATTGGTCAGACGTTTAACTGCCGTCTTATTGCAAAAGAAAGAAGAAAAAGGCGTTGACTTTCTTAGTGCTAGAACTAGTACAGTAGTTCAACATCGCGATCATACTTTATTTTATTTTCTCCTATTTCTGATTTTATGATAGATTCTTAATTTTATTTTAAAATAAAATTTTAAAATTTGTGTAAAACTTGTGCGGCATATTTTTTAGTATTGCTCGTAATCTGTTATAAAAACGAGAAAATAATGTATAAATAATATATAATATTAAATTAAATATTTTTAACATATTGTGCAATTAATTTGATTATTATTATTATTATTTATATCGATTCAAAGTTGTAAAACCACTGTCAGTATATAAACTATTAATTTTTTGTCTTAAATTGTTTTTTATCGGTAAGTTTTACAAATTTACATTTAATTATTATTGTTTTACAAGAATAAATTTGATAAATGATAAATTCTCTCTATTTAAATGACTGTTAAAGATTTATAAAAATGTGTTTTGGAAAAAAAAAAAATATTAAAGATTTTAAATATTGTTTTAATCATTTTACGAGATTTTACTAGTTTTACTAAAATTTACTGGATTATATTTAAAAATATAATATGGCAAATTTTAAATGAATTGACCAAAAAATTAATAAATTATAAAATTAAAAAAAAAAAAAATATGCATATTAAATTTAATCACGATCAAATTATATTTGCTAATGCGTAACAATATTTTTAGCATATTAAAATTGAATTAAAAAATTTATTTTAACAATATTTTTTGTGTGGTTTTTTACGATTTATTTTTATAATATTTAACATTAGGCGATTAAACATTTGATTTTTTAATTGTTCTCTAAGTACATAAATAATATATAGCATAAGAAAAGGTGGTATTATTTCACTTGACTCATGTGAGATGTATATATTGCATGAATTTTTTCAAAATACGAAAAAAAATCAAGTTATGTAAATTTAAAATTAATTGAGAATTTTGTGTTGATGATTTAAACGTTTTTACTAAAACTTATTTAAATTTTGGCGGCTTATGTAAGCGTAACAATGAGAGCTGCAGAAGGCTTAGTTTACAAAAGTGGCGACAATGGCGGCGCTACACTGAAGCGTAATCAGCTGATAAGAAAGACAATATTTGAGCATAAGATTGGATCTGGAAATTTACGATGCAAGACCGATAATGTTTTACTGAAAGCAACTTGTGGGCTCTGCATTTTTTTAAGTTTAATTAGTTTGTGCCTTGCAACTTCTCTCGTTGTCGTTGGTCGCCGAATTCATACTGTTTATCCCTTTCTTGGTACGTCTTGCTGAATTTTTTTTTATTTTTTATTTTTATTTATATTAATAATTAATTTTAACAGAAATAGCCAATCGAAAATACGGAGTTGAGAATATTTTGTTTCTTTTTATTAATAAACTTCTAAAAATTTTGAATAAGAATTTACGATCTTACTTATATTTTTTAATGATATAATATCGCTAATAATTAATTTAAACGATACATGTTTTCAGTATTATCATCAGCTAACACTCATTTATATCAAAGCACAGTGTACCGCGCCCGTTCAAATTAATACATTGTACCTGTGGCGCCAAGTTACGCAAGCTAGCATTTCACTACGTCCGGTGCCTTCGCTTGGTTATCAGGATAGAATATTAAGTTTTAAATTGTGATATTACCATTGTGTAACAATCAAATCGCGGTATTCGAACTATACTCGTAACGGCTACGGGGGTGTAGGCGTATGTAATTCTAAGAACTGGCGCCACTCTCGAAAAACTTGCCCTCCTCTTTTACGTGCACGCGCATGTCATATAAATATCTAATCGTCAAACTCGCATTATCGCACATCTAATATTTTAGATATTTTGATATCTTGCTATTATGAAAAATTTAAAATTTTATCGCACATCTAATATTTTAGATAGCTTGATATCTTACTATTTTGAAAAATAAATGGAATTCTTTTATAAATAAGCACCCTATCGATATAAAAAATAATACAAATTATTTATTTATAAAATTATATTTAATAATTTTTTATCATTTATTAAAAAATAAATAAAATATTTGATGCATAATTCTGTTTTCAATTCTTCCGTTGTAGATATATTACACGTATATGTATAATAACAAATCTTAAGAATCTACAATAGTTTGAAACGTTAATGAAGCATAGATGATTTTTTAGTCACTGGAACATTCTTGATTTGTTTGAAAAGAGATCTACAAATGATCTACGAACTGGTTCAAATTTTAATTTTGATTAATAGAATATACCTCTATAAATTATTTTTACCAAACAAAATTTATGCAATAGCTATAAATTTAATTGTTTATATTCTGATATTATTGATATAATAATATGAAGCTTTTTATATCACTTCATGAAACGTTTGTTCACTAACTGCTATAAAAAAACTACTTAAAAATTTAATTTAAATTTAAAAGAATTACTTTCCGAATAAAAAAGATAAAGCCACTTCGCATTGAATTAGAAATAATCTTTATAAATTGAAATCTATAGAATTTTCCGTAACAGAAAAAGCGTCGAAACAAAAAAATATAAAATATATAAAAAAAAAATAATCTTAATAAATGACGATTATTAAAGAATATCAAATTTTCCCTCATTGAAACAATATTAATTTTTACACTATATTGACTCCTAATGTAATTACAATAAAATTTATTTAATTGAAAAAGTTACATTTTCCACTCTTTTCTTCATTTAAAATAAGTCTATATATATATATATATATATATATATATATATATATATATATATACATATATATTTTTTTTTTTATGTTCAGAGGCAAGAAAATTACACGCACTTCCAAATATTGCAACAAGCAAAATGTCTTCAGCTGATGAAAAATTCAGATTGCCGCGCGAAGTGCGACCTTTAAACTATGATCTTTATCTTCATCCAGATTTGGAAAAAGAGACTTTTAAGGGCCAAGTCTCAATTCTTATTGATATAAAAGATAAACAAAATCGTTTAATGCTGCATCAAAAAGATCTTAAAATTAGTTCAGTCAAATTGCATAATCGTAACGAAAATTATAATGTAGAAATTCAAAAAAGTTATCCCGTTGAAAAAAATGAAGTATTTATTATAATGCCAAAGAGGGAATTAAATATTGGTTTATATGATCTCAAATTATCATTTTCTGGATCTTTAAAGGATAAAATTGTAGGCTTTTATTCAAGCAGATATAAAGATGAACATAATAAAACTAGGTAAAAATTAAATGTTTTATTGTACATTGATAAGTATTTTCTCAAGCGCTGATTAAAATTTAACATTAAAATTAAATTTATAATTTACAACATTTCAATTTTTTTATTGGTAAAAATTTTTATGACAAGTGAAAAATATTTGCGTTAAATTATTTTTCAACACCCTGTACGTAAAATCAGACTTCGTACCCGGTTTAATGAAATAACTATTTACGCTACAAGTGCGAAATGTATGATTCTCGCATTTAAAGCATATATAGCTATTATTAAATTATATATTAATAAATAGTCTTTTAAGTATTAAAATTTTTTATTAAATTTAAACTTTAAAATACTGTGCATTTATATTGATATACATTATTATTATTTTTAGAGTTATTGCTACTTCTAAATTTGAACCGACCTATGCAAGAAGGTCTTTTCCATGTTTTGATGAACCAGGATTTAAAGCAGAATTTAATATAAAACTCGTACATCCAAATGGTGATGGCTACAATGCTTTATCAAATATGAATATTAAAGTAAGACGTTCACATAGCTTTATGTATACATTTTTTATAATACTAATTCTTTAACATACGTACTAAAAATAGCATTTAAATTATATTATAATAATATTTTACTTTACGTTATGTTAGAGTACTGCTGTGGATGATCCCTCGTTGGGTTTAACCACCGTTACTTTCGCAAAAAGTGTACCAATGTCGACGTATCTACTATGCTTTATAATTAGTGATTTCGTTGCTGTAACAAAAACAGCTCATGGACTTGATGGAAAAACATTTCCTATAAGCGTTTACACAACGAGGACACAGAAAGATAAAGGATTATTTGCACTTGATATAGGGGTCAAGATAATTGAATTTTACATAAACCACTTCAAGATTGACTATCCATTACCTAAACTTGGTAATAACGTTAATTTTAGACAGACGATTATTTTCCTTTACATTGATAAAATTCATGTTTTTAAATAGTAATAGAGTGGATAAATAATTTTGAAAATTTTTAATTTTTTTAAAAAATTTTAAAGTTTTATGGAAAAAGTAAACTGAAAAAAAATAATTATAATAGTAGTATATAAGAACACAACAAATTTTCAAATTCTTAACATTTTTTTATTGTAAAGATATGGCAGCCATACCTGATTTTGTCTCTGGTGCTATGGAAAACTGGGGCTTAGTAACTTACAGAGAAGCAAGACTCTTGTATGACAACGAAACTACATCTACTACAAATAAAGAAGACATAGTTCAAGTTATTGCACATGAATTTGCCCATATGTGGTTTGGAAATTTAGGTAATTTTTAATTTTTGTTATTATTATTATTTTTGAAATTATTTGAATTTAATTTAATTTAACGATAAGTAAATTTGATTTTTAAATGAAACGGCTAATTTAATCACAATAGAAATTTATTTATTGCGTAAATATATTCTTTTTTTTTTTGTAATAAGTAGTAAACATACTCTTTTTTTTTAGTTACAATGGCTTGGTGGAACGATCTTTGGCTAAACGAAGGTTTTGCAACATACATGCAATTTAAAAGTTCGAATGCGATTTTGCCCGAGTGGCATTTTGTAAGAAATATAAAAGAAAAATTAAATATGTTATTTTTAGCAATTTGTATACTACAGTTTATGAACTTTTCAGATGGATCATTTTTTGCTTAATGAATTACATCCCGCTTTTGTAACGGATTCTAAATTAAATTCTCATCCGATAGTGCAGACTGTTAATAATCCTGATGAAATTACAGCAATTTTTGATGTCATTTCGTATCAAAAGGTTTGAAATTATATTTTATAAATTTTGAAAATTAAAATTTTTTAATAATCCAGTTAGCGATCGTTTTTATATAATACTAAAATTTTTACACAATAGTCATTATTGTATATGCATAATTATCATTGACACTATGATACTTTATTTGTAACTAAATTTTTTTGTATTCAAACGTATAAGATATACCGTGTTGTTATTTTATAATATTTCAATCGTAACAATAACAATAAAAATAACGATTACAGGGAGCTTCGATTTTGCGAATGCTTGAAAACTTTATTGGAACAGATATTTTTGATGCGGGCGTGACGAAATACTTAAAAAAATTTGCTTATGAAAATGCTGAAACTGTTAACTTTCTTAGCATGTTGCAAGAAACATTGGGCAATCAAATTAATATTACTGCAATTATGGATACGTGGACCAGACAAATGGGTTTTCCAGTGGTCAATGTTACTAGATCGAATTCAGTTTATACTTTGACACAAAAAAGATTCTTGGCCAATCCAGAAAGTAAATATGATCCCTCTGAATCACATTTCCGTTATAAATGGACTATTCCGATTACATATACTACAGACAAAAACTCTACCCCAACGTTAATTTGGTTTGATAAGGATGCTAAAAGTTGTAAGTAAATTTTAAATTATAAAATTCATTTTAATTTAAGACATTTACTATATGCATATTTATTTAAAAATCCAATTCTATGAATTAATAAAAATATTTTGTTAAGGGCAAAAATAAAGTAGGTATTATTTTAAAAATTATTATACGTAGTGTTGAATTAACAATTTAAATGCCGTTTTTTATTAACGGTAAACATGAGTTCAAGAATGGACAATTTAAATACAAGATATTATGTGACAACCAATTTGAATTAATGAGATTTTATGTGAGTTATCTTATGAGATCTTGTATAAATTATTGTCATGAGAGAAGTTATAATTTTTTGTTGAAATTTATTTTAAAAAATTAAAAAAAAAACTATATTTAAATGAAATTGAATGATATAAAATTGATGATTTATGAATTATGATATAAAATTTTATTGAATAACTCCAATTATCAAATAAAATTTATGTAATGTATTTAACTGAAATTTATTAAAATATTCTTTTGACACTTTTTATAAAAGTATCTTATCATTTAAATCAATTGAATGAATGTAAAAAAATCTGGTTTTACATACATTTTCAGTGGATATTACTCTAAATGAACCGATTGATTGGATTAAATTTAATATCGATCAAATTGGATATTATCGTGTAAACTATGACCGACCTGAATGGGAAGCATTGCTTAATGTTCTTTGTTGGAGTCATAAGGTATTATTAACTATTAATATTAATTTTTTAAATAAAATTATATATTCAAGACTGATAAATAAATGTAATAAGTTGCGAAGATTCGATCATTGGAATGCGCGTTTTTTCATCTCTTTTCTATTCTGTTACAAGCTTGTAAATGATTTACCTATATGTATTTTAATCAGTACAGTAATGACAGTTATTACATGTTCAAAAATAATTGCATAATGTTTATATTTATATGAATTAATTGCAATGACTATAAAAGCGTAGCGATTGCACAACTCTAATGTTTATGTTATAGCGCTTCTCAGTTCAAGATAGGACTCATCTGATTGAAGACGCTTTCAGTTTGGCGGATGCTGCAGAATTGGAATATGATATAGCAATGAATATTACTCTCTATTTAGGAAGCGAAAAGCATTTTTCTCCATGGTATGTTGCTGCTAACAAATTGAAAAATATTGACGTTCTGCTTTCATCTACTGATATATCGCTAAAATTCCGAGTAAGTTGAACAAATAATTTTCAAATAGTCGAATAAAATTTTACAGTCCTTATCAATTTTACAGAGTGGTCTGAAATATCAGATAAAAAATCGACAAACTAATTGATTTTTATTAGCACTATTAGCACTAATACGTAACATCATAATTTATTTTTAGAAATATGTAAGGGAACTCGTTGATGGTGCATATCACGATGTTACATGGAATATCGATGAAATGGAAGATCCTGACATGCTGTAAGTAATAAAAAACTTTAATGATTATAAAAAATGGTAGATTATGCAAGAGTAATTAAGATTAAATTTTAATTAATCTACTCGTAAAATATTGTTTTTATTAAATTATTATAATAACAAATAAGTAATAGATAATGATTAAGAAAAATACCTAGTTATCAATATTCAATTAAAATATAAATTATTTAATGTTTTTATCGCAAAAAAATAATTTGCAAAGAATATTTTAAAAATGTCGTAATAAAAATTTTCACTATTAAAGGAGTTTATCTTTAAATTTAATTATAGAAATTTGAGAACCACTATATTGGGACTTGCGTGCGCAATCGGGCACCCGGAGTGTTTACAAGATGCAGGTTCCATCTTTACAACTTGGATAAATGATGAAAAAGATAAACGTCCGCATCCTGATATTAGGGCTCATATTTATTACTATGGTAATTATAAAAAAAAAAAAAAAAAAAAAAAAAAAAAAAAAAAATACTAAATATTCAAAAACCGTTAAATTTAGTTAAACAGTTTTAATGAATAATATATACTTTAGTTCACATAAAATTTATCGATTTAATCAAATCTGTTATCTTTTAATATATATATTACAATATTTAAATATGAAATAGTATTACATAATAGTAAAAATATACAAACTTAAAATAAGTATTTAAACTCTTAACTTCTCAGTAAACTACCTTACGAAAGTGTTCGAATATTTTTTTTTTTTAATTAGTTATAATTTAAAAGATTTTATTTTAGTTTATAATTTTTTATTACATTTATGATTGATGCTACAAAGTTAATCTTTTTTGTTTGATTTTTAAATATAAAATTTAGTTAAAAATTTAATTGTAAATTCACGTAAAATTTTCGACGATTGATTTTGCTTTATGTTGAATTTATTTTTTTTAAATAAATATTATAAAATTTCATAGGTATGAACCATGTTGGAGGTGAAACCGAATGGGATATAATGTTCAAAAGATTCATAAATGAAAACAATGCTGCCGAAAAAAACAAACTCATGCACGGATTGGCCGGAATTCGTTCAAGCTGGATTTTGAAAAAGTAAGCGAAGATTTAGTATAAAAGAAAAAGAGAGAATCGATTTACTATTATTTGTTATTTTGTTAAATGACACGGGGCAAATGTTTGCACTCATATTTTAGACATTATAGTATTATTATTTATTTATATGTCTCATTGTTGTTTCTATTATTAGGTATATTAATTTAGCAATGGATGAAAATTACGTACGTTCACAAGATGCGTTAAATTGTCTACGCAGTATTTCCAACAATCCTATTGGAAATAATCTGGTATGGGATTGGGTGCGTGAGAATTGGCAGTTACTCGTAAAGCGTTATACGTTAAATGATCGCTACCTTGGACAGTTATTACCAGCTATCACTAAAACCTTTTCTACTAAGGTCAAATTGGATGAAGTGCAAACATTCTTCAATCAATATCCAGAAGCAGGTGCCGGCGCTATTTATAGGGCTCAAGCTTTAGAGACGATTTACATGAATATTAAGTGGCTGGAAAATAACAGTGTAAAAATTGACAAATGGTTAAATTCACAGCCGAAACCAAAACACATAAGTTGAAAACAGATCATACATCTGTATGTTACAAATCTTTTAAATTTTACCTCGTAAACATTTTCAAGTTTTCTTTTTATACGGTTTCGAATGTACAAAATACAACAATTTTCAAATATTTTACAGTAATAAATAAAAAAATTATTATTTTTATGTTCAAATAAAATGTAAAGATTTTTTATTTATTATCCTAATATCATTTTCATAAATAAGAACATTATTCAAATTTGTCGCAAGTTATTATATATACATATATATATATATATATATATAATAAAAAGTAATAGGATTATTTATTTTATTGTAGGGATGTGGGATTTCGAATAATTAACATAAAAATTCATCAATTTTTATTAGTCGAGTAAATTTTTATATAAACAATGCATTTTTGTTGTGACATTTTTAACAAAGTCATTCAAACCTGTATATTATCAATTACACTTTTTGTGAATATTAAATAATAATATTTGATATTTTTTTTACTCAATTAAAATTTCATTCACTTGCACATCTTCATGAATTCGGAATTGTTCTTTACCTTATATTTAATATTTCTTATTATTCATGCCTAATAATTATTATTATTGTATCAATATATAAAAAAGTATTTTTTCATATTGATAAGAAAGAAATAAAAGAAATTATTGAATTATTTTGTCAGATCAAATGCGCCAAATTGCTTACTATTTGTCGGACGTCTCAATTAAGACCTCAAGATATCACGAACATAAAATGTAATTGACATTGACTAACTTCAACGGGCATTTTTATTAGGTAAACTAAATTCTTGTAGTAAATACTGTGGTAAGTAATTGTTTTATTATAATGTTATCATAAGAAATAAATTATTTTTACAGTTTTTAAATTAGTTATATATATATAACAAATTTATAACATATATATATATATATAACATAATTGGTACAATTATCTTTCTATTAAATTATTTTTTTTTTATTTAAACTTAAGATTATGAATTTTTTGAATGAATAATTAAAAATATTTTTAATATTTGACTTGTTGTAAAAGTTCGAGTATCTAATAATGCATCCTTGCATATTATCATTTTAAAGTTGTTTATATTAAAATAGATTGGATATATGAATCATTTTCCTTAATATTTTTTAAAGCGAATAAATATTTTTGATAGAATATCGATTATAAACAACATGGCTAAGAAATTAAGGTCTATAGGTGGATAGACATCGCTTTATATAACGGTATAGGTGTTTTTAATCAAAACAAGTTTTCTGTAGCTACACTCTCCGAAAGAATTTCCAAACAAAAAACATCTGCCAGTAGTTTTGCACGAAGCTTCAACAAAATTAATTGATTGTTCTAATCAGAAAGATTTTATGAATATGCATCGATATTTATTTAAGTATATAAACATACAGTAAATATAAATATTTTCTAGTAAATTTATATAGTACTTTTTTTTTTAGGAAATTGATCTTATCTTTTGAAAGTAAATTTTTGAGATAAAAATGTTTTATTATAAAATGCGTAGATATGCGAAAAATAAAGTGTAAAATAAAGTGTCTTTACATGAAAATTATTTGCATGTTTCATTTATTATCTAAAGGAAAATAAATGAATTACATTTGATCCTCTCAACTAAATAAAAAATTTTATAATTTTTTATAAAAAAAAAAAAAAAAAAAAAAATAATAATAATAAATAACTCAATCGGTTTTTTAATTAAGTATAAAATTAATGTAAAATATATATTGATAATGAAACAAACAGGAATATAAAGAAAATTTACTGTAAAAGATTCGTCACGTGCATTTGCGCTAAACCAGAAATTGATTGTTAAAGTAAAGATTATAAAGTTTCTACGTCACTAGATAAAATAAAGAAAAAAATATTAAAACTATAAGATAGATAAAAATGCGATTACTGAATAAGTATAGAATAAAGATTAAGAAACATTATTATACTTATAAATTCATTAAAAAATTATAAATAATATATTAATTATAAATATGAACAATTAATGAATTATTTAAAGGTATTTATAGTATAATTTACATTTATTTATAAAAAAAAAAAAAAAAATAATAACTGATTATTAATAATACACGATGAATTTAGATATAATCGATAAAATATTCTAATTATTTTGAAAATTTCGTAATGAGACCTAATCGTAATTGATATTTTTAAATTAATACTTTTTTGTACTGTAATAAATTAATTGTGAAATCTTATTAAGTTTGATGATATATTAGCTAAATTTATGTTAGATTTAAAATACAAAAAAAAAATAATCAACAAAATTGATTAAATTTTTTAAATCACGATAAAAATTTATTGATTAATTTTCTGAAGGAAGAAACTTAATTCAATGAAAATTTCTATATGACGTTTAATAACATAAAATAAACGTATATATTGTAGCTAAATTAAAATTTTGAGTAATTGATCTTAAAATTACTATTAAATAAACTTACATAATAGTCAAAGGAATAAAATTTACTAACCTTCAGAAGCAGCATCGGTATGATGAGTAAATGCTTATAAAATAGGAAGAGATTCGACGATGTATGTTTGTGTGGTCTTGGGAAAAAGGACACCACGGATTTGAATCGATGGTCAAATTTTCATACATATTTGTCGAGAATGATTAAGTAATCGCTGTGGAATCTCTTTCAGTCAAATTTTAATGTTTTTATTTTATTCTCTTAATTAAAATTTTTTAAACATTACAATATAATTTGTATACATATATATTTATATCACATTAATAAAAAATTTCTTTAGAATTTTTTTTAGAATTTACATATGTAATTCAATATATATTTATTTTATTTATTTTTTTTTTTTTTTTTTTTTTTTTTTTAGATTATTTACACCTCAGATTAACAGTAAATGAAAAATTTTATAGTTTAAATTTCACTTTTAGCCCACAATTTCTTACCGTTTTGTACGATGAATGTGTAAATTTAGAAAAGCGGAGATGTATTATTTTTTAAAATAACATTTTACATTAAAATGCCTTCATGCATTAATAAATTCATATTATTTATATTAATAAATTTCGTATTAAAATATATTTATAATATATTCATAACAGCTGGACGCGTTAACTTTATTATTATTATTTTTACAAAATTATTAATCAAATAATGTTAACGCGTCGAGCTAAACTCTTATTAATATAACAATAGAAAATTATTAATATTAAGGATATGCATAAAAAATATCGTATGCCTTTCAGGTGCAGTAAAAATTATAAAAAATATGAACGAAATAAAAGATAAAAAGGAGTCCGTGTAAAAAAGACGGATAATAGAAAAGAGTAATAATAGAAAAATAAAAATTAGACGTAAAAAGTCTGTATAACGATTCCAAATGAAGCCAGTAGTTTAAAAATAGAATTAACATTAACCTACATTGATATTAAAAATAAACTAGGAATAATCATAATTTTTATACAATACGAAATTTATTCATGGATAAAGTACTCGAGAACATTTTATCATACAAGTCTGTTATCGTAATTTCAATTTTATAAATGTGATAAAGGATTTACGCAATATCTGTATATCATGAATTAAACTATTTTCGTCCTTTAGTATAAGTTTACAAGTTAGTTTATAGTAGTTTATAAGTTCTCTCTTTATAAATTGCGATTGAAATAATTAGAAATGGTAAGAAAAAAATAAATGTAAATTTTGCATAGCTCGAAAAAATTGTAAAAAAAATTTATGTATCGCAATGTTAATTCAAAGGTATTAAATCAGTCAAAAATTTTTCATTGCGCCAATTTATATTAAGAGATATTTTACTAGAATTAAATGCATTGACAAATAGCGACAATGTATTTTTTTACGTTTTTCGTATACCTATTTTTACGTAATTATCTTTTGTATGTTTGACTTGAAAATTTTTAAATTTCACAATGTTATTGAGAAATTTGACAGATTATTATTTTTAATTTATTTTACTAATAAGATAACTGCAACGATACAGCCAGATGATAAAAAAAGCTCTTTCTTTATCAAATCCATACCATTTTTAATCTAATAATACTTAAGTTTTCATACAATTAGTAAAATATTGATTATAAAAAATTTTTAATTCGTCATAAAATATATAATAAATTTTTAAACAATTAACGCGACTAATAAAATTTTATAATAAGCATTGAAAGAGTATGATCGAACAAGAGAAAAAGCTAATTAATTTTTTGAACTGTAAATTTTTTCTACAACATTGTAAACACGTCTGACGTTAAGCGAATGCAACCACTGTGATTGTAAAATTTATTTTATTTGAATTCTTCGTTTAATATATTATTTAAATTTGTAGTCGTTGACATTTTTATCTTAAAATTCAGTCATTGAATATATATGCATAAATAAAAATTGACAATTTTTAATTATGTTTATATATATATATATATATATATATTATTCTTTAAAATTTTATTTTATAATAAAATACTTTTGTAAAATTCTAAAAGATACTTTATTTTATTTATTTATTCATTATAAGCTATACATGTACATTTTCAAATTATTAAAATGATTAAAACTATTGAAAGATTAATTCAATAATGAAATAAAAATACTTGGACAAATTTTAAACGGTCACTGTTTTTTTTTAAATCTATTTTAAAAACAAGTAATATTTTTAAATCAAAAAATATTTTAATGTCATAAAAATAGTCAAGGAGTTACGAAGCTGCGAACATTTCAATGTATCAATCTGAATATTAAATAAATAAAAAAAAAAAAAAAAAAAAAAAAATTATTCTTCACCATCCGATAAGAATGAATATAGTTTTTATGTATAATAAATTTATATCAACGCTATACTAATATATGTATATGTATATACATCAATGACGATTAATTTTTCAAATAAAAATAATGCAAAATATTTGAATGTTTTAAAAAAATGTCGACGATATAAATGTATAAAAGTAGAATTAAAATTATTCGTGCTTTATAAAATAAATTTTTCAGTAAATTTTGGAAAAATTTGTCCTTGTCTAAATGATCGGCACGTTGTCGGGAGAAGAAGCTGAACGGGTTCGTTTCACGCTCTCACTTTCTTCTCTCTCTCTCTCTTTGCATCTGCGTCTGGGGCTATCTCTATCTTTCTTTCTTTCTTCTCCCCTCTCGAAATTCTGAAAGGCGTAAGCAACTGAACGGAACGAAGGTAAGTCTGGTGAGCATAACTCCCGAGGGAGTCGCGATTCCACCGCCGTTGGAACTTGTTCGTCCGCTGGTTGACTTGGTTGAAAGCAACTCTCTATACGGCATGTGTCAATGTGTCTGGTTTTCTCTCCTCTCCTCTCCTCTCCTCTCCTTTCCTCTCCTCTCCTCCTTCTTCTTGTTGTTCTCGCAATCTGTAACGCTTTTAGTGCAACGTGCTAACCAGTGAAAGTTTTATCAAGTTTCGGCTCTGAATCCGCGACTCAATTTTAACTCATCCCGTAGCGCTTCTTCAATTGCACATTTTTTTTTTTATTTCATTCGATTATTGTTTAAATTAAATATCGACGGTATAACGCAAAGCCAACTAAACCACCGTATTATTTATTTTTTTTTTTCAGTTATAAATTGCAACGATTCATATAAAGATCGTTTCAACAACGATAAAAAGTCATCGATAACGATTATTCTTCTTTTACTTACGGAATTTAATTTTTGCCGTTCGTACAACGAAGAGAAACTCTTTCGATGAAAAAAAGCCGGCCAATAATACTATTTGAAATTTTTTCAATCGTTAGATAAAGGAAACGAGGACAATTTAATAAGTAATAAAAAAAAAAAAAAAAAAAAAAAAAAATGTGTAAGCCATCCAACGAAAAAAACGGCAAAAAAAGCATTGGCTTAAAATTATTATACGTTCGCACGTGTACTATATAAGTGTGTATGTGTGTGCGTGCATCCGTGAATTTGTAAAAATAAGTGTATGAATAAAAAATAGAACTAGTATGTAAAGAGATAAAGAAAATATAGAACATAATAAACAAATAAAAAAATGCGCTTTCATAGGCACACGCGCGACAGTTAACATCTGCCCATTTTATTCTAGTTAAAAAAAAAACAAATATATTTTTACTGAAAAATAAAAAAAAAAAAAAAAAAAAAAAAAGGTAAAAACAAAGAAGTTTAATCGTTGTTAATTGTTGTAAATGAAATTATTTAAAATAATTAATTGGTAGTTAACTACGAAACGTCTAGATATCGTAAATGTAAGATGTTAAGTAAGAAGGAAAGAAAAAGAAAAGAGAGAAAGAGTTGAGAAAAAAAATGTAAACGCCGATACCGAAGCATATTACTCGTATATACGTAACCTTTTTCGTCATCAGCCATCGATGGAAAATGACAGGAGCAGCAATTTTCAAACGAATCGAATCGTAAAGATTAAAGATCCGAATAGAACATCAACATCGCACAATCTTCGCTATTTTATTTGATGCCACATCGATCGATGATGAAATAAATTGAAAGAAAAAAAAAAAAAAAAAAAAAAATATTTTAACGCGTATACATTTTTAAACGCAATTACAAAATTTTTTATTATCGAAATATTAAATTGTCGCGCGCTTTCAATTGTTGTATTTAACGGTGCATATGAAGTGTATAATTTATAGAATCTGATAAAATCGGAATCACTTGATCTTATAATCTTAAAGTGACGTAAAATTTTATAAATAATTTTAAGATTATTAAAATTCAAGCCGATGGTAATGTCGTTAATTAATTAACAGCTGAATTAAGAAAATGAATATTGTTGAAATTAAAATAATTTCGGGAAATTAATAAAGATAAAAATGAAAGTTTAAGACCCTAAAAATTTTAATATGTATTTTTTAGACTTTTATTTTACGATACACTTGACTCGATAATAATGCTTATGTTTATATATGTATATTTTATATAGGTTGAAACGACACATCAAACGTCAAAATAGAATATATGAATAATATAATGTTCTTTTATAATTAAAAAAAAAAAAAAAAAAAAAAAAAAAAATTCATCTCTCTCTTTGTCTTTTTTTTTTCTTCGTCTTTTTAACAAAAATTAAAAACTATACCTAGAAAAAATAGTATAATAATTTTCGAAGGATATATTATTTATCGAAAGATTTTTTTTTTTTATTGATCAATGCAATCGAAAATAATTAATTCAAATAAAATTCTACATAAATAATTTATAGAAGTGTTGAAGAAACAATTTTTTGTTTTCAATTAATAAAATAAATTATGCGGATTATAGTTTTAATTACTTGCGAGAGTGACTCGTTATAATAAGTTAATAAATTGGAAAAATATTAATTTTATCGAGTGAATTTTGTGAGTTTAAAGAAAAGAAAAAAAAAAAAAAAAGAGGGAGAGAGAGAGAGAGAGATAATAAAGAAAAAGAAACAAGTTCGAAAGAAGCAGCAGAAAATGCATGCAAAATGTTAAAGACACAAGAAGGATGAATCGTCAGTAAGGATGTTGAACGAAAGCACCTACGGCACGGTGGACGCGAAGCTCCGATCTGAAAACATAGTTACCCAAATTTATGATTTGGATAATTTAACATTCGAAAATTTGACGAACAATACGTTGGAATTGACAAATTTAACCGTAAAAAATACAACGAGCTATCATCGCGATCCGCTTTACATCGTCGTACCAATCAGCATTATTTACATTTTGATATTTTTCACCGGCCTCATAGGCAATCTATCTACTTGCATCGTTATTGCGCGCAACAAATCTATGCACACGGCGACAAATTATTACCTCTTCAGTCTCGCTATATCGGATCTTTTGCTACTTATTAGCGGTTTGCCGCCTGAAATGTATTACATATGGTCGAATTATCCGTACGTTTTCGGGGAAGCGTTTTGCATCATACAAAGCTTTGCTGCGGAAACATCGGCCAATGCAACTGTCCTTACCATCACAGCTTTTACGGTCGAGAGGTCTGTACCATTGTATTTATTTATACTTACCCATGTGATTATACAAATACGGGATATTAGCATTTAATCGCTTTAAAATTGCTAATAAATTATTACATATACTATAATCGATAAGTAATCTTTTCTAAATTTTTCGTTAACTTTTTACTTGATAAAATTTTAAATTGTAAAATGATTTCGAGCAAAACATTTTAAACAAATATTTGCTAATATATTAAGCTTTTTGCTTACAAGAAAAAAAAAAAAAAAAAAAAAAAAAAAAAAAAAAAAAAAAAACACGAATAAAAAAATTGAACAACGAAAAATTAATTTTCGATGAATCATTTGTTGAATAATAATTATAATTTCGTACGAAAGTTAAAAAAACAAAAAAAAAAAAAAAACAAAAAAAAAAAAAAAAAAAAAATGAAAAATTTGGTATTATAATCAGTTGAAAGGAGGCAACAGTTTCAAATAATTCTAAATTTTACAATGCTCGAAAAACGCGTTAATAATATAAAGTATAATCTTAGTCGTCGTAGATTTAACGACTTGGAATTTTATAAAAATGAGTAAAACAAAAGGCTTATATATATATACTAACGTTAAAAGCAAACAGAAAAAGAAAACATATTGTATTGTATATTTTGTTATATGTTTTTTTTTTTTTTTTGTATACAGGTAGTGTTAAAAACTATTGTTTTAGATACGTAGCGATATGCCATCCATTTATCTCGCACACGATGTCAAAGCTTTCGCGAGCCGTGAAATACGTGATTGCCATTTGGTTCGTGGCCCTATGTCTGGCGATACCTCAAGCCATCCAGTTCGGCATCGTTTACAAAAGTTTATCTAACGGTACGTTGGTCGAGGGCAGTGCCGCCTGTTCCGTCAAGTGGACCTTTATCGATCACGCATTTGAGATATCAACTCTCCTGCTCTTCGTCGTCCCGATGACGATCATCACGGTTCTCTATGTTCTTATCGGAATTAAATTGAGAAACTCGCGGCTCCTCGCCATTATAAAAAGAAATCCAAAGGAACCGACCCGAGGAGGCCATGCGGACAGTGCGAGGGGAAAAAACAGCGCGCAAAAAAATGTCATTCGCATGTTGGGTGGGTCCTTCGTTATATTATTTATTTTAAAAACGACCAACTCGATCGATCATGATTCTCCCTTTTTCGACGCCCTCTCGTTATCCTTCTCCTCGAATTTATCATTGTTATCATTATTATTATTATTATCATCATCATATAAACATTAATAATAAACGTTATAACGATTACAAGACGTATAAAAATCAGAAATATCTTTAAATATCTTCAAGAATATGCAAAGATTTCACCTCAATGTAATTTAAATTTTTAATCGGAAGAATAACTTTTTTTTAAATTATATTAATCCAACGGAATTGCGTTGTGTTGAGACATAATTATCATAATTATATGTATATGCGCGTGTTGTTAGATCATTTCAAGATTTCGTAGTAATTTTATTACTTTATTATCCCGATTTAAAAAAAAAAATATTTGAACTTTAATTTAATATTTTTAAAATTAACTTATTCCAACTTCAAAAATAATTATTTTTGTTTTTAAAAATCGCATTGTTTTAATAGACGATAATCAGCTTTAATTATTATATTATTCTGTCATAAAATTTTAATTATTTTATTCGCAATGGTCAGTACCTTTAAACCATTTTTTATCCTTGTGTTATTAAAAATCTATTTTTATTACATCGTATTAAGATATAATAAAAGAATCTTTAGACATATATATATATATATATATATATATATATATATATATATATATATATATATATATATATACATATATATGTACCAATTTTCTTATAGAACTACATAAAAATTTAAGTTTTTTCACGTAAAGAGTTTAAAACGAAGGGCTACTAATTGTATGTAGAATAAATTAAATATAGATAAATATATTGTGAAAGCTCGCGTAAAAAAGTCGAACGAAAAGAGAATACACGTAAACAATGCTCTTATACGCAGAGCCGATGAACAAAATTAAAAGCAACGAACGCACGAACGCGCGTTCGCTCCTATTGGTTTAAGTGAAGAGTAACAGCTCTAATAATAGAAATATATATATATATATATATATATATATATATATATGCACGTGTGCGTGCGCGCGCGGGCGACGTTGAGGCCGAAACGGCCAAGGAATAGCTAGCACGGAATATGACACGCTGCATTTGTTCTACAAATCTTAGCTTCAAAAATAGCGGCTCGAAAGTCACGGTCAGCCTTTAAGGCTCCGACGAATAATTCTTTTTTATTTTTTTTTAATGCGTATATTATTATTATTATTATTATTATTATTATTATTATTATTATTAACGTTTTATTTGAAAAACAAACGATCGTGTAAAATAAATGAAAGAGCCAAAAATTACAAAGCCTATTATACCCGCATCCTTTGCATTGTAAAATAGCAGCGATTTACTAGCGGAACGATCGATTTATTATCATACAACGTTTTTATTATAAATGTATACATATATAATGTGATGGAATTTTAATACGAGAAAATATAAAAAGAAAAGAAATAAAAAAAAAATATATATATATGTATATAAAATTTTACAATAACGATCGTTTAATTATTCAACAGTGGCTGTAGTAGTGGCATTCTTCGTTTGCTGGGCACCTTTTCACGCTCAACGACTACTTGCTGTATATGCCGAGAACAATAAAAAGAACGGACGTAAATCAGCGATAGTTTTACCAGTTTACACCGTTCTTACTTATGTCTCTGGGATCTTTTATTACTTATCTACGACGATCAATCCCTTACTCTACAATATTATGTCCAACAAATTTCGCGAAGCTTTCAGGGTAAGATATCTACAATTTTTCGTGCTCTTTTTCATTTATTCATGATTAATTTTTCCACCTTCAAAGATCATTATTTTTAATCTGTTTTTTTTTTTTTTTTTTTTTTTTCAAATTTAATAAAATTTATATGTATACAAAAGAGAAAATTAAACGGTGAATTTAAATTGTGAAATTAATTATGTGACTTTTAAAATATATATGTACATCATCTATGTTTCAGGCAATGCTATCGAAACATTGCGGGCAAAGGTTGCAAAAAGCCAGCCCTTGTCGACCAATTTACAGTAGCTTTTCGCGATATCCTCGCTCGGCGATACATCGCGTTGATCTTCAAGCTTCAGCTTCCTTGTCCGTGAGCGAAGAAACGCAAAAGTTAACGCCGAGCATTCAGTGCTCGCGTAAAGATAGCAACGACTGTAATGCCACGCACAAATGTCATAATAATAAAGAATTGAAAAGGCAACTTCAACCCAAATATTTAAACATCGTAAGGCATTAGACGTAATTTATATTGAGCTTGTAAGTTATGTTGAAAAAATTAATTAATATATTAAGTTATACTAAATTTAAGTTTAAATTAATTTTATCTTTATTGAAAATTTATGTCAGACTAGATTCGATAATTTATAGTGTAACAATTACCAAATAGCTTTAAAGCCATTTTTTTTTTTTTTTTTCATCTATTATAAAATATTAGTTTTTTTCTCTCGCATTTCTACACTAGAGCAAATTGTTCGTCGATTTTTCAGTATATTTTCCTTTTTCAATATTTAATTTTAAGATATAAAACGGTTTAGACACGAAATTTTTTTATCTACAATTAATGACAAAAGGTATAAAAATTAAAAACCACCAAAACCGAATCATTTTAATAAAAGTCTAAAATTTTTTAATTGTAAGTGCAATAGCGATGAACTCTAATATAATTCAAGGCAATCTTTTGTCGTCATTTTTTTTTTACATTTTTCTGCATAAGTAAATTCATAAAAAATATTAAATATTATTTTTATTTTTTATAATTACATTTTTATTGTCAACTCATATAATGGCGCTGTTTACTCGTAATTTAAATTATTATGTCAATAAGTTAAATTAAAGTTAAATATAAGTTAAAAACGTTATTATTGAAATCTGTAAAATTTATCGAGAAAAAAATTATAAAAATAATTGTGATGTAATTTTTTTTATATACGAAAATTATAATTATCTTGATAAGTTCTTTTAATATTATAGAAATATTTTAGTCAATCGTACGTACCAACCATATTAAATTCTGGGTGGTAACGCTTTCACTACAATCGATAATTATCGATAAGGTTAAAAAAAAAAAAAAAAAAAAAAAAAACTTATTCGCAGATACCCTGAAATATTTTATATCCTGGGTGCGGTGTGTACATGTTAGATCGAAAAGATTTGAAACTAAATAATTTGATAACAGTATAAAAGATTCATTTCGATGCGTCTACATTTTTTTAATACACGAATAAAATTTTTAACAAATCTTTATTATAACGTATATTACCGATTTTTAAACTTTATGCATAACAGATTCTTATACTTATTAAAATATTAGCAAAAAAAAAATTTTTTTTTTTTTTTTTGTGCACATACGAGTGACATGCTTGGAACAAGTCAAATCAGGAATATTGAAACTTAATAAGTAACCATGAAAAATTTATGAAACTATATTCTATATAATCGTGTAACTAGCATGCCCCATGAAGATTTCGCCCGTGTTGAGAGTACATGGAAATCAGAATTTAAAGATGTTTATTATTTAATAATTATACCCACGACTTTATAAAAACGCGGGGAAATGTAGCTTTGGCTTATCGTGACAGTGAGATAAATTTTCGAAAAAATTGTTTTGAAAAATGAGCAACGCCGTTTGTTAATTTTTTGGCAAACTATATTACGATGAGAAAACTTATAAAACTTAATATTTTTATATCTTTTGTTTGAGCCGATTTTGGTGTTGAGCTTAAATTATCTGTGAAAACTCCATGAAAATTCAAACAGTAGTTTCAAAGTAGATTAATCTATACAAATAAACAGACAGACAAAAATTTTAAACTCATTTTGCACGAAATTAAGAGTAATTTGTTTTAAAATTTTATAAAACTAAAATATTAAAATAAATATTTTAATAAACTAAAAAAAAAATAAATTATTGTATTATTATATAGGGACAATGACGGACAACTTCAAATATAAAATTGGCAAGTTACAATGAATCAACATAAACAATTAAAATGATGACTCAAGAGATAGTAGCTGCTGCATATGTTACTAAAGCAGCTGAATAAATATTAAAAAAAAAAATACCATTGTAATCAAATCTATATGTAAATTAAAACACTGATAAGACTGAGTTTACTTGTAGAAAAATCAATTTTTTTTTCCTTTTTTTTAAAAAATTTCAAGAATTGAAAAAGTTTTTAAAATAATCGTCTTATTTTTTATTCGCGTACATCAAATTTTATCGTAATTAAATTTCGATTTATTTATTTATTTTTCCATACGCGTATATACACAATTCATACACGTTTACTTTATGTATGTATATATTTATACTTTAATCTAAATTTAAGGAAATATTTTAATTTATAGTTGAAATAAGTATCCATGACGGTTACAATGATTTTCTGACGGGAAAGAAAATAAAAACTTTTAAAGCCTCATTATTTTGGTATAATCTAAACTACCTCATGTTTTTAAAACTTGGTTCGCGGACCAATTATTACATCCATTATGTTCATTTTTTAAATTTGCTGAAATTCGACACTAAAAGTAATAGTTCCGACATTTATGCAGATCCTCAAAAAGTTATGGAAGTTTTTTAAATTTCAAATTTTACTCATTTAATTTTATAATGAAATATAATGCAAAAAAGTATCAATAAACTTTTATTTATACGGTATATCATTTAACAGATTCTTCATACCTAGACATATTTTCAGATATACAAGAACGTTTTTTTTTTTTTTTTTTTTTTTTTTGAATTTCAAAGTAACAGATTTTGCAAGAGTACATGCTGAATAAGCGGTAATCAAATTAAAAATTTGTCTATACCTTATTAATAACATTTATATTATATTACATACATATCTAATTATTATTGTTTCTAATTCAATTCCGTTATCATTATCTTTATGACAAAAGATAACCGGTGGTGTTTAGTCGAGAAACGTTATTGTCACCATGTATATGAAAGTATTAAACTTTCGTTACAAAAATAATTCAATAATTATTTTAAATATGCATTGCATTATTAATAAGTTAACATCAATAGACAAGTAAACTCATTAACTGTTATACTTGAAAAATATTTATTTGTAATTACCCTTAGTAGTCATGCATAGAAAACTTTTTCAACTATATGTAAAAGTTAATGTAGAACATTTAGGAATATAAAATGTAAAGCATAAAGAAATGAAACGTTTGTTTAACATTATAATTATATCTCACAACTTAATTTGAGGAACTGCTACAGAGTGCAGGAAGGAACAATTGTAATTCGAAACTTACAATAAGTGTCAAATGACGAATCATCGTGAAAAAACTTCAAGTTCATTTGTCAAATATAATTGACATGATTGATTGCTTTCTTTAAAATTCTTTCGCTTTTAAAAATACCAATATATTTACAAAACTTATTAACATAAATGAAATAATTCATTGCAATTATGCATAAGAATTACATCATTTTATAATTTCATATTTAATTGTGATTTGTTTGTTTTTTTCATTAATAATAAATATATTGTTTTATTTTTATAATATAAGGCTGATGTGCGTTTGTTATAATAATTTATAATACATAAATATTAAGTTTAACTTTTACTGAAATAGCTTGTTATCTTATTAAACAGATACCACAAAAATTAGCGTTTTCATCTAATAAAAAATAATAATTTTGATGTTTTATTTGTATATATATATATATATTCATATGTTTTGTATAAGCATCAAATATATATCAAATAATATATGTGTAAATACTATAAAAAATATAAAATACATATTTACACAGTTGATTTTTTCTTTATTAAATTACAAAAAATATTACACTAATTCATATAATATATTGTAATGGTTTAGAAAACTATAATATATTATAATGTTAATGTAAAGTACATATTACATATATGTTTAATTAACACAAAAATTATATTTTTGGAAAACTGGAAAAATTGTTAACAGTCAGTTTGTGGACGCTTATCTACCCATGCCTTAATTCCAGGTACTGCTAAAACCTTTTCCTTAAGAGCTTTAAGATTTTCAGCTTTTTCGATTATATCATATTTAGCCATGAAATTCAAGTAATCTAATAAAGCAACAAAAACTATATCTGCCCAAGTAAGTGCTCCACCCACAAGATAACCATTATTATTTTTAACTCGTTCATCTAAACGTTCAATATAAAATGGTACAACTTCTTTTACAACTTCAAGTTTTTGAGCCTTTGCTTCAGGCTGATTCTCATAGTGATAAGCACCCAATTCTGTTATAATAATATAAAAAAATAATAAAATATAAATAATAAATAATTAATACAATTCTAAAATAAATTTTAAACATCAAATAGTTTAGTGAAACATTTAAAAACATTTTTTTAAGTATTTTTATTTACTCTATTATATAATTTTGAAAAAAATAAAAAATTATTAATAATTACAATGTTTAAGTTGTACATAAATTATAATAAAATAATTATTTTTATATTTAAATATAAATAAATAAGTTTATAAATTTGCCAGTAATTTTATCTCATTTTATCAAATATTTCCATAAGTATTTTACATTTGAATAAAAGAATATTTTAATTTAATTATAATAGATAGTTGTCATCAACTATGTACTACTAATTTTTAAAAAATTACCAAATAATTTAAATGAATTAAGTTAATAAAAAAATTTTTTTTTATTTTAAAAACATTTATATTTAATTCATTAATTTATATAAATAATTTTATATAAATTATTTTATGAAATTTATAATAAATTATTAAAGTCAGAATGTTACTTTAGTATTAAGATATTATATATTAGATGAAGACTATCATATACAAAACAATTGCTCAAATTTTTAAAGGTAATATAGAAATAGTTCATGTTTGCATAAGTTATTTTAATATTGCACTTTATGATTATATAAAAAATTTATATAAAAAATATATAAAAATATTCTTTAGTATTATAGTTTTGTATTTATACTTAATAAATCGATATATTATAATTTGATTAGTATAATTAATTAAATAGACAATGTTTTATAAATGTCAAATAATTATATAATATCTTATTAACTATTTTCAATAAATATATTATACATAATAAAAATATTATCTATGAAAAATTTAAAATTCAGCATTTAACTTACTAGCTCGAATATCATGAATTGTATCAACAATAGCATCAATTTCAAGAGATTCCCAGTCACTTTTACCAGCAAGACCATATTGCTTGGCTAAATAGCGACAGATGGCTGTTGACTGATTAATTTGTTTACCATCAACTTCTAGGACTGGGACTTGACCAAATGGCATAGCTGAAGTTTAAGTAATTATTTGAAATTCATTTAATATATAAATCTTAAAATTCTATTTTAAATATAATTTACTAAAATATTTATTTATTACTTACAAGGTTTAATACTGGGCCAGTTTTCACGATCAAAACGATCATCAACAAATTCTACACCAGCATAACTGAATAGAAATCTTATAGGCTCAGCAAGAGCTTTGACTGGAAAATATGTCAATTTGTAAGACGGCATTTTTCTGAAAATAATATAAAATATTTTTATATAAAATTGATAAATTGGTAATTTAATTAAAATTAAAATAATATTATAATATAAAGATTGTTTTGTTACTAAGTTATTAACACGTTGTCTGCAGAAACCGGAAATTACAAAGTTTGACTAAATTAGCTCCGCATGCAACGTGTTAATTTATGTATTATATTATATTTACATTTATATAACATGTAAAACATGATTAATTCAATTATCAAATTTTATTTTTAATTATACCGGCTTATTATAATGACACCGGCATTATTTTAAAACGCATTTTTTCCAAATGAAATGTAAACTAATAATATAATTATTTACTTGTAAAACTTCGTTACATTTTTTTAAAGTATTACAATGTCTAAAAGTATTTACCTCTAATCTTAAAATAATGGATACAAATTCTATAATTATTTCAGTAAAAAGCCTCTATATTAATAAAAACTTGTATCTTCTGTAATAAAAAGATGATTTTGGCTTAAGCTTTACTTACAATATTTTCTCAATTGTATATAATTTGTTTTTACAATTTTAACAATTTCAATCGATAATGTAAAAAAAAATAATAAAAAAATTAGCTATAAAACTTATTTGATGATTATTTGATATAATATTATCATTTTAGAATATTTTTAAATACATAAAACATTTGGTTTTGATAAACCCATTTTTGCCAGCGATATAATTATAATTAAGATTAAAAATTTTGTTTTTTAAATCTTAGGTTAATTGCGCGCAATAATGTTTATTATAATTAAAGCGCTTTATTTAAAAATTTAATTAAAATTTTATGATTTTCATTAAAAATTTTGATAGTTATCATCACGATCATATCCGTGGTTTACATCTAGTAGATCTGCGCATGCTCCATTTTGATAAATTTTGCAATCAGCAAAATCGAAAATTGAATTTTAGAATTTAACAATTTCACTTTGAAATGAAGCTGATTTTAAAATTTTAATAATAAGATTCTAATTGAACGATCTCTTATATTTGAAAAATAATGAAAATAATATTATAAACATGATCCGTAAAATTATTTTATAGATACTAAAATATTTTGTAAAATAATTTTGCAAATACTTTTACATAAAGTAATAAATAGTCCCCTACATTTTGCCAATTTTTTTACTTGTAAAATAATAAAATAGTCATTATTCAACGAAAAATCTATTTGAAAAATTTGTATTTTAAAAACTTAAACCACCTCTCATTTAAATTATAGATATAAATATATTGCTCTAAAAAAATTCGAGAGTAAAATATAAATTTTTTTTCAAGAATTTTTATTAACATCGCACCTACCTCTACCGGATGCTTCTACAATATTAAACAATATAGATCTGTTTATTGTAGAGTAACGTTAATGTTCGGAAGTGTTCTTTTCTCTGAATACGATTTATCGACCAATCGAAATCTGAAACAACCGAATAAGCGTCATTTCCGACAACTTTCGGAGCTGTTTTTCATTTTATATCAACGCCATTTTGTATCGCCAGCATTTTTCCATCTATAAGTATTGACGATTCATTGTGATTTTCGAAGATATTTGTGCAGCTTACTATTTTTATTAATTAGATAAGAAAAATTAAATAATGTACGATAAAAAAATTTAATTTATTTCAGTAAAAATTACTATAAGTTATTTAATTTTATTGCAATTACAAATACTCCAATGCGCAATTAATACCTCACTTTTGCGAAAAACGACGCCTAGCTTTAATAATATAATTTAATATTGATAATGTGTATTGATTATTTACAATATTTCGTAAATATTTTTTTAATTTTAAATTTAAACTACAAATTTAAATGTATTCAACTTTATTTTGTTAAAAATAATTCTAAACCTTTTAATTTTTATAAATTAAATTGAGTAATTTAATGTAATTTTTATCTCACATTTTAATTAATTGCAGATAAATCAAACAAAATACAATGGCTAATGGTAATGAACACGATGAAGAAGGATATGTTGTTAAAGTACGTGGCTTACCTTGGTCAACGACTGTTGATGAAATTATGAAATTTTTTGGAGATTGTAGTATTTCTCATGGTAAAGCTGGAATACACATGACAATGTCTCGAGAAGGACGACCTAGTGGAGAAGCTTATATTGAAATGGACTCGGAAGAAGACATAGAAAAAGCTTGTAAGCGAGACCGTGATCACATGGGTCATCGATATATAGAAGGTGATTATCAACTTTCATGAAGTTTTGCAACGTTTTGATTCAATTTTGAATGATCATTTGTATATTTATATTGTTTAACATTATTATAATTACATCTGTTTTTATAACAAATTATTAAAATGCATGAATTATATTTTTTTTTTCTGAATTTAAATAATAATTCTTATAATAATTATAAAAAATATAAAAATTTTCATTCGTTCTTTCTTATTACAGTTTTTAAAGCAAAAAGGGGTGAAATGGAATGGGTAATCAAAAGAAGTGGTTTAAATTTAGAAAATGTAATGGATGATGGCTGTGTTAGATTAAGAGGTTTACCATTTGGTTGTTCGAAGGAAGAAATTGCACAATTTTTCTCAGGTATGTATATAAAAAATTAATACATAATTTAATTAAAAAATAGTGATAAATTCTTCTAAAATTAATTTAATATTACAGTGATTATTAAAAAATTATTAATTTATTTCTAAATAATAATTTAAAGATTAGAATAAATTTATAGAGTGCAATTTAAAATAATGAATTATAAAAATTAACTTTTAGAAGTAAGAGAACAAATACTTGCATAATCTATTTCATAAATACCTGCATTATCTATTTTATTTTTACACGAAATTATTTATGCGATGCATCATATAATAAAATATCAAGAACTAATTATTGAATTAGTTTTTATTTATTTTATCACACAATTTATTACAGTTATTTATTTTTATTTATTTATTTACATTTTAATAAGATAATGAAAAATAAGTAAACAAATGATGATGAAATAGATGATGTTTTAAAGTATTAAAATAAAGTACAACTATTGAAATAAATGATACACTTTGTTGTGAAATTTAAATTAAATACAAAGTAAATTTTTGCTGTGAAACCATCATAAATTTACATGCAATTAAAGTTATAAAAAAATAAATTGTATTTCAATTTTACCTTATTCTTTTAAATATAAAGTTTATTTTGCTTTAACGTTATACTAATTTGAATTATATTTATTAAATGAGCCCATAATTATGAAAGTGGTCCAAGTCAAGATTTAAAAAAAGATGAATTTATCAATTATTTCACACCACATTATTTTAAGCAAAATTAAAATGTCGCATAATATAAAAATATTTTTTAATTTATTCAAATGCAATTCATCAAATATCTCGAAACAAGAAATATATGACAGACCATTTTCATAATTATGGGCACAAATCTCTATTTCTTAAAAATAAAATAGAATTAGATATATTTTAAAAATAGAAAAAATAAAATTTTCAATAGTTGATAAATCATTAAAATTAAATTATTTTATGAATTTATATAACCTTTTCTTTTTATAACTGTTAAATTATATTTTTAATTATACAGAATTTTAATGAAATGCATTATAATAATTTACAGTAATAGAATAATTATTAAAAATATTTACTTAATTATAATTTATATCTAAATTTATATCTGGTACATAGCTGGAAAAGTATTTTTTCTCTGTACTATTTATTATCTGCAGTCTCATGTATGATTTGAATAAGGGTAATTAGAAATGTTTAATAGTTTAAATAATATTAAAAGCAAAAGAAATAAAACAAAATAATAAATTTAATGGGCGCTAAGCTACAATTCGTTGTTTGATTATGTGTGGGTCAGGGTTGGAGATTTTGCCGAACGGGATTTCACTACCGACAGACTACACGGGCCGCAGTACTGGGGAGGCTTACGTTCAATTTGTTAACAAAGATGTTGCGGAGCGTGCTCTGCAGAAACACAAGGAAAAGATAGGACACAGGTGGGGCACTGAACTGGGTTCGGGTATACTTATGATTTTTTTCTATCATTTTACAAAATAGTAGTTCACACAAATTTATCAATTTTCTTCTAATTGATAAAAAGATAAAATCTGTTTTTAATTATTCATTTTTATTTTTATATTTTTAATAGAAATAATTTAAAATACATGCACATAATGATTGAAAATCCCAATTTATAACATATAAATTGTAACTAATATTTACAAAAATGTATATTCAAAATATTAAAATAATGTCAAAATAAGTATCATCAAAAAAGATTCATTTTTATTATTTTAATATTTTTTATTATATTTTTTATTTATTTATTCATAATTTGTACACAAAGTACTTTCAACTATTTATTATGATCATTTTATTTCATAAAATTTTTCAAAGATAATTTTGCTTGCATAACAATTTTTTTTAATTTTTATTTTGATACATGTAAAGAAACTATATAATTGAAAGTTTAACAAAAGAAAAAAATTGAGTCGTATGTAAGTAAAGTACTGTTGGCCCGAGCAAAACCAATGGGTAGGGGCTCCGGGCGGGAGGTACCCCTTTACAACGACTTCAAAATCCATGGGAGGTGGGTAGGGCTGCCCCGAGGCAATTCACCGTGGATGGGTGGGTTCTCGGAGGTAGTAAGCATATAACTTAATTTTTTTTAATTGTAAATGTAAATGAACTATATAATAAATTAATTACCTCAAATTTGTATCTGCTTTTATATATAAATATCATTTAAGTATTATATGTAAAACAATTTATGATTCAAGTCTTATTTTAACAAAACTTAAACAAACATATTTCGGTGAATTATTAGAAAGTATTCTGTATAATTTTAATTTGAGATACATTAGATTTTCTTTTTTTTTTTTTTTTTTTTTTTTTAGATTAAAAACAAACTATTAAAATAAAAAAAATAACTGCATATTTATTTTTACGATTAAGTTCATTTACAATTAATTTGATTTACAAATGTACAAAAAGGTGACGTAGGTACATTTACAGTTATTGTATAACAAAAATTTATATCATTTGTAAAATAAGCTTATGTGTTGAATATACTTAAATAAATTTCATTCGTTAATAAAGTTTTTACTGTTAAATTATCTTCGTTACCAATGTTTATTAAAAGATTATTTTAATAAATAAAATTAATTATATTTCAAAATAATCTTATAATTTTATATTTTTATTAATGTTGATGAATTTTTACATGTTGATCAATAGATACATTGAAATCTTCCGAAGTAGTTTATCAGAAGTTAGAGCAAGCATTGGTCCAAAGATGAGAGGAGGTCCTATGGGTGGATTTAATCAAAGACCAGCTCCATATGATCGTGGAAGTAGATTTGGTGGAATGAACCGATTTAATAATAATGGAAGAGGAAATAGAGGTGGAAATAGAGGTTAGTGAAAATGCATGTAAATTCTGTCTATATTTTAAAATATGAAATAAATTAAACTAATATTTGAAACAAATTTTTTATAAATTAATGTATGAATTGATAAGGTAATAAAAGTAAGATTAATTATTGAATTGAATTGGGTTATCAATAATTATTATCAATTTATTTTGTAAAATAAATGTAACTTATTTTATATATCTATAATTTTAATCTTTATTAATACAGAAATTTCAAATAATTTTGTTTTTAAATTTAGACTTTGATAATGGACTAGGATGGAATGGTGGCAATAATTTCCAGTCTCGTGGAAATAATATGGGAGGTGGAATGAGGGGTGGAATGGATATGAAAGGCAGTGGAAATTTTAGAGGCAATGACAATTGGAATAGTAATAATTCAGGAATGCATTGTGTTCACATGAGAGGTTTACCTTTCCGAGCAACAGAACAGGATATTGCAGACGTAAATTTTTTTCTTATTAATTAATGTGTATGTGTGGGCATGCAATTTGTATTCAGGATGATTGCAATGTTATCATATTATAATATTTTTTTAATTTTTTGCAGTTTTTATTTATTTTTTTTTGTTTTATAAACAAAAATATTTTTTTATTTTGTTGTCTATATGAAAAGAACAATTGATTTATTAGATACTCATTTTACAGTTTTTCCGACCTCTTGTACCAATAAATATTAGAATAATCCTTGAAAATGGAGGTAGAGCTTCTGGTGAAGCTGATGTTGAATTTGCAACCCATGAGGAAGCATTAAAAGCAATGTCTAAAGATAAAAGTCACATGTCTCATAGATACATTGAACTTTTCCTTAATTCTACTCCTGGTCCTAGTACAGGTGGAAATTCAAGTGGAATGCTTGGTGGTATTGGAAATTTCTGTGGAGGTAATAAAATTTTATATACAATACTTTAAATTTAATTATATTAAAAAAAAAAAATAAATATTTTGGAGAATTATTTTTAATTTTAATTTATTTTCAGGTCTTGGCAATAATTTTAGGCCTGGATACTCTCCAAATAACAGAGGATATGGAAACAGCCAACTTAGTGGTAGCAATTATAATAGTTTTTAATAACTATACTGGGGGTGTCAATATGAATTCTAAATACATCATTCATAAATCAATTTTGGAAAAATCATATTGTAATCATTTAGCAAAGCACTTTCATTTTGCATTTCATTTTAAGATACTTAACGAAGTACATATAAATGTTAATTATAAGGTGAATTTAGAATTTAAGATCATTACAAAAACAATTGTAAGAGATAACAAAATAGGTTTTCTTAATGTTACAAAATTGTAACATAATTTTTTTTTTATTCATAAATAAACATTTTCTTTCACTTTCGCATTAATAGAGGAGATTTGTCTAAAATTCATTTGATTTATTTTATTAATATAGAAAAAAATATATTTTTTCACAGAAATAGTATAATTTATTAATCAATAATAAAAAATGGCTTATGTCTAATTTTTTAAATGAAATTTTTCATAAATAAAGATGTATGAAAAATATGACAATGCATAAAAAGATAAACAGTTTAAAAAACACGTGCAATTTGCGACTTGAATTTTTTTAATTTCATACGTAGTATTACAAGAAATAATACTTCAAATTTATTAAAATAATCAGGACAATAAAAATATGATGAATTACTTCAAATATGTAGTACTAAACTTATGTTAATTGTACTTGGCTGTACAAAAAATAAATTACGAATTTTGTAAATAATTGTTCTTTCTGAACAATATGGTTTTTTAATTTTCATTACATTATAATTTCTGTAACATATTTACTGCTAATATATTGTAATCCATATTATGTTTATTTTCTAGTTAAATATATATTATATTTTACCTTCATTAGTAAGAATTGAAAATAGAGTTTTATATCAACATAAAAAACTTCATTTAAAGAAAATCAATCGCCAATTTTTTAATTTTTAAAATCACAAATTTAAGTATGTAAATGTAAACATGTTAGAATTGTTAGAAAATAATTAAAAAAATATTTAAAATCAAAATATTTTACCGATATTTTTAATATAAATGTATGTTACTTTATACTATTGCACTAGTACTTCTACCAAGAAAATACTATCCATTTTAGTAATAAAAATATTATAAATTATATATGGTTAATATATTTATTACAAAAATTTAATATCATATTTGTATCAAAAATAATCTAAAGCTGAAATTTAAAGAAATAATAATAAATTTGTAATATAATTAATCAAAAAATAAAAGTTTAAATGTTTATATACAGTGAATGCTAATTTAATTAGTTTGATTAAAGAATATTTAAGAGGATTTTTGTTTTATCAATGTGAGTTATGCTAACATAACAATAAAATTAAAAAATTCTTATAATTTATGTTTATATAACCAAGAATAATCATAAAATTAAACGTAGTATTTTAAAAATTAATATGCTTTTAAAAGTCTACATTTTATTTTTGATAGAAGTTTTATTTTTTATATCATATTTTTAATTTGAAGTAAAAGTCATACACCCAATGATTTAGTAATGCTATTGATATTTGTTTTTGTAACGAATTTTTAAGCAACTTTTTATATTATTACATGATATACATAACTTTTTAGTTTTATTTATGACAATCTGAATTTACATAAATTTTAATATATTTGAAAATTAATGTTCATAGAACAGCAAATAACATACAATTTTAAAAGAGATACGTTGACAGTAGCATTTACAACAAAGTAAAATACACGTAGAAAGTATCTTACGCAAATAGGAGCTTGGCGTAATAGGAAAAGATGGGGAGATGAAAATAATCGAGTAAGAGAGAGCCAGAGAGTGGAAGCTGGTAAAGTCCAAAGCGTATGCGCACTAAGGGTAGTAGGGTAGTATCCAGTCAGCTCAGTGTTAAAAGAAATCTCTCGGATGAAAGAAGATGAGTATCACTATTAGTAAGAAAAATTATTTACAATGTCAGAGATCCATCGATTTATATTCATTCAGAATAAAAACCGATCTTTAGAATGATGAACACGAGCCGAAACTACGTAGAGATGATAATAAAAAATTGTTTGGTCTCTAGTTAAATCAAGAGAAATTTTTTACTCTTGATTATTCTTTTCCTGATTTTTTATATTCTATTCCTCACAGACGACTACGAGCGCGCAAGCGCTCACTCAGGTGATATATGTATATTCAAATGTACTTTGCACTTGTTCAGTAGCTTATTGTTTTGTATTTTATTTTATTCATTAAAATGTTATTTTCGCACTTTTTAATTTTTCGATTTATTTTGTTACTTCATGATATTTTTAAAGTCCGGACGATTCACGTGTCCAATATCAATATATATATATATATTTAAATACGCACATACACGTGAATATGCTTTTGTATATTGTGCTGAAAAACGGTCAATATTAAGTCTATAACATTGACTTTATTTTTTTTTTTTTTCTATTCTTTTTTTAAAATTTGAAATTAAATAACCGACTAAAAAAATTTCAACTGATAATTAAAATATTTTTCATTTAATCTTATTTTGTATAAATTATTGTAGTCTACATGGTGCTAAATATTCAATTGGGAAAAAACACTATAGATTAATATTAATAATTAATTTTTCAAATTTCCGAACTCAGATATATTCGACCATATATTGGCCAATTTATTATTGGCATTGATTCTTCTTTTTTCATAGATTAAAAAAGAATAATAAATTAATTATATAAAATTTAAAAAATTTATTTTTTAATAATCTTAATAAACGTATATAATTTTATATTATTTTGAATAAAATTGATAATATAAATAGATAGTTATAAAATACCGAAGGAATTTTCTAAATATTTTTATACAAATTTTAACAACTGTATATCAAACACTTTTTTTTAACTATACAAAATATAATAGAAAAATCATATTAATTATAATTATTTACAACGAAGATAATGCAAGAATAACAAATTTTCTCAATGCGTATTAAAGGGTGTCGATAAAAAATGCATCGTGCGAATTTTACAGGCCTCACCATTGCGAACATAATCCCTATTATGATGCTGGGTCGAAAGCAGAGTCTCAAAGGGGAACCCGTCCTGGCCGATTACGGTCCGGAGGAGTCCCTCAATGAGAGTGCTGATATCGAATGGGTTAATAAGGTACAAACAATATTTTATCAATTGATTTTCGTTCGTTTTAACTTTTTTTTTTTTTTTTTTTTTTATCTTTAATACATTTATCCAACTTGGGTAATTAATTTCAAACGCAATCAATAATTTATACATCGATGTAATTATTTTTGTTGCTGCGAAATTTCACCAATAATATATATATATATGCATTACATTTAAAATAATGTTTCTAGTTATGGGTAAGAAGATTGATGAGATTTTGCGCTTTGGTCTCTTTAGCATCGGTCTGCCTCAATACACCGAAGACCTTTCAAAAAGTTCCACCCTTACAGTACGTTACTTTCATATGCGATTTAATTGTTACGTTTCTATTTACTGCCGAAATGATTGCCAAAATGCACATACGTGGAATATTAAAAGTAAGATTTTTTATAATGTAATTTTTTTTTTTTTTTTTTAATATATGTATATATAATGTACATATTTTAATCGTTAGAAGAAGTGTATTACTTAATGAACAATGTATTGCGGGAATAAAATTAATTTAAAATTCAAAAGCTATTATAGTAATTATACATTCACAACATTTTTTCTTTTTAATTTAAATGTGTATTACATCATCCATATACCTTGTAATATATTTTCATTATTTAAATTTACACGGAATTAGAATATAAATAAATTAGTATGTATAATGTAATAAAATTATGACTTAATTATGTTGTTCTTCGAAATAATAAATATATATTTACAGAATGAAAAATCGTATTTAAAAGATCATTGGTGCCAATTCGATGCAAGCATGGTATTGTTTCTTTGGCTCTCCGTTATTCTTCAAATGTTCGAAATGCTAGGATTTGTATCAAAATTTAGTTATGCTTCTGTTTTACGAGCGCCACGGCCACTCATAATGATTCGTTTTCTTCGAGTATTTCTTAAATTTTCAATGCCGAAAGCAAGAATCAATCAAATTTTTAAGTTAGTATTGTCTTTTTCTTCACTTATATATATATATATAAATACATCGTTAGATTCATTTTTTATTTTAAAATATAAATAAATATTTATTAAAAAAAGAATTAATATAAAGAAATTATATAACTTAATGAAAAATTTATAATTTTCGTTTAGGCGCTCAAGTCAACAAATTTACAATGTAACACTTTTTTTCCTTTTCTTTATGTCATTATATGGATTACTTGGAGTACAATTTTTTGGCGAACTTACAAATCATTGTGTATTAAATACAACCGATCCACGTCATATCACGATCAACAGCCTCGCGATTCCGGATACCTTTTGTTCGACGGATCCAGAATCAGGCTATCAATGTCCTAAAGGAATGAAATGTTTAAAATTAGAACTCTCCAAGTATATTATGGGTTTTAATGGTTTCGATGAATTTGGTAAGGATAGTTTTAATAAAATTGCGAGTTTTCGCCGTAATTTCTACCGGGAGCTTTGAATACCATATCTTTTATGGCCAATCTGTTTTTAAATGCATCTTTTTTAGTTGCTATTGTATATAACAACTGATCGATAAAACAATTGTCTTTGTAACGGATACAATTTATATTTTAATACGATTTGAAATGTTTTACTAATCGAGATAAAAAAATGTTATTATCATTATTAATATTGTTTACAATGACCTTATGTACATTGAGTTAATTCTTATATTGCTTTTCGATTTGTCTCCAGAAATTTTTATGTAAAACTTTTTACTTTTTAAATAATAATCCGAGCTAGATAAATATACGCATTAAATTATTTATTTTCCATAAGTGATCTGATCAAAATTTAATAAATGAAATTGTTATTGTAATAAAATATGAGAAACAATATTTATTTATGTTTTCAGCAACAAGTATTTTTACGGTATACCAAGCGGCCTCTCAAGAAGGTTGGGTCTTCATAATGTACCGAGCGATCGACAGTTTGCCAGCTTGGCGTGCCATACTTTATTTCAGCACAATGATTTTCTTTCTTGCTTGGCTCGTAAAGAACGTTTTCATCGCCGTTATTACAGAAACGTTCAACGAGATCCGCGTTCAGTTTCAACAAATGTGGGGAGTACGCGGCACGATTAGCAACAGCTCAGCATCCCAAATGCTCACCGGCGACGATAACGGATGGAAGCTGATAACGCTCGACGAAAACAAACACGGAGGTTTGGCCTCCCCCATGTGCCAGGCCATCTTGCGCTCACCCCAGTTTCGCATGGTAGTCATGTGCGCCATTCTCGCCAATGGTATTACCACTGCCACCATGAATTTTAAGCACGATGAGCGACCAAGGCATACGTTTTATGACAAATATTACTATGCCGAAATTGCCTTTACTATACTCCTTGATCTCGAGACGATTTTTAAAATATGCTGCCTAGGATTTCGCAGCTACTACAAACATTCTATACACAAATTTGAGTTGTTGCTGGCAATCGGCACTACCATACATATTATACCATTTTTTTATCTCTCTGGCTTCACTTATTTTCAGGTACATTTACTCTCCGGTATTATGAAATTATTTAAATACCTTGTATCAGCTCAGATACATCGATTTACTCCACAATATACGTATTTATTTGTCATAAATATTTATCGAAGGTACTTCGAATAGTCCGATTAATAAAGGCCTCACCGATGTTGGAAGATTTTGTATACAAAATCTTTGGACCCGGAAAAAAGCTGGGCAGCTTGATCATATTCACCATGTGCCTTCTCGTTATTTCATCTAGTATATCCATGCAACTGTTTTGTTTTTTATGTGAGTTCACCAAATTCGAAACATTCCCAGAGGTAAGAGACATTTTACCGTAGAATAAAAATATATCTGCTCTGTTTTTATGAAAGAAAGCGTTAAGTTTTAACAATTCCATTTTATTATATATTATACGTTTTATATATTATATTATAATAACGGGATTATATGAGACTTAAAGTTTAAATAATATTTTTTACGTGTAGGCCTTTATGTCAATGTTTCAAATATTAACGCAAGAAGCTTGGGTTGAAGTTATGGATGAAACTATGGTGAGAACGCACGAATCCATCGCTCCACTCGTTGCGGTTTACTTTATCCTCTACCACTTATTTGTTACACTGGTAATTTCTATCGTTTATCATTAATTTGTTATTCTAAAAACAAAACTTCAAAATTTGTTGAAGCAATACTATAGATAAAAATAAATTAATTAATTAAAATAAATCTTCGAAACTTTAATAATAAATTTTCATTTCAGATTGTATTAAGTCTTTTCGTTGCCGTAATTTTGGATAATCTTGAATTGGATGAAGATATTAAGAAATTAAAACAATTAAAATTTCGCGAACAAAGTGCTGAAATTAAAGAGACGCTGCCATTTAGATTAAGGATTTTTGAAAAATTTCCAGACAGTCCTCAAATGACATGTTTACACAAAGTACCGTCAGATTTTAATCTTCCAAAAGTAAGGATTTTTAATCTTTCATTTCAATGCTGCATTATATTCATGCAAAATTTTTACTTGTTTTAACAACGTCGTAGAATAAAACGAAAATATTAAGAAACGAGCGGCACGTTTTCTTTTTTTTTATGCTCCACATATAAAAAAGATTTTATTTTGATCGTTTAGGTGCGAGAAAGTTTTATGAGACAATTTGTTTACGAAGTAGAAGGTGAAGAAAATGAAGGTATTAAGAGAGTAAATGAGACGTTTGATTCGAAAATGGTATACCGAAAACAACGTCCCGTACAAATCTTAAACAAATCTCCAAAAGTGAGAACTGTCGAAACAAATTTGAAGAAAGCTGCAGTTACGTACATTATAAAGTAAAGTAATCATTTATTACTTTTGACAGTATTTAAATTAATAATCAACATTTTTACAACATAATTTTATCTTTAATATAACAGCGACTCCAATAATCAACGTTTGCTATTAGGCGATTCCGCAATGATACCAGTTCCAGGCAAAGGTCTTTTAAAGCCTCAGGGAACAGTCAGCAGTACAAAGCAATTGCGAATCGATCAGAAAAAGTATTTTTTATAAATAATATTTTTCCCGCCTTGGTTATTAAGTTAAATTTTTTAATCATAATCTTTACTTTCTCATAATATTTGATATGATTATATATCATGATTAAAATATTCTTAACACAAATTTATTCTTTTTTTATATAAGATCAATAAGGAGAAGCGTTCGAAGTGGTTCAATAAAATTGAAGCAAACTTACGAACATCTTATGGAAAATGGTGATATTGGAGCTTTAAATCGCGTTAGTTCTTCACGTAGCAGACCTCACGACTTAGATATTAAACTTTTACAAGCCAAAAGACAACAAGCGGAAATGCGAAGGCAATGTGAAATTTATTTATCATTAAATAATATTTTATTTTTAAAATTTTATATAAATATATATATAATGATACATTTAATTGCAACATCAATATATATATATTTCAGAAATCAACGAGAAGAAGATTTGAGAGAGAATCATCCATTCTTTGATACGCCATTATTCGTAGTTCCTAGAGAAAGTAAATTTCGAAAAATTTGCCAACTTTTAGTTTACGCTAGATACGATGCCAGATTGAAAGATCCTTTAACCGGAAAAGAAAGGAAGGTACAATATAAAAGTTTACAGTAAGTATATAAGAAAGCTATTCATTCATTTTACGAAGAAAATATTTTCAGACAATTTTAATAATTAGAAATTTGTACAATACCTACCAATACGTCCAATCTTGCTTTAAAAAATTGATTACGAAAGATAATATTCTATTTCAGTTTATTAATCAATTACAGCTATTTATATCGATTAACTTCTAAGTACATATAGAGAAGTAGACAATAAAATAATAGACTAAGTTCAAAAGATATTTTTTTCTTACAACTACACCGCGAGCTTTGTTTCTATTATATAGGTGAAGTAAATTTTGTAAATTACGCAATTTATTGTGATGATTTTCAATAATGTCTATGACGTTTTGATAATTAAAAAAATTTATAATTTATTTTTCCTATTTTAATATTTAATTTGATTAATATTGATTTTTATTATTATTTTGGATTGTAGTTAATAAAATAATAATTTTTATTATTACTGTGACACAAGATATTCCTGTAAAAAATTATATTATTTACAGAATATTTAAAATTTAACCATCTTTATTTTCTTACTCTTTAATTAACACCGAATGTTGTTCAGTACATATTGGCAAATATATTTCATGCGTTACTTTTTATTCAAGTATAAATCAAAATAAAATATAATTTCTTTGTTTCTATCATTGTTATATTTATTTTAGTTATAACTGACGTATTTAAAAGCGTTTGTGTACGAGTGTGTCGTAAAAATATTGTCTCCGTGTATGACAGTGTGTCTTAAGTTATTTATGATTGAATGAATTTTATTTATCAGTAATTTCTTGGGACTGGTCACTTACTTGGATTGGGTATTGATATGCGCGACAACTTTTTCTTGTATTTCGATGATGTTCGAGACTCCAAAATATCGCGTAATGGAAGTACCCGCACTGCAAATAGCTGAATATGGATTTGTAATTTTCATGAGCATCGAATTAGCTCTAAAAATTCTTGCCGATGGCCTTTTTTTCACTCCAAAAGCATATATTAAAGATGTTGCTTCGATTCTTGACGTTTTTATTTATGTGGTAAGTTTAAATATATCATATTATTATTTATTATATTAGTCTAAGAATTGTTTAAAATTAAAAAATTGAGGATAAAGATTGAAGAATTATTGTTAAATAATTAATAAATAGGTGAGCCTCGTTTTTCTATGCTGGATGCCGCGAAGCGTAGCTCCAAACTCTGGAGCCCAACTTTTAATGATATTGCGCTGTGTTAGGCCACTACGTATATTTACTCTGGTGCCGCACATGCGTAAGGTCGTTTACGAGCTTTGCCGGGGTTTTAAAGAAATTCTCCTCGTATCCATTCTCTTGATTCTTTTGATGTTCGTCTTCGCAAGTTACGGTGTTCAATTGTACGGTGGCAGATTGGCACGTTGTAACGATCCTACCATATTAAAACGCGAAGAATGCGTTGGAGTATTTATGCGAAGGGTCTTTGTTACTAAAATGAAACTGCAACCTGGTCAAAATGAAAGCTATCCCTCGATTCTCGTTCCTCGCGTTTGGTAAGTGTAAATGCACATTTTATCTTTATCGAATCTATTCAAATTTAGTGCTCTATTTTTTAATTGTTAAAAATTTGATTTGAAATCGTTGGAATCAAAATGGAATTTTAAGGAGTCGATGCATTTGTTTTAAGAACTTTTTTGCAAGAATTAAATAAAATTAAATGGTTAATTTTTAATTAACATTGAACGTTTTTTTTTTTTTTTTTTTTAAGCTAGACTTAAATCCTTTACACTCACTAAAAAAAAAAAAAAAAAATAATAATAACCCTTTCAATTAGTATTTTAATATGTAATTATAATAAATGTATAATATAATAATGTAGATCTTTACGCTATAAATAACTATACAAAACTGTATATATGTAGTCATATATGTGTAATATAATTGAATATAAAAGTATTATTAATTTGAAAATTATTTATTTATCATACTTACTTATAGGGCTAATCCTAGGCGTTTTAACTTCGATAACATCGGAGATGCAATTTTAGCGTTGTTTGAAGTTTTATCTTTTAAAGGCTGGCTTGACGTACGAGACGTACTTATTAAAGCTTTAGGTCCAGTAAGTATATTTTTTTTTTTTTTTTTTTTTTAGTTTCACAGTACTTTCCAATAGCTACTTTCATAAATTGTATTTTTAAATAATTGTAATATATATTTAATTCTTGTTAATCATCATTAAAACTTTATACTTGTCAAAGGGCACTTTTATTCCCGAACGTTGCAGTATAAAACATTAGATCGTGTATGATACTGAAATATTTTTTATTGAAATAGTTATTTACTATTTATTTTTCCTTACATCTCTTTTCAATCTTATATATTTTTTTAATAAACACAATGGGTATATTAACCCATCCTCTTTGCATTCTTATTATTATTTTTTTTTTCTACCATAGGTTAATCACATTCTCAAACATCATGTAGCTTTAAATTTTAAGTTTCAGGCATAGTTTTGTGAAGTGAATTGTAATATTCACAAAATAATACGATAAATAAGTAAATAAATATATATTAAATAATTCGCTAAATACCCAAATGTATTATTTTGAAAATTCCAAGCTTTTACAAGGAAAATAAGGCACACTTTTACTTGCGTAATGATCTTTTTGAGCCGACGCTTCGTGAATATTACAGATCATTTCTTCGGTAAAAATCTGAAACTACAGTAGTATAACATATTTAATTATTACTTTTAATTTCATTTGGTATAAAAATATCGTTAAATATTCAAATTTTTAATATGATTGAAATAATTTTAATTGAAACTATCGTACGCCGATGATAAAATAAAATAAGCTGAAAATTTGAATTTACAGGTACACGCAATTTATATTCACATCTACATATTTCTCGGTTGTATGATTGGACTAACATTGTTTGTTGGTGTAGTTATTGCAAATTACTCTGAAAATAAAGGCACAGCTTTGCTTACCGTTGATCAAAGACGATGGTACGTATAAATTATAGATTATCTACATTAATAAATTCTTTTTAAAATTAAAAATATTTAAGTTTTTAATTAAAGAATAGATGTATAAAAAATTAAAAAATAACAAGTATTATAAAAAAATTCAGATGATATTATTCATTTTTAAAGGTGTGATTTAAAAAAAAGACTGAAAATTGCTCAACCTTTACACTTACCACCAAGACCCGATGGCAAGAAATTTCGCGCTTTTATTTACGACATTACCCAAAACATTTACTTTAAGCGCTTTATTGCAGTAATGGTTCTTGTAAACAGTGCATTATTATGTGTTTCGGTATGTTAATAATAATAAAATTTTGCAAAAAATTCGTAAAATATAAAACTTAAAGTGTTGAGTTTTAAAAAAATTAATTGGTCGATGATTATTTTTTAACGTTATAGTGGAGAATCGAAGAGGAGCACACAGAACCTTTAGCAACTGTCTCGACTATGCTTACTTTAATATTTTTAGTAGAAGTTATTATGAAAAATATAGCATTTACACCTCGTGGTTATTGGCAATCGAGGAGAAATAGATATGATCTACTTGTTACTGTAGTAGGAGTTATTTGGATTGTCATACACGGCACGATGAAGGTAATTATACTTGAAAGTTATGTATATTACTTTAAAATCAATTATATATACATATATAATTTTTAAATAATTACAAAAGCATATTATCAACATTAATTTTCAATGTTATCATTTACAATTTATGTTATTGTAATATTTATATACCTTTTAAGTAAAGTAAAAATTTCAAATTTTCTAAACGTTGCATACTTTCTGCTTCAATTTTTAAACCTACGGTTTTTCAAAACATATTATCATGAAATATAAGTATTAAAAGCATTATCAATTTTCAGAATGATTTATCTTACGTAATTGGTTTTATGGTAGTAATTCTCAGATTCTTTACTATCACTGGAAAACATACTACACTGAAAATGTTAATGTTAACAGTTGGTGTATCGGTTTGTAAAAGTTTTTTTATTATTTTCGGAATGTTTCTTCTCGTCTTTTTCTATGCATTAGCCGGAACAATAATATTTGGTACAGTCAAGTACGGCGAAGGTATTGGAAGGTATTATATTATTAATCGATATTGTATACTTTTTATTAACGTTATTGTATCAATTAATGCGTTGACATATCATAATTTACTTAAAGGCGAGCTAATTTTGAATCACCAGTTACGGGTGTAGCGATGCTTTTTAGAATTGTAACAGGCGAAGATTGGAACAAAATTATGCACGATTGTATGGTTCAACCACCTTATTGTACCCCAGCTGCCAATTACTGGGAAACCGATTGCGGAAACTTTCATGCATCTTTAGTTTATTTTTGTACTTTTTATGTCATCATTACTTATATAGTTCTTAATCTTCTAGTGGGTAAGAATTTCAATTAAGCATAATATGTAAATTAGCTAAATAAATTGTATTGAGTCGTGAATATTAATAAATGTTACATAAAATGTTGTTATAAACATTAGTATTTTATTTCAATAATTTATTTTATTCTTTCTAGTTAATTTTATTTGTTTTTTTTTTTTTTTTTTTTTTTTTTTACACAAAAATAATAAGATGAAACAAAAAAATGCTCCTTATTGTTAAAATTAATAAAATTTATGTTAAAACATTACGATTCGTAGGCAATATTAAACAAAAATTGTAAAATAAAAAATTTTCTATGAAAATTCGCATCCTTCAAAACTTAAAAATAATAATAAATTTATCTTAATTTTAGCTATTATCATGGAAAACTTTTCTCTTTTTTATTCTAACGAAGAAGATGCTTTATTGTCGTATGCAGATATTAGAAACTTTCAAAATACATGGAACGTTGTAGATATTTATCAAAGAGGAGTAATTCCAGTAAGACGAGTACGTATATAATTAATCCGAAAAATTATAAAGATAGCCTACTTTATTTTAGAAAAGATTATTATATATATATATATATATATATATATATATATATATATATATATATATATATATATATATATATATATATATATATATATATATATATATATATATACATATAATTATAACTTTTAGGTGAAATTTATTTTAAGATTATTGAAGGGTCGTTTAGAAACTGATCCTCAAAAAGATAGGCTACTTTTTAAATACATGTGTTATGAACTTGAAAGACTACACAATGGTGAAGATGTTACTTTTCACGATGTTATAAAGCAAGTATATTAATATAAATTAATATAAAAATTATTTATCAACAAGTTATTGTAGATTATTATTATCATTTTTCAAAAATTAGAATTATTGTTAATAAAAATATTTTACGAGCAATTAACTTAAATTCGTTTTCTATATTATTAATGTATTTTATACAATAAGACATTAATAATTAAATGATAATAATAAGCAAATAATTAAAATATAATCAACGTTATAAAAATTATTTTTTTGTTAAATTTCCATATTTACGATTATTTTAAATAATGGACTTCATTTTTTTATTCTATATTATATATAATATAAATTATAAATATTTTATAAAAAATTAATTTTATAATGTAACTCACTCCCAGTATGTTATCATATCGATCAGTAGACATAAGAAAAGCTTTGCAATTAGAAGAACTTTTAGCCAGAGAAGAGTTTGAATATATTATTGAAGAGGAAGTTGCAAAACAAACTATAAGAACGTGGCTCGAAGGATGCTTGAAAAAAATACGAGCTGTTGGTGTAAGTATTAATTTATTATTTATTACTATTGTAATGCTATAAAATAACGATACAGTTACTAATAAATGTTTCCTTTACTATACTTAAAATATTTTAAAATTTACTTTCAGAAACAACAAAATAGTCTAATAGCTGGTTTGAGAGCAACAAATGATGCAACAGCTGCAGCAACACAAGAACACGTTGAAGAGAAAAAAGATGTAACTGTAGATCGTGAGGAGGAAACGGAAGTTAAGGTGAATAATTTTTAAATAATCGTGTAAAAATTTATAAACACATTTCAATGAAATTATCGGGTGAAAAAAGAAAACATATTAATAAAAATTACTTTTGCGAAAAAGAAATAATGTTACGAATAACTTATTCAATTATTTAAATAATACTTTTTGCGATAAATAATTATTTGTAGTTAAAAACAATCTAATGCAAATCTTTTTTAATAATTATACAGGATTTAGAGGGATTACGACACAGAGGTAAAAAACCTGTGGGACTTCCAAGATCGGATAGTATCGGTAGTGGCTCCGGAAGAAAATATCTTGCTCCTACACTGTCAGATCCAGCATCTTTAAGAACAGAAAAAGAAAAAATATCAGCTTCGAAAAAAAGAAATAATAGACCTTCTCGTAAGTAAAATTAGTAAATTTTTGGTCGTGTATAAAATATTGAATAATTTTTCATTTTTTATTGTTTTTTTTTTTTTTTTTTTTTTCGCAATGTATTATTATAATTTGAATGTCAAAAACCTTTGTTGAATTTATCACATTGAATTCTTTTTCGGGTTGTTCAGTTATACGGATGTAGTAGTGTTAATTCGCTTGTTTCGATAATATAACAAATTTTCTTTGCGAAAGTCTTAAAACCTCATTTTACTTTATAGAATTTATATATATTAATGAATAAAATACAGTTAAATTACAAAATAAGTTAATTCAATTTAATAAGTAAATTATACAATAAAACAAATAATAATATTTTTATAAACAGATCCAGGTCGAACTGCTCAATTTAGAAGCTTATTTGTTAAAAGATACTTTCATTTGAAAAAATATTTTTTTTTTTTCGCAAATTAATATATATGCAAACATATAAAATTAAAAAATATAATAATAAATTTGTTTCAGCTGCCGTAATAAAGAACAATTTACCTCATGTAACGGAAGGTAGCGAACAGTCTCGACCTCCAAAGGAAAGTCTCAGTACAAAAATGTCTCCACCAAAAGTATCCAGTGTAATGGTTGAAGTCCGAGATTGGTGGCGAGAACAATTGGCATATAGCAGTGATTCTAGTGATGATAATTGTTGAAAAAATATAAATTTATATCAAATTTATAACTGAAACAAAAATCTAACATTAAAGTTATATGAATTTAAACTATTTTATATACGACCAATAAGTCGCAATGTATGCATCAGAGGAGCATATAATATTATTACTACGAAGTTTTTTTTAGTAATAATCGTTAATTTTTATTAAAAATATTTGGAAAATACATTATTTATTTTATAAAATTTATTAATTCGAGAAAAATTTATAACGATTTATAATGAAATATTATAACACATTTATGAATTGAATAATTAATCCAATACCTATTTCACTGCATGAAATATATTTACGAGCCGTATTTAATTTGCTAAAATTTTGAAAATAATATTAAAATGATATTAAAAATGAAAAAATATATAATTATTGTAACGGGGGTTTTTGTCGGTGCACGCGCGGGACTCTCCCTCGCACGTGCGCACTGCTGCGGTCGCAGCTATCCCTCGATGCGGCCTTGAGTGCCGACGGCCGTTAGCCGCCGTGCAATTGCACTCGCGTGCAGTGCCGATCCTATTACAACGTAGGATCCTCCTTGGATCCTACTTTCTATTACGTGTAGGGGCCTTACCTCAAGGCCCCGTTGCCGGTGATACTCCCCACCGGGCTCAACTAAGTTAAATGCGTGTCAACTGAAGGTTGATACGCCCGCGGAGGCGGCGGTATTCGGGAAAGGAACGCTAAAAAGGAAAAGAGTAAATAAGGCGCACCCGTTTTGCGCAATCCACTTTATTCGAGTCAATTATTATAAAATTCAGTATAAAAGTAGCTTACTTACTATTATTAGACCCTTTGCCGAGGATCGCAATTCAAATCAACGCGCGCGCAATTATTTCCCACGAAACATGCACTGCGCATGCGTGTCGGTCACTCGCTTTGCTATGTTCAATCAGCAAGGCGTGTGAACCAGCTCTAATACTTCGCGGGCTGTTTCAAGACATGTGCACCAGCCCTAATACTTCGCGAGTTGGCTATCGGTTGGACGCGGCTAACCGGGAAACTACATGCGTGTAGTCGCGCCGCGAAATTCAAATCGCACCGCATAGCAGGTGGCCTAACTTCGACGGGTCACCTGTCACATTATATTATAATTTAATTTTTTTCAATAAACTGTACTTATTATATAAAATTATTTGTTCTCAAGATGTACATTGTAAATTTATAAATCAATTTAAACTGCAGTTTTTCGAAATAATACAAAGTAACTTAATTTGTTATTATGCTGTCTTCATATAAATAAATTGAATACCTTAATAACTTGATGTAAATAGTTTTAAGTATAGAAAAAATGAAATAATATACAAATAATGTACAAATAATTCAAGATTATAAAGCATTTAGAGAATTCGTAAAATTTTGATAATTCATATTTTTAGATGTAAATTTTTAAAAAAATTCATAAAACATTTTGTCTGCGTTAAAAATTAAGTATGTGAAAATAATAATAATAAATTTATTAAATTAATTATTTTAAAAAATTATAAAATTTATAATAGTACAAAATAATAAATTTAAATTTTTTCAATTTCATTTATATGTAACAAGTAAATGATATATAGACTATAAAATATATGTAAATAAACAAACGTATGTTTTGAAGAACGTATTTATTAACAAAAAAATTATACTTCTTTTATATTAGAATTGACAAAAAAATTTTTGTATTAAAACGCATGGCATAGTTGCTTAGATATTACTCCTGTTATAAATTACGTAAATTTATAGTTTTATGAACTTTTTTTATTCCTACGTCCATGAAAATAAATAAAAAGCACACAACTGTAGGAAAATAATAGAAAAAATGTAAAGTATGTAAAAAAAAAAAATGTAAAAATATGTAAAAAAATTTAGAAATATCAAAAAAAAAATATAGAAAAATGTAGTTTTCTGTTAAAATTGAGACAATGAATATTTAATGTACTAAAAATTTTTATACTTTTTAATATTTTCTTTCATTTGCACTTCCAATTTTTTTCGTTTATTTTTTATATATATATATTTTTTTAAATTTGATTACTTTTTCGACATTTGAAATTTTGTTTTATTAAAAAATATTTTTACTATTTTGCACACTTTCATACATTTCGTGTATAATTTTGTTATCATTTCATTATTAATTGATTCAATTGTACGAAAAAGTAAAAAAATATAAAAAATATAGAAAAGTGTATATTACATAAATATATAAAAACTTATATTTATTTATGGTTTTTTACATTTAGTTTCATTTACTTAAATTAACATTTAGCATAAATTTTTGTTAAATTTCCAAAATCTAATAAAATTTTCTGAACAGATGTACAAACTTTACAGAAATATAGATATGTGTAGAAAAACTTTAAAATGTCTCAATTGCGATTTCCTACATTTTTTAATTTGCGCAGCATTAATTTTATATTTTTTAAATGCTACTTTTTACTTATATTCAAACGAAAATTATTATAGTTGACTTACAGTTCATGTTTTACGTTTTTCATCGAACCTTGTAAATAGACTTCATATAATTTTAGTCTTTATAATTTTTTAATTACTGTTATTTTCTTTAATATTTATATTTTAGAATACTTAGAAACTGATTCGAAATTTGAATTGAATGTTAATCACTTTAATAAAGTCTCGTTGAGTTTTTTTAACCATTGTGCTTACTACACCTACTTCAGGTCCTTATAAGCCACTCACTACTGATTATTTAGATATTTGCAGGTAACTAACGTATCTATAGACTGCATCCTTTACCTCGAAGCTGACGGTACACTATCTAGTAGTGATAAGGACTTAATATAATATTCATAGATTACTTCATATTACTACAATATTAACATATTGTACATGTGAATTTTTTCATAAATATGGTAAGAAATTTAATTTTATTATTAAAAAAAATCATTATAATAATTATAAAAAATCAGTATTGCTTATACGATTGATAAAAAAATACAAGTATTCCATTAGAAATTACATAATACATCATTTGTACATAAACATTATCGACCTTATTAAATTAGAAAGATATTATCATCAGCAACCATTATCTTATTTTCTTCAGACATTTTATTAAGTGCGGCTTTAATTTCACCTGTTGAAAATGGAGTTGCATTTTGTGTGTTTACGTAATTTTGAACTGCATTCATTGACAAAGTATCAGATCGTTTTTCTTGAAACATTTTTAATAACGACATTCGGAATGTTTGTAATCTGAAATAAAATATAAAAAAATTATATTTTTTTATAAATTACTAAAAAATATATTCATTATATTTTCATTATAATCAAATGTAAAGTAATGTATGAAATAAATTTTAATTTTAAAACTATAAGAGTATTTAATGCATTTATATTTATTAAATATAATTGTTCTAAAATTTTTTACCTTTCATTTGTAATAGTGTCTGGCAAATTTTCAGGTTCTGACTCTTTTAAAACAGTTTGCGAAGAACCATCGGACTCAGTTTGTGAGCGTGTTACTCGTCTAACTGCCTCATCCACATGAGAATCGTCATCGTCGTCGTCTTCATACGCGTAAGGATCGTGACCAGGCTCGCCAGGTAAAGGATTCGATTTTTTCGTACGTTTTGTTTTTCTGTGCTCAACGTCCTCTTCACCATCGGTGCTAACACCACTGTCTCTCCTTCTGCGCTTTTTCTTCTCTTTTTCGAGCACTCGTTTGAAATAAGCATATTGCACCAATTCAATGGCGGCCTGTGCGTCTTCTACTGTTACATTTTTTGAAAGACGAGCTTTAGCATGTGCTGTTGATAAACGAATTAAGGTTTCTAAAGTACGTGCAGTAATTGGTTGTGTCTAAAATATAAATCATATTATTCATACTATTTCTTAATTTATGAGGATAATTATTTGATATTATTATAAAAATTAATTAATCTTACTCTTGCTATATCAGAATCCATATTGTCTTCTGATCTAAGACGCGAATATTCATCCGCAATAGTTTCACATGCTTCTTCGGTAAGTTTTGGTTTCATACATCGAGCAATATGTATATATTTTCTCATAAATTTCACAGTAAGAATTTGTTCACTGAAAATATATTTTAATTATAATATATTTTTGATTTTTTAAATTACAACTATAAATAGATCTCTAAAGTACATATAGTCTATCTATAAAGTACCTTTTTTTACGAGATTTTCCATGTAAAAGTGGATTGTATGTTTCATAAACTTGTGTTTCTTCATCTTGCAATTCTTCAGTATCTGGATTTTTTGTACTTAAATAATCTAGTCCTGTATTAAATGGTAAAGCTTCACCTTCTTGTTCTGATGGATTACGATATCTGTGCATTCTAACTACATGGTCACTTATAACATGATCAATATCTGGATCAATAGTATCCAGCATAACAAACAATAAATCAAATCGAGAAAGAAGTGAATCTTGTAAGCCAATATTTTCCATTGGAGATTTATATTGATCATACTGTAATTAAACATAATTTTTATAATAGCTTATAATAAATAAAGTATAACATTAATGTACAATCTTAATTTTATTAAAATATTAAAACATTTCATTAAAGTTTTAAGTTACAGAAAAATCCTATTACTGGAATTATTTATTATACATATTTTGGTAAATGATATTTTCTCAATTTTTTTATTTTTTAGATACAACATATATTTTCATTTCTAAATAAATAATAAATTAATGATAAAAACAATATTTAAAGTATTAAAATCAAAACTTACACGACCATAAACAGGATTTGCAGCTGCTAATACAGAACACCGAGCATTTAAACTTGCATGAATTCCTGCCTTTGCAATCGTAACTCTTCCTTGTTCCATTACCTCATGAATAGCTGTTCTATCAATGTCTGACATTTTATCAAATTCATCAATGCAAATTACTCCTCGATCTGCCAAAACCATAGCACCAGCTTCCAATCTACGTTCACCTGATTCTGCATCAGATGTTACAGCAGCAGTTAAACCAACACCAGATGAACCTCGGCCAGTTGTAGTAATTGCACGAGGTGCAATACTCAATACATATCTTAATAATTGAGATTTCGCCACAGATGGATCTCCAATTAATAAAATATTTATGTCTCTACAATTAAGAGCAAACATATTGTTATCAAATTTAATTTTAATAAGTCTATATACATACACAATATTGATTAATATAAAACAATAAATGAAAATACCCTCTAAGTCTAGTGCCATTCGGAAGAATTTTCTCACTACCACCTAATAATAGGCACAAAATTGCTTTCTTAATATACTCATGACCATGAATTGAAGGTGCAAGAGATTTACTAAGAAGTTCAAAAATATTCTTCTGTGGATTATTTTTCGAAAGATTTTTGCACAATGTTACATCATCATGTGAAATATTTAAAGTAGCCTCTTTTGTAAGTTGAGTTATATTGTTTGCAATTAAAAGAGTTCTGTAAATTTAAAAAAGTAATACTAAATAAAAAACGAATTATTATTTAGAAGACTAAATATAATTTTTGATTCTTTAAATTATAATTTATTTGAATTTATTATTAATAACAGTTTTATTTTATTTATTTAATTCTATTATACAAAAAATTTTTTTCATATATAAGATAACATCATATATTATAATTTGTATTTTAATAATAAAAAAATTATTATCAATTAAAAATATCAAATAATTTTTTTTATTAGAGAAATTTCTACTTTTATAATAATATTGTTAATATAAAATATTTATAATAATATTGTAAAATTTTAATTTGTTTATAAATAAGGCAACCAATATCTTTACCTAAATGCACCTGTTGTATAACCTCCTTTTTTTCCTGGTAGACAACGATAATTTCCTACAATTTGTACTCGGTCTCCTGGTTTACATTGATCAACTAAATCATCATCACAAACTACATCAACACTTCTTGGTAATTGTCCTGCTGGAGCTTTCTCTGGCATTTCTTGAACAGTAAGTGTTTGATGATCTTTGTAAGTTGAAAATCCATATTCTGTTTCTAAGAGATTTCCATCTTCATCCTTCAAAAATATAATTGTAATATAATTAATGAGAAAATTAACTATTTTTTATTTCTATTAATGTATTAATGTTATTTATAATTTTCACTATTATTATAGACAAATTTTAACTACATATTGATTAATCAGTTCACAATTTTTGAAGAATATATATATAGTTATTTTAAAATAGAGATATTTCACTACATGTAAATTATTATATAATTTATTTACCTTCGTTGGATAAACTGCAGAAGCTGGGAATGCATCAAAGGATGTTAAATCAGTATAACCTCTTTCAATAATACTTTTCGTCTCACTGCAGTAATGCACACTTCTTACTATTTTTGGTCTAATTAATGAACCTTAAAAATTAATATTCATGAAGTTGTATTTTTAAAAATTTTTATTCGACTAACTAAATTACTATTAATTTCTTTTTTAATATTGAAGGTTAAAAAATAGTTGAATAAAATAATTTCAAATATAACTTTAATGATAAAATAATAATAAAACAAAATTTTTTAATTGAAAATAATTAAAGAAAATTCTATTTACTTAACAAATAATAAAAATTAATAACATAAACAACAATAACTAAAAGATATTCAAAACATTTATTATTAATTTAATCTGTATGTTAATTTATTACTAAATTAGAAGATCACTTTTACTTACATCTAACCACGATGCCTTCTACACATACCATGTTACCTAAAAATCTTGATGTTAAAGTTCTTGGGGTAGTGTGTTTATTACCAAAACTGCCTTCAAAACCAATGAAAAAATCAGTATTTCCTTTGGCATAATCAGTGTCTATACTTGAAACAAATAATTTTAAAGCTCTTTGGAATGGTATTAATTCTTCAAATGAATTATTTAAAAGGCTGAAAAAATTCAAAAATATATAAAAACAAATAAAATTTTACTAAAAAAATTAATAAAAATTGCAAAAAATGTTGATACCCAATCGCTCTTGCTGGATTTTTTCTTCGAAGATCATTGATATTTACAATCAATCTGTATTTTTTTTCTTCTATCATATTTTTGACTAAGTTTGTATAAATACCTTGATCTTCCTGAAATTATTAAAAGATATTTTCAAATCACATAATTTATTTTTATTATATTATAAAATATACCTGATCATCTAGAAAGTCAAGATATTCTCTTTCCCACTCTGTCGATATTTGATCTTGATCCAAGTTACTCATTTTTGTTTTTCAATAAAAAATTGAAAGTATACAATAAGAAATTTTTCTTCTTTCTTTTAATTAGTAAATTTGATATTAACTCTGCTAAAGTAATATTATTTAAATATAACATTAATATTTAAAATGTCATGTTTGTTAAATTGTTAAAATTGTTACAATTATTTAGATTATATTAAGCCTATTCTTTTACTTGTTTTCAATATTATAGCGTTGATCTCTGTATTTGAGCGGGAAAATTACATTACGGAATTGCATTTAAGGTTCCTTTTCATGGTTTTGATTTCTGGACCAATTTTGTTCATCTATATATAACACTAACACATGTAAATTCAAGTTTCCAAGTTATATATTTCTAAATAAATAACTGAAAATATTACTTTTTTTATGAAAAAAAAATTATAAAGATTGTTTATTACTTCTACCTTTATGGTAGTCATATTTTCTGCCGTACAGTTTGAAACATCGCTTACGCAATCTATCAAAGTCAACTACGAATATTCAAAAAATATTTTTGATGCATTACTTTTAATTTACTTTTTATTATTTTACAAAATTTATTTCTATCATTTTAAAAATAGATAAGATTTGTTTAAAAAATCAGTCCCTTAAAATCCTTATAAATATACAATTATTATTCTTTAATTTCATTAAAATTGGTTAAATATATAGAAAGTTTAGGGTATAACATATATCTAAAAATACTTATCAAGCATTCAGATAAATAATTTTATTTTTCTTGGTAATAAAATTACAGTACTCATTCAGTCTTCATATAATAGTTTATACAGTTAACAATACATAAACAAATCTGTTATTATATTTAAATTATTGTTAACATTTAAACATGTTTGTAAATTTTGTGCTTTTCTATTCAATTTTTGTTTCTCAATATTTTTTGTCTAATAAAATTTATTTTATAACATCTGCACTATTATTTTTACTTTTAAATAATTGAAATATTTGTTTAAATTTAATACTTCTTGTTTTTTTAAAGAACTCAGCTAAAAAAGTCTTCAGTAATAAAAATATAATGCCTTACTGCACATTGTTAACATTTCATTTCACTTTATTTTAATATTTAAAAAAGTAATACTATTAACATTTTTATTAATTTATAAAAAAACTAAAATGTTAATCTAAATATAAAAATTACTAAAACAAAGAGCTATTAAAATTAAGATTTTATTTTTTTATTACTGAAAATTTGTTATTACAACTGAAAACTTGAATAAAAATCAAGAATACTACTGACCGAGGTATAGTTGATTAATTGATGTACATGAGAAAATCTAACATAATTTACACCTTGAATACTGATACATATTTTACTGGTTATTGTACTGGTATATTTTAGAGAGCATTGTTGATAATTAAGAAATTGTAAACTATAAATAATATTATCGCTTACATAATACACATAATTATTATATACAAAATGATAAACATTTTTATTATAAGCTAAGAGTTAAGTAAATATAAATTGATATAGAAAATGATTTATAATTCTAGTCGAAATTTGTAAAAAAATTTTTAATAGCATATAATAAAATAAACAATAAAATTATTAAATTGTAAAAAGATTTATTAAGTTTCAAAATTAAAATTTAAACTGCATTTTTATGGGAAAGCTGGTCCCTTACTTAGTTATAAGTATAAATTTTATAGTCGATTAATAAGTATAGTAACTTATTTTTATTTTTATTAGGCACGTAAATTCTTATAAAATTATATTGAAAGTGGCATAAAAAATGTATCAATAAACAATAATATTATAAAAAATTCTTGGCTTCATCGTTTCTTTTATATACAGCCAATCACGCGTTTGTTCTCTGCAATCTCTGTATCTGAAACTATAAAAAAAAGAATAAGTTAAATTCTTAATTATATTACAGCCAATAAAATGAAAATATTTATAAAAATAGTATTTATAAAGCAATATTAATAAGCTTGAAAATGAATATCATGTAATGACATAATTGAAAAAATAAAAATTAATAATTATCTATTTGAAGAAAAATGTATAACAAATTAATATTTAAAACATTCAATCATGTGCAATGAGTTTATAAGTGATCATTACACATGATTTACAATATTACAAAGTTAAGAGATAGTTGTAAAAAATTACATTTTCCTTAGTCATGATAATAAATATATATTTTTTTTAATTTGATTACTTATTTTCAGACTAACGTTCTTTTTTTTATAAATTATAATAATCATGTTGCAAATGAAACCTAACATATTTTAACATTTATATTTTCAATCAAGTTAAAAATATAATACTTCATTTAGAATTTAAATAGAATTAAATCACAAAAAACCCTGATTCATTTTAAAATGTCCTGTTATCTAGTTAAAAATTAAACTTCATCTGCTTTAATATTTTTCTTAAAATTATGTTCAACAATGTTAACCATATATTTAAAGAAAAATAGTTTCATCTAATTTATGATTTTCTTTCAAGTGCAGATTAAATTTAGTTTAAAATAAAAATTAACTTCTTAATTCAAGTGAACGTAATTCTTTTTATCAGAATAAATTGAATTCATTTAAGAAATACAAAAGTTTATGCAATGCTTAATATTTCTAGTACTAATAGATTTCTAATTGATAAAAAAAAAAAAAAAAAAAAAAAAAAAAATCAAATAATTTCCTGAAAAATTTTGTTACCTTTTGTCTTCACATAGATGTCAGAAGCTTTTGTATTAGTAGAGTTAGAACTTACAGATTAGTTTTAAGATGACAGCTTGAATGAAACTGTGATTTTTGTTAAAGTGTAGGTGAGTTCAGATTAGGACTGCCTGGGCTTGTTGGGAGAGTTGATGGTGTACCTGGTGGGGATCCTTCCAGTGGACAGACTAAATTCCCAAAATCAATTTCATTTTTGCTTTTTTTTCGTTTGAGTGTAAACTGAGTTTTCTTTGGTACCTACATTATATATATATATATATACAACACAAATTTTAATATTATTACATTATTTAGAAAATAGAAATCAAAAAAATTTGAATATACTTTTAATCTAGCCGTAAGTGTTAGAGGTACAAAACCAAGTGTATTTTCCACCTCTCGTTTTTGTTGTACTACTTCTCTACCAATAATTTGATTAAAATGCGTAGTTAAATGTCGTCGTAGTAAAGTTTTTGCTGGTGGTATACTAAGCAACGTAGCCAATAATTCGGAGGTAAAACGATGTTCATAAATTATCAGACCACCATGTACACCTGAACCGCGCATATTTGGTGCATATTCAGCAAGATCAACAACGCGCAACCACTCCATTACCCTATGATTTGTCCATAAAGCTACTTGACTATTTATTGTATTCGTATCTTTACATTGTTCATAACCACTACCATTTGCAGATCGACGTTCTAAGTTGTCAAATTCAAAATTTAATTCTCGCAGGACCTATAATATAAATACATTGATCTTTATAATACTTTATATTTTATTTCAACATTTGAAAATAAAACAAAAATAGATTGCAAAATACTAATTGTACTAATATTAATAACTAATAATATAGTATTACTCCATTTGCATAATATAACCAAACAAAAACTAAAACATTAAAATTCTTACCTGAATACCACGCCTTAAACTTGCTGCATGTAATTGAGCTGTGACATTCAACAACAATAAATCTTCAGTTGTTAATCTATGCAAGACTCTACCATCGATTTTGGCATTGTGAAAAGCTTCTTTATGCTGTGGTAAACCGATATCATCTAGCCAACGTAATACTGCTGCATTATCCATCTATAAAGAATTTAAATAATATTTATAAATAAAAAAAACTGTATATTATTTTGTCTACTATTTTCTATTATTTTGTATTATTTATTAAGCATAAATAATAAATTAACAAAAATTTTACTATATATATATATATATATATATATATATATATATATATATATATATATATATATATATATATATATATATATATATATTATACATAAGGTTTAAAACTTTCAAACTTAAATATTGTTTGAAATTATTAAGTTTAAAATGCATTAAATTTGAAAACATATTTTTTTAACTAGAACAAACCTTTTCCGAACCAAGAAATCCAATACCATTGCATCTTTCAGATTCAATAGCATAAAGTAATTTTTTTTTATGCAATGTATTTTTTATATCGAGTTCTTTTTCAAGTTGATTATGCGAAGCTTCTAATAATTTAGCGCCATTTGCTCCTAAACGTTTCAATTCAGTTGAATAACATTCCAGTCCTAGATGAGCAAGCCACTCACACATTTCTTCGACTGATAATTGAACAAATGGTTTTGATATCGTAGTTTTTGCGTAAGTTACAGTGTCTGTAATAACGGTTTTCTCCTCATCCGCTGGAATTATAATGTTATAAATTTAATATTTAATTCATTTCAAGTGAATAAAAATATCGATCTATTTGATTTCTTTCTTAAATTTAAATAAAATAACTAATTCCAAAATTGCATGCAAAAATAATAATTATCTCTTTAATTATTGTATAATAAAAAGCAAAATTAAAAAGTAATTTTCATGATACATGTTTTTCATTAATAAAAACTTACATTTGTCTCTTTATTTTTATATAATATATATAAAATTATTTTAAAACTTAAATTAGCAATTTTCTGATTAAAAGAAAAAAAAAAAAAAAGATTATAATAACCAATAATCAATTAAAAATACCTATTTTGAAATAGCAATTAAAGAGATAAGTCTATACTATTTAATAGAGAATTATTTATTCTAAAGAAACTTGCTTAGTCGTTATTAATAATTTTGTTATTATTTTAAAGGTAATAATAAAATAATTATAAATAATAAAATTAAGGGACTAAACATAAAGCAAATTGTTTTTGCAATATTAATACAGCGAAATGAACCTTTTGTGATTGTATGTTTATTCTCAGCCACGATAACCTTTCTACCATTTTAGTGGTATTTATAATTTTTATATAAAATTAAGACATATTATTGTGTTACACATAACTAAAGTTAATATTAAACATTAATAAATTTCGTCTTTCCTTTATAATTTTGAAAATAATTTTAACCAACATGATACCTATATTATAAACTTAATACGACCACAAAGGGTTAAAAAATTTTCTTACAATCAGCATTAAAGAAGATGACAAAACAATAAAATTATAAAAAGTAAATTATAACATGAAATCAACATATACAATTAGATTTCATTTTTGTAAACTGATTAAAATGCAATCATGCCTATACAATAAATACATTAACGACACCTAATATAGGAGCTGAAAGACATCTTGCTGAAATTCCTCTAATTGCCAGAGAATTTGTAGATTGTGAAGTTGACACATTCTGAATCTTACCAAAAGCTACTCCTTTTTTAGTAGAAGTTGGAGGTCGTGGCAAGCTGCTATAATGACCGGCATGTCGGCTGAATCTTTCACTCTGCAATATTTTGGCATAATAAATTTTCAATACAATACAGTATATCACAATAATTATTTTTTTTTGTACAACATACGTTATAAAAATTTATAAAAAATAATATACAATTTAGAATATAATATTCATATACTGAACATAGCAATAACTTGAGAAAATAAAGATTATTTATATTCTAAACTAATTTTTAAAATCAAAATTATACATGAGATAAAAAAAAGAATTCCAAAAAGTGCCTTCCAAAACGTAATAATTATTAACTAAAGTCTGAACTCATACATATTTGAAAAGATATTAACTATAATGAGTTTGTGAAAATAACATTTATACTATGTTTTTATACCTACATTTTTCTGAAGAATAATAAAATGGAAAAATAATACATAGTTCTATTTTCTTTGCCAAGCAAAATAAAGTAACTAAAAAATTATCCTATGCAAAATTTTTAACGTATTAATGAAAAACTAAATGCATCAAATCAAATAATACAACAGCCAACAATCGCAAACAATATCACAAGGGCCGCTGCCATCACACTGAACAACAATTATGTGTTTATCATATTTTGGACATAAACATTATTGTAAAGACAACGACCATTTCAACAAAGACTTATAATACAAGGAAACGAAGTGCTTTGTATTCAGCCCACCTCAACATGACATAAGCTGTAGAAAACCGATAAGTAAACCCTCTTGTAACTTGATTATATGCAATCATGATGTTAATTTTATGGCCATCAGAATATTATAACATAATGTACCTATAATCACATGGGTCAAAAGTCATTAATATTTAATTTGAAGAGAAGTAAAGTTGAAATATAATGCTATGATGACATTTTAAATCTTTTATAATAATTATTAAAAAAAAATTCATATAATTTTATTTAAATCTATATCACAAATTGATCGAAAAAATTATTTTAATAAGATTTATTCAATTGAACTTTGTAAATCAACCGTTCAATCCTTGCCGACTTATGTCATGAGCGCGAGATGCCACCTTTTTAATATTTTAAAATATTTCAAATATTTTTTATGATTAATAAAATTTAAAAAATTACAGTGCTTTTTTTTTTTTTTTAATAACATTTTGAAAAATGAGATATTTTCGACCCTAAATAAATCATGGAAAAAAAGAAATATGCTGAGAAAAAATTTACGGTGCCATCGAAAATGAAAATTTGACATAAAAAAACTATTTAGAAAATCGTAAATCACATAAAATTTTCTAAAAATTTAGTTGAAAATCCTAAGTATCTGCCTAAACATATATATCAGAATAAACAAAGTTTAAAAACCCAAGATAAATCGATGTCATACTTAAAAATCAAGTTTCATCCAATTATTTTATAACTTCTCTGAATTTTGAAATTTTAAAATTAAAAAATATGTAAAACTTACGTTCGTTAGAGGGCTTGTACTGCGCAGTGTTAGGTTTTCGTGTTCTAAGCTTGCTTGTCTAAGTTTCATCTCAGATAATGAACTGAGTAACTCTAGTTTTTGAGTTTCTAATGCACTGCGTGATAGTACTTCCTATAATCAATTATAAGAAGATTAATAAAGTACAAAATAATAGATATGATAAACATAAAAAACATGTAGAATAATTTAAAAAAAAACTTTAAGATATATGTTATTAGATAAAATGAAAAAAGGAAAAAAATATATTTACTTTTTGTAGAGATTCTTCCATGCGCCTTAACGAGTCCTTTTTATCTTGTAAGGCATTTTCAAGCTCAACGATTTTGCTAGATTGGGCGTCAACTTGCTCTGATAGAATTGAAATTTCCATATGAAGTGCACTTCTTTCATTTTCTAACTTACGTAAACGTTCCTAAAATTAAAGAAAAATTTAAATGCAATAATTTAAAAATGAAAATTCTTAAATTTTTTAAATATTTATTTATTTTACTAAACTTAAATGCTGTTTATTAAAAATAAAAGTAATTTTTATATTTCTAAAATTATTAAGCATAAAATTTGAATAAGATTTATATTTAGTTGCTGGACATATTTTTTAACAATATTATTTATAATGTACATAATTTTATTCTATATAATAATGTTTATTACATAAAATATAATTTAAAATTAAAATGAATAGAAAAGCCATAATTTTTTAAAAACAATCATCCATTTATTTAAATTTATAATTTAAGAATTTTTTTGCAAAATCAATTTTTAACTGCCATTTCTAAAACGTATGTCAGATTTTAATGAAAATCGAACCACAAGCTATTTAAACACAAACATAATTATTATTTCTTTATAATTCTCTGCATGATTTTTGATCGGAAACTAAACTGGAAATCGTATATTGAAAATTAAAAAAAAAAAAAAAAAAAACAATGTTTACACAGAATGAATATATTAAAAATAATATTAGCAAAAAACTGAGGAGCCAAAGAATTTTTAAGTTAATATATACAAGAGCTTAATATAATCCAAACTAGATTACGGATGTGCAATCTACGATTCTGCTAGCGAAAACGCTAAAAAACTATTAGATCCAATAATTAACACAATTATGAGGATAGCTGCTGGAACATACAGAATGAGCCCAATTAAAAGTATTCTCAGCGAAAGCAACACAATACCATTAAACCTAAGAAGAAAAAATTTAACTCTAAAATATACAACAAGATTATTGGCCTCCCCCAACAACCATCCATACTCTCTCTCTCTCTCTCTCTCTCTCTCTCTCTCTCTCTCTCACTCTCAACCAACAAGAAAAATAAAACTTTAAACCATAAAAAAGATTCGAACCAAGCACTACATTACAGAGTCAACAAATATTTAAATAACGTAGGAATACCTTATCCACGCACATACGCAAATCAACTACTAGAAAACTACCCCTAGCTCGAAGAGAACAGCTTAGAAACATGTATCCAACAAATTAAATCAATCCTAGAGGAAACAAAAAAAAAATATCCAGAATACCATAACGTGTAAAAAATCACGAGCAAAGACTCAGAAACAGTGATATCAGCCACTTTATTACATAATAACGAATACAACATATTAAAATTTCCGAAATGGACAAATCTACAATCATCAATGCTAAAATCGCTACACTTAAATTAATAGAAAAAATAAGTGAAATAGAAGGCAAATTCATCATTCACACACCTTCCGTAAAATTTATCCAAGCACTAACCAGTGACAAACCAATTAACGGAATTGCAAACATTATTAAAAACACTAAAACAGTCAGATAAAATAATTATTAGCTACACCGAACTTTTAACAGAAAATACACAATAATTAAACGAAATTATCAAATCTTCTAACGAATTGAAATACATAAACATACAACAACCAAACAAAAATAATATTTATAATCTACTTAATATTAAAATAAAAAAATTACTGGAATAAACAGTGAAAAAGCGAAGATAACAAATGTCTCCTGAAAATAATAAAAAATAATGCTTACGATAAAAATCCCACGATTAAGTTTAACAGACAAGATTAAATAGTAATAACAAGTCTAAGAATAGGACACAAGATCACACACTAACACATAATCAGCAAAAACGAAAGATATAAGTGCGAGGGTTACAAAACGGATATAAAAATTCAAAATTCACTATTAAACTGCCGAAAGTATCGAAAAGAAAGGAAAAAAACATAAAATTAACAATGAACTCAAGAACAACTAAATTATTACTGTAATTATTAAATGTAATACAATACAAACATCAATGTTAAATAACAATATGTACACTTCTTATTTCAAACATGTATATATTTTATCTTTTCTCTCTATATATATATATGTAAAAATTGTAACCATAAGTGTATAAATCATCGCTAATACTCATCATACCGAGGGATACGACTTTTAAATAAATAAATAAATAAATAAATAAAAAATTATTATTTCTTAATATCATTAAAATCAACTAAAGAATATTTATAGAAACTTCAGCCTCTCTCAACTTGGTCATGTCTAAATATGTAATTACGTTTTACTTAAGTATGCAGAATTTAATTGAACATAGAATCAAATAATTAGTTTGATATAACAATTATTTGAAGGAGCGAATAAAAATAAAAATGATTAAAAAATCAAGTGTTGGCGCTTTTTTTTTTTTTTTAATATCAATGAGGGTTCTTTTAAAATACGAAAAAAAAAACTCTTAAAAATTTTGGAAAATAAAGCGCATGAAAAATCATGTTGAAAAAAAACGACATAAATTTACCGTCAAAAGATTAGACATTTGGTAGGAGTGTGTAGTTAAAATTATATTAAACGCAATTTTAAATTATATTTAAAATTGTATAAATTAGTATTATTAAAAATTTTTAATAAAATTCATCGTGTGAATGTTAAAATACCATGCTAACTTTCAAGCTGGAGTTAGTTAAAAAAAAAATCATGAAAATCACAATAATAAATAAAAAAAAACAAAACAAAACAAAACAAAAAAAAAAAAAAAAAAAAGAACAATTGATAAAATGTGCAATGTACCTCGGTGGCACTAGAATTTTTGTTTACACAATGATTATTTGCACATTGAAATTGTTGCAGCGAGCAATAATGAGGTTTCATTTTTTGTTCGCAGCAAACTAAATCGCTCTGGCTTTTAGCACGATGATCTCGGTCGATTTTATTTCTCAATCTTCTTCTTCTTCTATCCAATGAACCAACATATTGGTTACTTTGAGTCGTTGAATTATCCAATTTTCCATTATCTTCATGCTTGAGCGAGCCAATGACGTCGTAATTTTTTTTATTACCATGGCAGATCCGTTGCGGTAAATAACAATTACAAGAATGGTGTCCTACAGAGCCGCCAAGTCCGTTACAGGACATTTTTTTAGAAACTCGCTGATTTGTTTCAGCAGGGACACTAAGAAAATATATATATATATATACATATATATTTTTTTTTTAATTACAATTTTTTAGCATAACAATTTGCTATTTTTTTTTTTTTTTTTTTTTTTTTTTTTTTTTTTATAAGTTAATCTTGTAATAATTATTATATTAATACCGCACGTATATATTATATATTTTTACATCAGATATTGCATTTAAAATTACACGCTTTATTACGAAAATTCGTATCTTCGTCGATATTCATATAATATGAAGATTAAAAAAATTATAAACGATATAAAAAAAAAAAAAAAAACCATAATATGAGACCTGAGACATGGTGATTTATAAAAAGGTGATTTAATCAAATGCGGAACGTTAGCAGCAGTACAAACATTCGGTAAACTTCCCTGAAGCGCAATTACCCTGGCGTAACCCAACAAACATGACTGAAAATTAATGAAAAACGAATTTCTGATTATAAAAAATTATTTATGAAAAAAGGTAACTTTCTATTAAATCGAATTTATAAAGGAACTTTAATTATTTTATAAAATAATTATTAATTTTGATTATAATTTTTAACGCTGAATTATTTTTTATAAAAAGAAACTTTTTTTAAAGTATGAAAGTAATTTTTAAAAATTCCTTCGCCGATTTTGAAAATATTCAATTCCTTGGAAAAATTATCAACTAACCTGACAGAGGCAACTTTGTGATTTGCAGAAACTATGAGTTTGATCATGAAAATTTAAAATATCAAACTCTGAAGGATGACAATCCTCAGAATAATCTTCACCTGGCTCAGATGTCGAAGTAGTGCCGGATGAATCATAATTTTCTGAAGGTGTCCAGCGATTATCCCAGCGTTTAATTGTTGGCGCTACATCGGAGGACTCGGATGGACTATCTACATTATTATTATTACGTAGATTATGCATTTTTATGTTGTAACGGCATCTTTTTACTAAACTTTTGCCAATCTCAAAGTGCTTGATTAAATTTGATTAATTTACATTTAAAAGACGACGTTACGTAAGCTCACATTAAAACAAAATTTAAGTAGATTATTATTCAAACTGGTTAAATTTTATAATGTAGATTTATGTTAATTAATCGGGACTAATTGCTTTCAATCGAGCATTTTCAAACGAATTTAAATAAATAATACAAATTGTAACGTAATCATTATAATTTTAACAATGACTCTTGAAAGGTTATTCTATTTGCATGAACAAAAATGAATTTCATTTTTGCAAATTAATTCTTTAATAAATATCATTTTCGATTCAAAGAGCCGTTTGAGACGCGTTAATGTTAGAAGCAAAATAAAAAAAAAAAAAAAAAATTGGTGCTAAAAACTGGTATTAAATCTCATAAACAGAAAAAACGCCTAACTATATTAAGATGTAATTTTGAGATATTATAACATACACATACGATAAAACAACCTTTTAAATAAGATTTTCCTTCGTCCTCCATAATGCAATTTAGAATTTGATTCTTTGTTTCACAGTAATCACAATTTATACAATTTTTATGTATTTATTTGCTACGGTTTGCAAGTTAAAACAGTTTAAAAATATTAGTTTCACGCTTTTTAGATTTCAATTTTCATGTTATTTGAAAAAAATATGTAATAGACGTTGTAATTAATTACATTTTCGTCATTAATTAATCTGTAACTTTTTGTTAAACTTATTCTCTTCTGATATATTACGATGTATTTAACGAAGTATTTTAAAAATATATGCAAACTTAATTAATATAAATAATTAAACGGTATATAAAATTGTAAAACGAAAGAAAATTGAAAATATTATAAATGCATTAAAAATATGATTCATTTAATTTAATTTAATTAAAAAAACTTAAACGATATATCTTTATTATATAAAATTTTATATTCGCGTAAAAGGAATTGCTCTCGGTGCTTTCAATGTGCGTCGCATCAGACAGCGTCTCTAAAACTAAAATTAAACAACGGGGAAACCTTTACAGACGAATTTTATAAATAGAAGTACTTTCTTGGCTCTTCCGCGCCATGAGGACTGCATAGCAAATAAATCACATTTGCACCAATCGGACACTAACTCGATGTATAAAATTATTTTAAAATATACATTTATCGTAACATATCTTCAAGTAATTTGTTGTTGTTCAGTTAATATATATATATATATATATATATATATATATATATATATATATATATATATATATATATATATATATATATATTTTTTAAGAATTATCGAGTTTTGATTTAAATAAACGTCGATAGGTTTTTTTCTTTAAAATTTTTAATATCAGAATAATTTATAATTTTAATGTATAATTTAAAATTTAAATCCGTAAATGAAAGCATACGATATTTTGTTAAATAAATATATGTGAAAAATAAATAAATACGGTAAATGTCTATTGATGGACCTTTATTACGATTAAATAGCTGATTACATATACAGTTTCGAATATCTAAATGAATCGATAGAAATCGGACTTTGATACAACGAACTCACCCTTATGAAAAAAACTCATCAAGAAATGATACAAAATTTATGGGACCTTTCTAGATAAAAAAATCGTAAATATAAGTTAATATTTTATTTACATCTATGATTAAACAAATCTAAACTTAATCTCGAATTAAAAATCTCATGAACAAAGAATGATATAGATGAATAGACTCGTGTAACGCATGTCATTTATTGAGCACAGTACCGAAGTAGCTAGGTATGAACTCATAATGGTAACGATTCAGAATCTAAATGGATAGAAAATAAATAGCTACATTTAAATGAGTGCACAATTTCCAACGGAAAATAAATAAATAAATAAGTAAAACTTAAGCACAAATTTTTTATTATAAAATTTGATCGGTGATTTTTTACTCAACAAGCCAACACATTTTTCGATAGTTTATGAAAAGATAACGTTGATATTTCAATTTTTAATTTCACCTAAATAATATAATAATATTGTCCAGCAACGGCATATCAACTTTAGACTTCTCTTCTTCATTTTTTATTTTCTAATACATACCTCGATCTTTTTTTAGTAAAAATTTCTTTGCATAAATTACAAAGAAATTGGAGAAATGCAATTACATTTAATAAGTAACTTTCTAAGATTTTCATAAGATTAGTAGTGATTATTTCTATGATCCTGAGCCATCAATTTTAAACAATAACAGAAAGCATAATATTTAATAAATCTGACAGTGAAACGAGATACCCTTAAAACATTTTTTAGTATTTCTTTGACCGTATTAGTCGTATACGGGCAAATTTTTTCACATTGAAAAAATCACATATTTCGCGACCGGTCGGGACTTGATACAAAAACAATTTCTTTTTATGCAATTTTCCATTAAAGCCACATTTTACAGATTATTAAACATCTCGCTAACGAATGATTTATTAACATTTAATAATTATGTTAAAACATTAAAAAAGAATCACGATCTAGTATTTTTTTTTCAATTGACTGTAATGTATTTGGTACCACCGCATTGGCATCATATTTTTTGAATAATCTTATCAAGATTTTAAACGTGGTTTCAGACAAAGTAATCATTTTTGATGGCAGAGATTTTTAATGCTGAAGCAAAAACTTAACTCAACGATGTTTTGCCTCGCAGAAAAAAAAATTGACGTTCTCAAAGCAATAAAAAATCGCACTTCCAATACTCTGACCAAATGAAAAACTAATTTATTTGGTACCTTTATATATGTATAAGAAATCGTATACATATAAAAAATGTTAAAATACTGTATTATTAACTTTATCAATGATAACAGAGCAGAAATTAATCCAAATTAATAATTAAAAAGTAAATAAAACTTACTGGTTGTAGCCATTGCACTAGAATTTCTACAGTTCTTGCATCAGGCGGCGGTGGCGGAGTCGGTGCATTTTGTATGATGGTAATTAAATTTCTAGCAATTTCTTTTGTAGAATCCTTCCATTCTGAATTATTCTCCGCGCCTTGAATAAAAAATTAATAAGACTTACTGTTATAAATATAAAAAAAATATTAATATGAAAAAAAAAAAAAATGATTTTTGATCTACAAGCATTAAAGTGGGTCTCAATGTAGAGTATAGAGAGTTCTAAATTATATAGAACATATAATGTGAAATATTAATTAAATAACATATAATTATAAAAGCAAACATTGAATTTTATAAAAATAATTTAGATAACACACTAAAATATAATTTTTAAAATAATGTAAAAATTTACCAGATAAAATGCCATCCATTTGAAGTAATGCAGCCTCTAGCATTTTACTGGCTTCAGATGTAGATTTTGCCAAGTAGCTTGAAGATTCATTCGTTTGACTCCCTCCGCTGCTCACTTCACCTTTTCCCATAACTTAAATCTAAAAATGATACAATAAAGAAAAAGTAAATAAAAAATAAAACCAGACGTTTTATGATAATTTAATGTATAAACTGCATTAATTTCACTATTAAGAATAAAAATATTATGAGATTATAGGCTGTTATAAAGAACAATCTTAAACTCTGTGTTTTACACATAAATATGTTTTTTATATAAATAAGTTTTTATGCATAAATTAATAATCATTTAAAATACAGTCTGAATATTATACCAGTAATAAAGCAAAATCGAAACAACTTGTAAAACTAGAACGTACAGAGTAAATAGTTCAGCCTTAACTCTCAACTATTGTATTCCAAATATTAAATAATACATGCACGTAGGCAGCATTAAAAATCGTAAAGGTATTAAATATATGTGATGAATATGTGTATAATTATCTTATAAAATATTTCTGAAAAATTATTGTACCGTCTCGTATACTAGTTCGGAAATTACGTTTGAGAAATATACGAAAGCACGGTAAAAAAAAAAAAAAAAAAAAAACTAATTAATATTCAAAAATTTCATAGAATGGAATATTTTCTTGTAAATTAATGCAATATTTATTAATCATAGAAATTTTATAGTATTAAACAAGGATTTTTGTAACGAGATAATACAATAATTGTAAAATGTATAAAAAAAAAAAAAAAAAAAAATGTATCTTCCGTAAAAAAATAAAATCGTTAGATCATACATATTTAGAAATAAAAATCTAATGTATAATGTCTACCCAGCCAGCAAGGATAGCTGATACATAATTCGCAGATGTAGAAGCAGTAGAAGAACGTTACATCTCGTAATAAATAAATACTAATATAAAAATCATCGCTTTCAATGTTGCTCGTGTTTTTGTAATAATTTTTAAACTAGGCTTTAATATTGAATATTTTATAATAATATCAAATTAAGACAATATAAAAAAGCAAATTTTTATAAAAGATTTCTATTACTATTATCATGTATTCAATAATTCAACAAATATTTTAAGAAACTGAATTTTCAATAACAGTTTGCCCATTTAAGAAAAAAAAGAAAAAAAAGAAATCACAGTCAATTGGTAATATAGAACAAAATAAAATTTTTCATCCCTGTTTGTTGTTCATATAGTTGAACTTTGTAATAAGTCCACTTATATCCTTTTGCTCGCTCATACAGATCTCTCACTTCGAAGGAGATAAAACTTGATATCGCATTTCGTTCAGCTCTCAATAAGTCCATTTGGTAAAAACAAATTATGCATTTTTAATGCATGACAATTAAAAAATTTTAATTGATGGCGTATTAATATATATTTTTAAATATATTATTAAAATAATATTTTATATAAAAATAAAATCAATAAATTATTTTTTTGACTTTTTACATTTTCATACATAATTTTAAAATTTTTATATAAGTACGCAGCGTTATTTCTGTAAATATCTATTGCCAGAATTTCAGCTGAGCAAAAAGGTAGCAAACATACGCGCGAATTGTAGTTTAGGATTTATTACGAGATTCATAAATATTTTGTTTAACACGATCCCAAACTCTTGTTTCCTTGCATATCTCGTTATATTTCAAACTTTGCAGGATTGGACTGTAAGTTTTAAAAGTAAGAGATAATTTGATCAATAAAACTGATATAAATTATTACGTTTTTCTTTCCATCTCCTTTCTCGATTTTTTGCTTTCGCTCTCTCTCTCACTCTCACTCTCACTCTACTCTCTCTTACACGCATACACACACATACACACACACATTATGTAATGAACTACAATCATCTTGTGACTAATTACAAGCTATTTTATAAAACGTAATAGTTGAGAATTAAAAAAATTTTTTATAATTTTAAATTTTACTATTTTATCTTTATGATTTCAATATTTCAATAATAAAAATTCGATTTTTTATTATTTATTAAATGCAGGTATAATATAGATGATTTCAAGAAAAATGTTTTGTTTTTTTACTATCAAACGATAAATATACAGAAATAAACAAATATATTTATTGGGAATAGTAAGAACGATATAGTCACTATATTTTGCGGTAAAAATTATTTTTTATATACATAGCTTACGCATTCAAAATATCTTTTAATACCGAAGTTAAAACTAAATAGTTATATAAACTTTTGTTTTATTAACATAGCCACCTTGCAGTGAAAATAAATTTTAACATTACAGTTTAAAGTATAATTTTAAAGTTTTTATATACGATTAAAAATTGTTGATTGTATAATATTACCATTGAAAATTTGTTTAAACATGTGATCAAAATTTTGATTACTTCAATTTCTATCACGACGTATAATTTTTTTAAAATTATCTCACAATTGTAGCTCGCGACTTTCTATATGCAGACAAACAAGAAAACTTATGCATCAGATTCAACAGGTATGCATGACATATCACACATGATGGCAGCGACATTGATAATAAAGCGAAGACAAATATAGAGAGAAAGAAAGGGAAAACAACGCCCAACTACGGTAGCGCCGTTCATTTTCTGATACTATATAGAGATCGTAAAATAGATTTAATTTTACCAAAAATTTATAAAAATGCATAAATTTACAAAAAAACTTAAGTATAATAGATAAAAATAAATAATATAAACATTATATATCATTTGAAAATTATTTAATTTTTTTACTTTACTTTATTTACTTGATAACCAATTTTAATCAAATATTTAAAAAATAAATACAAATTTAAATAATTTATATACTTTCAATGATTTATTAAAAGTTTATATCAAGATATTATGTTTGTATTAATCTTAAAAGATACTGGTATTTAAATACCAAAATTGAAATAATAGAATTTTCATTTATTAATAGATTTAATATATGCTGTAGTAAAATTATTTTAAGATGAGTTCAAATATAATATGTATATAATTAAAAACAATTTTATATCAAATGAATAATTAAATTTTATTTTATTAAAATAATATTTTATTAAAATTATTTTGTTAGATATGATCCTTTATCGCGATAAATATATAAGATGTTTAAATAATGCATTAGTTTTAATTTATTTTATAATTCATTTTATTTCTATTATCAATAACTTAAAGGAAATTATAAAGTTATGTATTTAAATTTATGGGGTTTATCCTTGATTTAAATAAAATTTTCAATACATATTATATGTTATATTCTTAACCATTAATTTGGCATCAAATAAAGTTTGATACTAATTAAATATATGTTCTTTGTTTGCTAATGGGTGAAAAGGTAGGAAAAAAAACTGAAAAAAATCTATTTCATTTACTTTTTCAGGAAAAGCATGTCTGTCACAATGGATATTAAATTAGAAAAAAATGAAAAAATGGTATAAAAACCATAAATTTTATCTATTACAATGAACAATTAAATTAAGAGTTAATTTTTACAATTAAAACATATGATGTAAATATTCGTTTATTTGTGTTCTATCATAAAATAAATTTTAAATTTCAAGATTGTTCTGAATATTGATATTAATAACAAATAGTATTAATATCAATAGAAATATCAATAAATATAACAGAGAATCTTAGTACTATTTTTTAAGTTATTTTTATCAATAAAAGAAAATCTAAAATATTATATTGAATTAATTTTTATAGTTTATATATTGCTTACAATCCATCATATCTCAAAAAAACATTATTAATAAACATTGTAATAAGCAATTTTATAATTTCCAAATTTGGATTAAATTATTTGTGTTAATATAAACTCAAAAGATACAATGAATAATACATAATAAAAAAATTTGATATAACATCAACTAATGTAATTGACAAAAGGTTAGTTTCAACATTATTAAGTTTATTGTTAAATTAAAACTCGAAATTATAAAAATAAAATATAATTTGATACAAGAAGTTTATTATTTTATAACCAAAAAATATGATAATAACATTTTAAAAATTGAATTTTAAGAAAATATTTAAAATAAGTCATCATTTACTGCATGTATGTTAAGTTAAATAAATTTCATATTTTTAGAAATTAAGAATAATTTTTAAAATTAAAAGAATAATAAATGAAAAAAACTATTACCATATATTTATTTCACACTCGTAAAAAAAATTAAAAAATTCCAATACTTGTATAGCAATAAACATTCTATATTATTTTCTTCCACTGTAATGTCTTTTTTATCTTTGAAATTTTTTATCGATGAAAACAAAATAACGTAAGAGAAAATATTTCTGAAAAAACGTCTACAATATTCCAAATATTTCTTATTCTCATTAATTTGGTATCCATTTTACAAATGTTGTTATAGACGATTCAGAATGAAAATGCGCATGCGTGAAAACTACTCTTTCGATCATAGTAGAGAACTACTATATATGATAACATATTTTATTGTTTTATAAGCCGATTTCCAAAACTTTTTTGCAGAACACTATTTATAAAACTTTAATTGTAATCATTAATAAATAAAATATCATATCATTTTAAAAAATACATTCTATTTAAAAATTAAATTCAATTGAATTTCTTCTACATTTTATCGAATCATTATTGCATTATTTAGTATTTTATTATATTATAAATAATATTTTTTTATAAATAAATGTGAAAAAATGTATAAATTATAATATAACCAAATAAAATGTGTGATTTTTCTATATGAAATATAATGTTTTTTAATAGAAAAATCATCTTTTTAATTATAATCTGATATATAATCTGAAATTTATTTTTCAATGAATCCTTTATATATGTATAATTTTATAAGTTTAATAACTTTTATAAAATTTTGTTTAAAGTTGTAAGAACAAAAAAGTCAACCAGTAAAAATAAATCTATATGTGAATAAGCCAATCATCAATGTTTTTTATGACGAGTCTATACTCTATATAAAACTTTCATACATTTGCGCCCTCGCGCAAAATAAAGAATACTTTAGTTTGTCACTGTTCTGTTTAAGTTTTATACTATTTATCGGACAAGATAAAAGTAAGAAATTACAAAACTGAGCATTTATTGTTTTTATTTTCTTTAATACATGTACATCTTATTTATATACATTTGAAATAACTAAAGTTTTAGTAAGTTTTTCAATTCTAACAGTTAACCGAGAATCTAGAATCTTAAAATTATGTCTTAAGCCTTTTTTATCGATGCAATTTAGATTATTGTCCGTATAATGTGTAGCATTGATTAAAACAACGTAAATGAGCAAGTTGTATTATTTTTGTTTCTTTTTTCCTTAAAATGCAAAACAAAATTATTCAAGAAAGAAAGAGAGAGGGTAAAAAAGATGTAGTGAAAGGCGCAGTTAGAAGAATTTGAGTAAGTAGAAATAAATTTCAATGTAATTTACCAATTTACATCCACTGAAACGATATTCGTATAAATTTTGAGTATAATGTTACCTTGATTTTTTGCATTGCACTCGTGTACAATATACCATATATATTACACAAAGTTCGTTTATTTGACATGGAAAAGCCGCGCAAAATACGTCATAAGTGACGGATTCCCTGAAAAACTAGGACAAAGTGCAGTGTACTCTGGCATTGCGCTCTCTTGCTCACCAGGTGTTTCTATGCCGTAATCTTCTCAGGATTGGGTAATACACCCGTACCGTTGCTTTTCTTTCTCTTTCTATCTCTATCTGTTTTTTCTATTTTTTTTCACACACACGTGAAAAAGAATATTTAAAAACTCACTATTTTTTATTTTCTGGTTGACCATTATAAAAATAAAACATTTTTATTGAAACAAAAATTAATAAATTGATTTTATCAGATAAATAATTTGTTTTATTAGACAAAGTACATTCTTGTGCAAAATATGGAAATTCTTCAAACAAGTGGTTTCAAGGTACTGTTATGGAAAAAAATATAATTTTTTGTACTTAAATGTGATCTTTTATCTTCAATTTATGTTGTTTATACTTTGATCATTATAAAAATATACTTTTGTTAAATTTTAAAAATCAATGAAAATTATTATTGCGACATAATGATTCAATCTAATTTTTATCAGATTTTTACTTTTATCTGATAATTTATAAGTATGAAGTACTTTATTTAACATCTTTTATTGACATTCAATAATTTTATGAAATTTTTTTATTTTTAAATTGTGCAAAATCTTTTAGTAAGTATAAGTGCATTCTTTCAATGTATTTTTAATTTGAGTTCAAAATATTAATTCATATAATATTTCAATTCAATTATAACACATAAAAAATTAAATTAAAATTACATATATATAATATAATGTTGATGGTAAACTATAATGAAAAATCATATTACTTTTTGGATTAAAAATTTAATTTTAATTTTAAAATTATTTTAAAAATAAATTTGTGCATATTAAATATTACAATCTGTTATCGAAAAAAATATTTCAGTTAAAAAATCATGATTTTTGTAGGTTAAATGAGGGACTTACGACAGTCCCATTCATTTATACCATGTCAGATGGAGTTGATGGCGGAGGTGGGGAAAATGAGGTAGATTCTCATTCCTCTGTACATGCAGGAACTGAAGATTCAACTAATCATAAAGAAGACGAACCACTTGATCCTGATAGTGAAGCTGCATTAAATACAAACTATGATAGTAGTGATGGAGCAGTACCTGCATTTAGGTATATTGAGTTAACTTGAAGCTTATAGTGCACTAAAAACCAAAGTCATATTAAAAGAGATTTTTAAGGAAATTACATATATTTTATATTACTATAACACAGTTAATTATTACTGCAATCAAATAGCTTATACTGAAAGAAAATTAATTTGTTCTCATGTACGTAAATTTGATTATAACTATCATTTGTCAAAAAATAAAAAGCACCATTCTAATCATACTTTTATAAAAGTTATGTTTATTGTAATATTAATTGTTCAAAAAAAAATTTTTTTATATATAGATGTGATAGGTGTGACAACTATGAAACTATAAATAAAACTGCTTTATGCGCGCATCAAGACCAATGTTTAACAAGCGGCGAAGTTGCAGAAAGTGCAGAAGGTGCAGAAGTACCAGAAAATGATGGTGATGGAGAGGAAGGTCATTCTGGACATAGATCTCATCGAAAGATGTTTGAGTGTGATGTTTGCAATATGAAATTTTCAAATGGAGCTAATATGAGAAGACATAAGGTATTAATTATTTAAAAACAATTTTATTTACATTACAATTATTTATTATTGATTTATCTATAAGATTTTTTTTTTTTTTTTTTTTTCTTAAGTAATGTGGTTAACATTACTATTGATACAAAAGCCAAACCATCATCAATTCTTAGAATTATGTCTGTCCGTTAGTCTATGAACGTGCATAGCGCAAAAACTATTAGGCAGATTTTGATAAAACTTGGCAAACTTACAGTCTACTTTTCTAGTCAACATATAGTTTCATCGATATCGGCTCACGAGAAGAAAAGATATCCTAATTTATAGTTTTTCACGCATATGAAGTCGCGGATAAAGTTATACTTAATATACCCGGGTAAAATAACTAAAAATAAAGTAATAAGCAAATCTAAAAATATATTGTCTATATAATTTTTAAGAACAATACATAAATTAGTACTTTCAATTGAGTAATAATAATATTTTTGCATTCAAATGACAACTACATTCTATGCTATAGAAAAAATATAAAGCAAGATTTTTGTAAAACATATTTGCACATTTGATGAAAAAATTAAGTATACTTTAAATATTATCAGTTAAAAAAAAAAATTGTTCATTCATTCAGTCATAAATTATTAAAAATAAAATCAAAATAAAAAAATTTTTCACTAGCACTCATTTATCTGTATTCATATTTACAGATGAGACATACAGGAGTAAAACCATATGAGTGCAGAGTATGTCAAAAAAGATTTTTCAGAAAAGATCACCTGGCTGAACATTTTACAACACATTCAAAAACTTTACCATATCACTGTCCAATTTGTAATAGAGGATTTCAACGACAAATAGCTATGAGAGCACATTTTCAAAATGAACACGTTGGTCAACATGATATGGTTAAATCTTGTCCTTTGTGTCACTATAGAGCTTCCACTATGAAATGTCTTAGGCTGCATTTTTTTAATAGGTTAGTAAATTGTAATGCATAACTATAATCTTGAAATTTTTATTTTAAACTTAATAAAATCAATATTAACATTTTTGAGACATAGCTGTAAATAATAATTCAAATGATATTAATGCTTTCATTATATAAATGTTATTTAAAACTTAATTAAAGCAGATATAATGAAATATTATAGATCCAAAAACTTATTTAAAATGTAAATATTTTATTTCAAGATAATATCTATATGATTAAATTTTTTCTGATTAAAAAGGTATTATTTTAACTTATGATATTGGTGTTACATAAGCATTACAGCCTATTTTTTTCTGATAAAATTGAAACTCTTATTAATTATCACTTTATATTACTATGTACTAAAAAAGGACTTTAACATTGCAATAAATTACATTATTTATTATGTATATTTTAAAAATTTGTGTATTATATTTTGTAATTTACAGACATGGTATAGATTTAGATAATCCTGGTCCAAACAGTTCAACTTCTTTAATGAATAGCTGTTCGTCTGGCGAAGCCATGTCTTCTGCGCCACTTTCGGATAGTGGAGACAGCACGGGCAATCGTTCAGCCGACAATGCAACACCTCCAATGCATTTTCTCACACCTCATGTTGAAATATCCATTCCATATTCCGAACAAACTGGTCCAGTGCTAAATTCAAGTCCAGCACCTTTAAATGGTGATTGTCCTAATAGTCCACAAAGTGTAGACAGTAATAGTAATGCGCCAACAAGTAGTCACCATCAATTACCACTAAATACAACAATCACTCACAGGTAAGAAAAATAAGATACAACAATTTCACTATAAAAAATAAGTTTAACAAAATACTAAATAAATAAAATATTTACTGTGTAAAAAAAAGAATTTTTTCTTAAAATAAATGTTTAAAATTTATAATACTATCATAATTATCCCATAATTTAGAGAAAAATGATCAATTGTTTTTTAGAGATTTTTAGAAATAATATTTTGTCTAATATGTATCTATTTGGAATGGATTATAATCCAGATAATTATCTGTTAAAACTAATGAAATTTTTTAATTATTACAACTTTATAATATTACAATGTTCATAAAACTTAGCGATTGTAAATTTTGAAAAACTGACTTCAAAATAAGCGATCCAACATGTGGATCTAAAATCGAAGTTATGATTTTGGAATTTGAAAAACTATCTTTAAATTTTCAATCAACAGCCGAAAAAAAATCCGTATTCAAAAAGGTTGTCAAAATTAGAATGGTTTTTGATGCTCTATATTATGTACTCTATACAATCCACCATCTTGAATTTTAAAAAATTGACTTTAGACTTTTAATCAGCAAATCTTAATAGAATAAACCCTACATACACTATTTCTTAGAAATTTATTTATAATTTACGGTAAATACATTTTTTTAAAAAGTACATGAGTCTAAGAATTAATATATTTTGTCAAGAAACATAAAATAAAGATTCTTTTAAAATATCCAATAATGACAATAAGATTTTAGAAGATAAAGGATGTTTTATTGCTATAAAATACATCTTTTAAATAAACAAGAAATATTTATTTTATATATTCAATATAATTTTGTTCGCAGTCTTATACATATTTATATTTATGTGTACATGTATATGTCTGAATTAAAAATCTTAAAAATATTTCAATCGTATAGCACACATTCTGGGTGCAAATTTTTATATACACATCTTATCACCGAAGCATTTCTAAGATTTTTAATTAAGACTATTTATAATAAAAATTATTTATTATAATTGATTTTTTTAATTTTTCATATATAAGTATTGGAGAAGGAGAACAAGTTATTACTCCTTCGATTTCTTTGATACCAATAAAACAGGAACCAAACAGTAATGGTATGATAGATGATAATGGTGCAACGTCCAGCAATTTATCCCTACCATCATTAATCAAAGTGTCACCTTTAAAATCTTTACTGCGTGACGATCTACGACGAAAACTTTCTAATAGCGCTAATGGTAACAATACCGCTGCTACTGCTACCACCACCAACACGATCAACAATAATATTAACACTAGTAACAATAGTAACATTAATAATAATAGTAGTAACTCAACATACAGTAACCCACATTCGCGTGGAGAACCACCAACATCAACGAGACCAGATCCACGTAGCAGTAGTCTCCAGTGTAGTCACTGTAGAATAACTTTCCCGGACCAAACTTTATATTTTCTGCACAAAGGTTGTCACAGTGAGAGTAACCCTTGGAAATGTAATATATGCGGAGAGCAGTGTTGCAATTTATATCAATTCAATTCACATTTGCTTAGTAAGAGTCATCAGTAGATTAGTACTGTTTACTAGTACAGTTGCTTTATGTTACTTGGAAAATTTTTCAGCTTCTTTAATTTTAATTTAAATGGATTTTTTCTTATAATAATTTTTTAATAATTTATAAATTTATTCATTAAAATTTATAAATTATTTTTGTTATAATTTTGATTTTTTTCGTAAAAAAAGTATTTAGAAATTGATGTTAATACATAATTATAATGTTTTATTAACACTATTTTATTTAATTTTTTAATTTTCAATCAACTAAAGTAATGTGATAATTAATTTCTACTTTTAAAAATCTAATCATTTATAAATTATTTTAAAATAATAACTTTATTAACATTTTATTCCAAGTAACAAAAAAATTTCACGTTGAATAATATTTTAAGTGGTATTATAAATTCATATAAGAAAAAGCTTTACGTAAATACTTGTAAATATTTAACAGTGATAACATCATTTTTAAATTTGAAATATTCAAATTAACGATTTACATAGACAATGGTACAATGCACTACAATATTAAAAATTAAAAGTAATAAATTTTTTTAATTTTAAAAAATTAAAACATTTTTAGAAAAAACATGATAAAATATCGTAATTTTTTTATAATCTGCATCATTTAAAATTATAAATGTGATAAAGAATACAATTAAATCGAATGAGATTTAACAAGGTTGAAAAAATAAGTGTATACATATTATAATTTTTATTAAGAAAAATTTAATAAAAATTTCATAACATTTCTAAGTACATTTGTTAATTAGTATGAATAATTTAAAAAAAAAAAAAAAAGTTGTTATTCAATTAAAATAATGAATATTTACAAGTAATTATGTTCTTAAAAACTAAGTGAGTAAATTTCCATTTTTGGGCGGCTGCCGTTATACTCACTTAAAATAAGTGCGAAAGAAATTGTGCCTTTATGCTAACTCGTCCATCAAGCAGTCACCATGTGAGAACGAGATCCGTCCATAGAGCTTGACCAAATTATTCCAAGCTCCAATCATCTAGTTTTAAAAATTCAAGTAGATTAATATATGAAATTTATCTATAAAAGCAGATAAAAATTATCAAACAAAAAGTTATATATTTACATAGCAAGACATGTAAAGTACATAAAATATATTCAATTCAAATATATTATATTAAAATTTATCATGAATAATAAAAACAAGATTAAAAGTGATAAAATCATAAAACAAGATAGCTTACTAAGGTATAATTTTAAAAAACATTCTTAATACTTTATGACATTTTCATAAAGTAACTAGATATAATGATTAATGTATTTTAATTTTTGCTAACAAAAAAAGCCTAAAATTTTAAAAATTATAAATAAAAAATAAATTTATTGAAACGTGAATAGAAAGCTTATGAAATTTACTAAAGAATCTTGAAATTTTTAACTAAAGAGTCTTAAAAATATTTTGAATATTTTTAGATACTTGTAATATAAAGATTAATTTTTATATTATGTTTCAATATTAATAAATTGTTAACTCGTTTTACTTTTCTTCTAAAAACTCATTATAAAAAATTGAAAATGTATATAGGACCTCAAAAGGTCAATATTATATTTATCAAAATATTTTATTAAAAAAAATTTATAATTTTAAAAGATATTTCAAAATCAGTTATAATAAATGATAAAAAATAATGTATGTAGTTTATATACATTTCATCTATGATTTTAAAATTTATTTTATATATAAATATTTGTAAAAAATTTTAATTAAAAAAATTAAATCTAAGAACATAAATGTTTAAATTAAAAATCTGCGTCTTTGTTTATCATACAATAGTATGTAGACTAGTTTAATTAAAAAAGAGGTCTATTATAAAGCACACTATGTATGGTTGTAGTTATTTCATAAATATTCTAAATATTAAATATTTAATAGATATTCTATTTGTGTTCTACCTTTAGTTTGTAAGTAATTTATTGCTTTGCATTCCAAGAATATTTAAAAAATAATAATTTAATATTTGTTTACAAACTTTTGAAAAAATGAAAAAGATATTAAAATGTTTCATTGATATAAATATATTATTTTTTAAATTACATATACATATAAATATATATATGTGTGTGTGTGTGTGTATATATATATATAATATGAATAAAATTTCTACATGGGTTATACGATAAATAAAATTTTAATGGAAGATGAAAACATTCGTAGAACTAATTAATCATTAACCGTTAATTTTTTGACATAAATTTTTTAAGCTCCAACTTCTATTATCACATAAAAGTTTCTATTTAAAAATTAAATATAATTATAATATCTCATTCTGCATAATCACTAAACAAATTAATTTCAATCATTTGCCAGTGATTGAAAAATAATCAATGAAAAAAAAAATCCATTTTTTATCAGTGTTAAGAATTAATACTATGTTATTTTGTAATTCGTGCATTTATAAAAATAGTAATCGTACAAGATTATATATAGCAAGAACAGAAAACTTTTTAGTGAAAATACAAAATAAGTAAAATATAATGTATGTGTTATGTGTAACGCACTTAGACAGTTTTAATTTAAAAAATTTTATTGTAAAATATTTAAAAATTTATGTATATAAATAATTATATGTTTATATGCTTATCACATTTTATTTGTTCAAAATGAGTAGAAATGAATTAAATGATTCAAGATTGTAAGAGTGCTAATAAGTGCCTGATTGATGTCAAATTAGTGATTCATCTTGCCTTGCTATTAACTTATATGGTTTTCATTTAATATGTAGTTCAAATGTTTTTCAAGAATCATTAACTGTAGATTTAAATAAAATTGTGAAATATATACGTTGTTGAAAATATAAGTATTATGTGTTTATAAATAATCATATTTCCAATTTTTATTTTATGTATAATATATTTATTAAAATATAATATAAATTTTAAAGCTTATTAGTTTTGAAATGTTAAATTACTTTTAAAAAATCGAAAAATAATTAATTGAATAATAGTTTATTTTTCATATATATATATATATATATATATATATTAATTGGTTACAATTTTTTTTTTTATTAAAAAGATATATGTGTATTGAAACCGATTATATCTTAATCTCTGACGTTAGTTGTTTTCATTTAAGTTTTTATTAAAAAAATAAATATTTAGTCATTACAAAATAGCGTCTTACCGGATTTTAATAGCACTTTATTTTACTTTCCGCTATTTTATAATAGTAAGTTATTATTAAAATATTATTTTTTGTTGATATTACAATTTTACATTTAGAAATTATTAATATTAATATTCAAGTGATATCGATGTTTAGAAAAATATATTTTAATGTTTTAAATTTTTAATATATAAGTTGTCAAATGGGCAAATGAAAATTGTTATAAAATTTTGCCGAAATGATCTTTAATAATTTTAACTTCTACCGCTCAAACAGCCGCTGCTTGCAGTGTTTATACAACTATCCACTTTCCAACCGCGATATTGCGCGAACAAACTTTGCGAATTTTATCGTTACAGTGGATTAATTAGGTCATTAGGTCATTGGGTTATTTGATAACCTGTTTGTCCTCTACTTCTACGTAGATGGTTTTGGGTCGTCCTAAGAGAAGATCGCAATGTGAAACTCGTGCGTTTTCATAATTGAACAAATATTTGGAAAATTACGAGTTGCGGGACAAAAATGCATGTTTTAAAAAAGATGTTTTGTAATTGTTTTACATATATTTGAATGGGTTGTGTAAACTATGCGTATTTTTTGGCAGAAATTTAAAAAATAAGACGATTTACATGAGCTTTTTAATTGTTTCCATCATAAGAATTTAATTTGCGGTGATTTAAATTATTAGTCTTGTGAGCAGCGTATAAATTTACGTAAATGTGCAAAGTTTGAACGAAATCCGAGACTTTAATTTTTGATTCAAATTTCACATTCTTAAAATAGTTTGACAATATGAAAAATACTCATACCCTATGAAATTTTTCTTTTATCGTTACTTGTAATCGAAAAAAATAATTTTTTATAATGTAGTCTTAAAGAGTATAAAATTTTAGGACGATAATAATTTCGAATGTTCTTTCTATTTAAATTTAAAAAAATGATAGTGTTCGATGATGAGCGTGAGTAAAATGCTCATTGCTTAAGTACTAAAGGGTTAAGCTTTAATCAAGTCCTAATAAATTGACAAGACAAAGTTAACTATTCTTAAATTCAATACTAGTTCTTCGACTGGGAAAAAAGCATTTTAACGATTGCAGTGTCGTTTACTTCCGTAATACTTTTACTAGTTAAAGGGAAAAACGAATCAATGTACAAAATAATGTATAACGGGTATTATTTCGAGAAATAAGATGTGATATAGAAGTATTTATATATTCCAAATAAAAGTAATGTTTGTGATTCTTCAAGCTCCTTAAAATACCTGTATGCAAATTCTTAATAAATTTTTTTAATACAAGCTAGTAAAATATAATATAAAACAGTAATTTAAAATTCCCATATTCACAAAAATTACTACATAATAAAGTGTGTTTAATAGCATAAAAATGATAATATAATGTAAAAAATAAAAAATATAAAGCGCTAAATTAAAGAGCTATGTCGTAAAAAATGAAAGAAATTTTATAATGAATATTTTTTAATTTTGTCTTTTTGTTAAGTTTATTATTAGAATCATTTTATTATTTTATTTATTCAATCGAGGCTTTGTTCAGAATAATCTAATTTTATTATTTTAAATTGAAAATCTATTATCACTCTTTATAGTAAATTAAAATAATATTATTATAAAATCGATAAAATTTTATTAAAATCAAAAAAATTTTAATATACATATGTTTACATTTAACGTTCTATCTTATAAAATGTTTCGCGATGTGCTTTTGGATTTTTACTAATCGATAAGACTTGTTATCATAACTGACATTACAATTGCTATATGTATATATAGTATGTATGATATACCATGCATAAAATAATCCAAAAAATAAGTACTATTACAAATCATATACATTTGAAGCTTACTCCGATTTCGTAGTTCATTATTCATAACAAATTTGAATCGTCAATTCAAGTTTGATCCAAAAAGTCAATACTCGAGTAAAGTTGAAATCGTATATAATATAATGAGAAAAAAATTTTATTTATTAAAAATTGAATTACTATGATGATTGTATTGGATTTTTTATTTAACCAGTTCACTGACAAGCACTCGTATATGAAAACAATAAGTTCGTGCCAAAATGTCCTATTTTTCTACCCAGCGGGATTTACAAATTAAAAAAATAATGTTTGGAATAGATTCAAAAGTTGGAAAAAGCCAGTTGACTGGTTAATAAGAAATTTATTGATTCAATAAAGTGCTTTTAAACAAAAAAATATTAGATATAATTAGGTGCGCTCGCGCGTCTGTGTGTGTTCTTTTTTTTTAAATAATTTTTTAATAGTTTGATCGTATTTATTATTTTACTTTCAAGCATAATATATTTAAAATATTATTACATTTATTATACTTGAAGTATAGATTTATATTAAATGTATAAAATAAATTTGGTAAATTTAAATTTAATTCCAACATTTGTTAATATAATATAAATATGAAATCATATCAATAGTTATTTCTGATTTGTGTCTTACGATGTTGAACGGAGAAGCGCAGAATCTTATCTCTAATTTATCTGCAGCAAAATAGTAAAAAGAGAAATACACGCCAATTAAAAAAGAATTTAGATTCAAAGTTCATTCGATCGTGTATGGAAGTTCTCTAACAATTCTTTTGAATTCGAAATCATTGTAAATTCTTAAAATATATATTTTTTTTTTTGCTGTGCACGTATCTTATTTCTACTATGTTTAGCAATATGATTAAATATTTATTACTTTTTATTTTACTTTTGTAATTCATAAATAAATATGGCAACCAACTATATGTATGAATATATTTAGCATATATTTGTAGAGAATTTTAAGTAATTTATCTATTAATTTAGTAGTATATTCTTGTGTCTCGATAAAACTAAGGATTATTTTATCCATGTAAGTTTATACTATAATTATATATTTATTATATAAAATAATACATTAACAAATCCTAAATTTTTAAATATATAAGTGAATATAATAATCCTAATAATATAACGTGTTATAGTCTTTTACAATTACGCATTTCATCTTGTAATAAAATTTCTATTAAAATAACAATATCAATGTCTAATAAGTAAATGAAAAAAAATTTATTTTAATAAAATTAAAAATCATTTCATTTCATTTTTACTATAAAGAAAATTTAAAATTTACAAAAATAATGTTTTTTTGGTATAAAGCAAAACTAAAACTTATTTATTCATTTAAAAATCAAGAAGCAAAAAATATATTATTTTTATACGTTAAATCGCATAATAAAAAGAATTTATTTAAAATTTTAAAATAAATTTAAATAAAAATAATATTAATTGCAATTTATTTTTTATAATTATTAAATTTTATTTAATGATTTTACATTAAAACTGTAATTAAATAAGAGAATAAAAAACTGCTTCCGAATAAAATTCTACTTATCAGAATAGCATAATTCTTATTTATTTTATTAAAATTTTCATTTACAGGTATTATTACATAAAAATTAATCAAATAATTTGCATCCTTCTTTAAACATTACATGATTAATTTTTCTTTTTAAACATATATTTTTATTTAATACAGTTATAAATGTAAACAGAAATGGCGTCAACCATGGTACGTGCAATGAACGGCAGTGGCGCCTTTGTTACTTTATGCACCATAGATAAAACAACATTCGTTAAGATTGACATCACTGATGAATGCCAATCTAATTGTACCAAAAATTATTTACAAAGTATCAATATTAATTCTTTGATAAAAAAAAAGAATTTTCCTGGTAATTATAAATGATACATCTATTTTATCTATATTCAATTTTCATAATTATTTGTTTTTTAATATTTAAAATATCAATTTCATAAAGGAAATTTTTAAATTATTTAGTATTCTATTATTTTTAATTTAGCATGATATTTAGCAATTCAAAACTTTATAACTAACCTGTAACTATTGATTTATTTAAGCAAATAACATTGTAATAAAATTTTGGTAAAATTATTAACCTTTAATAATTTGGAATGATACTTAGCATTAATTTAAAATTATTATATTAGAATAATTTTCTTTCAATAGATATGGAAAGCGAAATATCAACTCGGAAAGGTTTTTTAGCCGTTGGATTAATTTTTATTTTATCATCATTAGCTTTGTTTTATGTTTATATGAGTTTTCCAATGTTGCAAGAGTGAGTTTTATTTAAATGCTATTGATTAATATTTTATTTGTAATTATATTGATTTATATTGAATTGGATTTTTAGAGAAGAAAAACAATATGTAAAGTTGCCACTGGATATTCAAGATGCAAAAAATCTTGGAAAATTATTAGGATCATATAAAGATTTATATTATATTCAAGTCTTAACTGGACTTTTTATAACATATATTTTGTATCCTTTTTCAAAATTTATATTTTAATATATTAACATTTTATATTTTATCCTTAAATATATTTTTTAGTTTACAAACTTTTGCAATACCTGGATCAATTTTTTTATCAATACTCTCAGGATTTTTATTTCCTTTTACACTAGCACTTACTCTTGTATGTACTTGTAGTGCAATTGGAGCTTCATTGTGTTACTTACTTTCTTCTTTAGTAGGCAAAAGAATTGTACATAAATACTTTCCTGAAAAAGCGAAAAAATGGGCTGAAATAGTTAATAAGCATAATAGCAATTTATTAAATTATATGTTATTTTTAAGAATCACACCTCTACTACCAAATTGGTTTATCAACCTTGCAAGTCCAGTAGTTGGAGTGCCTATTTTACCTTTTATAATAGGTACCTTTTTGGGCGTTGCACCTCCTTCTTTTGTAGCTATTCAAGCAGGACAGACATTAAATAAATTAACTTCATCGAGCGATGCATTTTCTTGGAATAGTATAATTTTACTATTTGTCTTTGCGCTACTTTCTTTGGTACCTGTTGTATTTAGGAGACAAATCCGAGAAAAATTCGAGTGATTTTTAAATATTTTAAAAAATATGGTGAAAAAATTTGTTTATAAATAAACTTTAAAATTAAATTTATTTTAAATAATTGTATTATTTACAAAAATTATTTATTAAATCGTATTAAATCAATACATATTAAAATATGTATTTTATTTGCTTGTGCAGACACAGTAAAAAAATTATTATTTATTTGTGTTATCACTAACCGAATTATTATTTGTTTTAAAATTAACAATACTGACTGTAAAAATTTAATTAAGTAAATTTTTCAATAATTATTTTAGAATGAAAAAAATATATTTGATTTTCAACTAAAAACTATTTTTTTAATTAATTTTTATAAATTCACATTAAAACAAACTTTTTTTTCTTAATTCAAATTTTACTTTAAATATTTGTAAATAACTAAAACATGAATGAAAATACTGCAATTAAAGCATGTTCCATACTAAAAGTTCCAATTCTCAAATATAGTAATAGAACAAATAGTCTTTTTTCAACTTTAGCATAATTTTTATTAGAGTTAAGTAAATAAATACATATTTTATGTAATCAGATTTTTTCCTATTTTATATTATTAAATATGTACATAATTTTGTGAAACATTGTATCACAAGTAAATGTTATATTAAATATTATAATTATATGTTTAAGTTATTAATTTTATTTTCTCAGAAACTGTAAACATCTTTATACTTTTTACTTAAATTTTAATATTTTCTTTTGACTTTGATCTGTTAAACACTCGTCTTTAACTTGACTTTTATAGTTATAATTATACAATATAATAAAATGTATTAAAAACAAGATAAATAATTTAATTTCAAATATGTTTGTAATAAAATTTTGTAATTAATGAAATTCAAAGTATTAAAATTTTTAAAATTTGTTTAATTTTTCTATTGAGAATTTATTAGCATAAGATGACGATGAAATGAAAATTTTGTAAAATAAGAAATAATTCACTTGGAATATTAATAATATAAACCAAAGACGAACAAATTTCACAATATTCAATAGTAATTATGTTTTTTATTTAAACCATTAAAAAAAATATTAGCAAATTATAACATATCCAGCATTTATTGATAAAATTAAGTAAAACAATATTTTAAAAAATTTTAAAACTTTAAATAAATTTTCAGTTTATGCATAATATTTAAATTATGAAAATATTTTACTGATAGAAAAATATAAATTATAATTATATTTTAAAAATTTTTATATACCTCGAATATCCGCGCACTGAAATTGCAACACTGCAGCAGTATTAATTAACATAGGCAACCTAAATTACGCCGAACACTTGTGCTATGAAAATTAAACTGAACACTCGCGCACTATCTCGAGTCATTTTACATTAGATGTTAAAAAAAAAAAAAAAAAAAAAAAAGCACAGAAATACAAGTGGAAGAGGACGAGGTGCAGTTGAACGTCCCGCTCAAGGATCGTTCTTCCGCCTTCTGGCAGGAGGCTCCTGGTCGCAGTACGTCTTTTTTCTATATTTAATGGCTAGAGGTTCAGCTAGTACGCAGGGATGGCAATTTTCAAATTTGAATAAATGATTTTCAAAATAATTAGTTTATAATGATATTAGGTTTTTGATATTTTTAAAATTTATTGTGCTTTTAATAATCGTGTAATTTCCAATTGGTTTTTAAATTTTGTTTTTACGATAGGATGGCGAAAATATGTAAAAGTTGAGTTAACATTAAATGGAAAAAAAGAGAAAAAGAGTGGGTTTGTGTACTTAAGTTTGAAAAGGATTAGTTTCTTGATTTTAAATTTAAATATTGAGTTTGCATCTTTGTATTAGAAATCTGTGATAAGATTTGCTGGTGTGTCTATTGGATTTTTTAAGAGGGCTTCTATAGTACACGTTGGGTTTAGTTTTCTTTTTTTTAAATTTATTTATGAGTGAGGTTCTTTCTATTGAGAAATTTGAATAGTGCCGTGCAATGTGGTTAATGTCTTGGAAGTTATGACCACAGTTGCATACTGCTGAGTTGATTATGTTTTTCCTCCATAGGCTAGTTGCGAAGAAATAATGATTAGACCTGATTCTGTTTATTGTTTATATGCTGTCTGGGTTTGATAGTATTTTTGAACCAGGGTGAGGTGTGATCTTTGTTGTAAAAATTCATAAAGTAGTAATTTCCTTTGTAATGACTGTAAAGTAGTAATTTCCTTTGTAATGATTCCTGTTGACGCCCCAACTGCTAATTTTGATAATACGAATGACAGTAATACCACCAGATTTTTTAATAATATCGATATTGTTACCGATGTCACAAGTACAGGGTGCGGCAGGATAACTTCCTTTTTTAAAATATGCGCCATTCAGTCGGTTGATGTGATAGCGGAGCGCTAGTGGTTTCGTGAGAGGCGGGACTATAAAGTTTATCTCGCCATAGTTCAGTCGCAATCATGCATTGGAACAGTTAGGAGTGTGGTTTTGTCGTTGATACCAACTTTTCGAGCGGATGTTCTGTGATTGCAACCCAGCGCGCCTTTCGGAATCGCTTTAATTTAGCCCCGTTGGCCCCTGTCCCGTACCGGAAATCAATTCTTACGTGGGTCACTACGTTCAGACAAACTGCAAGTGCGACAAGACGAAGAACTGAAGTCCCTCGACCCATTAGATCACCTAAGAACATTGAGGCGGTGAGAGCTTCAATGTTGCGATCACCACGGCGTTCTGCGCGCAAATATGCGTCTACCTTTGGACTTTCCGATTTAGGGGACATTTGATTCCAAAAAGACGGTGCAACGGCACACACTTCAAGAGCATCGATGGCTGTTTTGAGGGAATACTTCCCAAAGCGCCTCATCTCAATTAGGGGCGATTTGGAGTGCCCGGCCTGCTCTCCCGATTTGGCCCCTTGTGATTTTTTTCTATAGAATTCAAATTGGAATCCCGTGTTTATGTGAACCGTCCAAGGACCCTACAAGATTTTAAGACCAACATCCAGGAAGAAATTGCCAACATAGCGCCTGCTATGCTGGCAAGAGTCATGACAAACGCCAAAAATCGGTTTACTCAGTGTATGGAGAATGGGGGACGTCATCTACCTTATTTGATCTTTAAAACTATGCAAAACAAAATTTTAGGTATGCGCCTACTTTATAAAAAACAAATAAAAATTTTCTGATTCATACAATGGGTTTTATTAAGTTTTGAAAAAAGGAAGTTATGCTGCCGCACCGTGTATAACATTTTTATTATTATTGCTTATTAAGTAATAAATTATTGTTAATATACATATAATTTAATCTCAATCAGGTTTCGATAATCATCTTTTAAATAGGGTCAAAGTAATTTTAGCAGTAATTTTTTCCCAAAAAATAATTGATGTAGTTGCTTTTAAAAGTTATTGCTTGGAGACAACTGAAAGATATTCTAAATTGTATAAGTGGTACAACATGTCTACGTTACATATGATTCTCATTTATGGTCATAAAATAATAAATAATTTTTCTTTACCAATTGGAATGCTTTCAGAGGAAGCACAAGAGTAACCATAAGAATGTGAAAAAATATAGATTAGATTATTCAAGAAAATTTTCAAGATATAAACCTAAATACATGAATGAATATATACATATATAAAACTGTGATACGTAAGGCAATTCATTATTGTTTTATAGGGATATTATAAATGACGACGTCTTTCGTCGATTATTTTTAACTTCAAATCCATTTATATCTTTATCAAAAGTTAAAAACTCGTTATCATCAAAGCATCATCGCAAGTTAACGAGTGATATGAAGAAATTGCTTATATTACCTGCTAACGAATCAGATGATTCAGATACTGAAGATAATATGAATGATAAAGATTCAGAAAATTTTAATGTAATTTCTAGTGACGAAGAAATTGAATCCGATGATGATATATAATATGAATTATGCGATTTTGATGGCATTATCTGTTAATTATGCAACAAGCACTTTTTTAGATCATATAATACAATAGAAAAGTATATATTTTCTTTTATCTTTCAGAGGGTACAAGTTTTTGTTGGAATGAAATAATATATTATTACATACTTTATTATATTATAGATATTATATGTCATATATATTATTACATTTTATTGATATATTTGTTTAAAATCAATTAAAATTTTTTATTCGCAAAAAATAAATTAAAAACCATGCTTCAGGCTCTTTCCTATATATAATCGATTTTTTATGGTGCATAGAGCATTCGAAATTCAGCAAGGGAATCGGTTCCTGAATCTGCATTCCGATGCAATACCAAAAACCCGTTAAAAAAAAATTTTACTGTAAAATCCAGTAGAAACACGAATTAGCTCCTTTTTTGAGCGTTTAGAAACAGTGGACAGTCACAGGAGTCTAACCTACAAACTGCAACAAACCATTTGTAATATAAAAAAAAAAAAAACAGAATTCTTATAACTGAAAACAAATTATTTTCTTTTTTAAAATTCCATGCGGATAAAGTCACTAGTAACACCTAGTAAAATATATGTAAGTTGATTAAAATATTCACTAATAATGTAGCTCACTGCAAGAATATCCAGTTTATGAGAATGGAACAGTGCTAACTACAAAATGTCTATGAATGTTTATAAAAATTATAAAAATTTTTCTTTTTAAAATGAATTTTAAAAATATATTGGAACAAAATTTAAAAAGCCAGTTTGGTTACAATAATTATAAAAATGCATTTCAAAAAGAAGCGGCTGAAGCGATTTATGAAGGTTTGTGTTTATAAATATTATTGTTTATTGTAATTAAATTATCATTTCGAACAGTAGTGGTCAATATAAAAATATGAAACTTTGATATTTTCATTACTTATATAAAAAAGAAATAGAATATATCATTGCTTATATATTGGATAGATCATCCTATGTTTAAAATTCTCTGAGCAGAATTTTTCATGACAATAGTATTTTATTGCTGCAACTGAAGACATTTGAGGGTTAAAATAAACCTTGGTAGACCTCTGTATCACTATTTTTAACCAAGATACAAAACTTCAAAATTTTAGTTAACACTCATGGGTGACTATTATGTTGACCACCACTGTACCTACACAAAATTTAAACTTTGCAAATTTTATTTAAACATATAATTTTTATGCCTATAATTATTTTATGATTTTTTTAAATTTAATATTTTGATATTTTTTAAGGAAAAAACAACATTTACATTTGTATGCCAAGTGGATATGGAAAATCATTATGTTATCAGTTACCAATATTTGCGAAAAATAATTCATTTGCCATTGTTATTTCACCTCAAGTAGCATATGCAATGGTAAATAATTAATTTTTATCCAAAGAAAAAATTTTTTATTAGTTTAAATATAAAATTTTTGTACATAACTTGCTTTTATCATTATTTTTTTAATTTTTTATTTTCAGAATCAAGTGAATAATTTAAAAGGTAAAAACATGTTATCATATAGTTGGAATGGAGATACACCAACTAAAATGAAAATCCGTATAGCAAAAGATATGATCTCCAATAAACCAAAGATGAAATTATTATATATTACTCCTGAACAGTGCACAAACTCATATTTTTATGTAATTAAGTATTTTTATGTAATAAATTTATTAATTTTTATTAATGTTATTACAAATACATTAAAATATTTTATAAACTTTTTAGGTTACATTAATGAAAATAAAACCAAATAAATTATCTTATTTTGTTTTTGATGAAGCACATTGCTTAAGTCGTTTGAGTCATGATTTTAAATATTCTTACAATGAGTTAATCGATGAATTGCGAACAATGAATTTCAACATACCAATTATAACTATAACATCTACAGCAACAAAAGAGGCATTTTAACAAACAATAAACAATATAATAAATTTTATAGTGCCATATTAATTACAACATAAAATTTTTATTTTATTAATACAGGTTGAAGAAGATATTATGAAAAAGTTAGATATGAAAAATCCTATTATATATAAAATTCCAGTGTTTCGATCTAATTTATTTTATGATTCATGGCTTATTGATAATTTAAGAGATCCTTTTGTACATTTAAAAGACTTTATTAAAGAATCTCTTGGAAAAGATAACATTTTATTGTCGAAAGTAATTATTTCAATTTAATGTAATTAATGATTTCATATAAATTTTATTTATTTATTGTTTATCTTATTTCTAATTAAACGTAATGATTTTTAATTTTTAGGAAAAAAGAAATTGTGGAATAATTTATTGTGAAACCCGTGAAAAAACTGAGTATTTAGCACAAACATTAACGTTTATGGGAATACCGACATTGTTTTATCATAATCGTAAGTACTTAATTATTTGAATATTTGAATAAATAATAAATAATAGAAAATTATTAAACAGAATTTTAAATACTCAGACTTAAAAATTCCAAAACGTTTGGAAATTCAGAGATTATGGATTTCTGGAGAAGTTACTGTTCTTGCGATTACTAATAATTTTCGATTCAATAAAAAATCTGTCAGGTAAATTGATTTAATAATTTTTATTCACATATAAAAAATTGCAGTTTTTAGAAAAGTTAGTCTTAAAAATTATTAGTCTATATAGTTAATAATTACATTTTTTAGTAATAATGTAGATGATACATTAATTATACTTAATTTTTGAATAATTGAAATGTAATTTTTTAAAAAACTTTCCATTTTACTTTCTAATTATCACATTTTTTTAAGTAATAAAAGATTTCTTTATTGATATTATTTTCATTAGATTTGTTGTGCACTGGGGTGCTCCAAAAAGTATTGGACATTATTATCAAGAATCTGATAGAGCTGGTCATGATGGCCTATTATCATATTGCAGGATCTATTATGATTCATCACAATTAAAAATTGGAAAATTTATGCAAATTGAAAAGAAATTGAATAATATGAAGTAGGTAATTAAAAAAAAAAAAAAAAAAAAAAACTAAATTTCATAAATTAATAAAATAATTTATTATCAAATAAAAATAAAATTATTTTTTTATCTGCAAAGATGCAGGCATGCTATATTTTCTAAATATTTTGAAGATCAAGTATTTGAGTGCAAGAAACTTTGTGATGTCTGTGATTATAAAAACGTCGAAGATTGTACAATATTGTAAGTATACCCTTATTGTGAGAAAATTTATAGATTCATTAATAAATGATTTTCTTTGAAAATATAGGCAAACTAATTGGAAACAGTATATGCATTTAATATCATTATTTCGAAAAAAGAAATTAAATCAGGTTAGATATTATTTATAATTATTATGCAATAAAATGTGTTAATTTCAAAAACTCTACAATTCTTTTTTAGATCGTTAGTAAACAACTTATAATGGGACAATCTGCAGATGTACAATTAGAAAAAATTAAAAGAATTTTATATAAACAAGACAAACGAACAAATGCAGATATACAATTAGAAAAAATTAAAAAAATATTATATAAAGAAGACAAAATAAGCAAAAGAACAAAGATAAATTTGCAATTACAATCTATGAAGTCAAAATTGTATTTAAAATCGAACGTAAAAAAAGTATCGTTTAAAATAGTCAAAACAGAAAATAATATTGTTTGTTTGTGCAAACGTAGTCAAATTAATGCTGACTTACTGTTAGATAGAATAAAAAATATATTATATAAGAAAAAATTAACACAAGAATACATTTTTGAAGATAGAAATATTTATGATACGAAAATTATAAAGAATATAAATTTTAAAATTAAGACTGATCACAATAAAAGTAAAAATGATTCTAGTAATCAATATCACAGATATATGCACAATGAAAAAAATTTATCAGGAGAGCTTTGTGAAAAGAGTAGAGAAATTACTCGCAAACGTTCACTTTCAAAAGAATTAAATGAATACGATAAAGATATAAAGCGTTTGAAAAGATAAAGGTTATTATTTATTTTATTATATTTTAATAACCTTCAAAAATGATTTTTTTGACAAGTGATTATATTCAGTGAAAAGAATAGTTAGACACCTTATAGCGGAAAAAAATAAATTCACGCAACATTTAATATTTAAAAATGATCAAAGAAAACTGAAGAAAAATGTTTGTATTAGAAATGTAGAAAATTACAGAAAACTAGTAAAGAAATCTGATGAACTAGTTAATAATTCGTGATTCACTTGGCAAGAATTATTATATTGGGAAAAGGAAGAAGAGTGAAAATTATGAGTTGTGTTGTGCAGAATTCGATTTTCGTCGCGGTTCTTTTTTTGTTCGAAAGTGACTTCAATTGGAATGGTCCTTAACTATATTTAACAAAAATTTATTGTGTTGTTTTTTAAATAGTTATAACTACTAACTACATCATCCTTAAATAATATTAAAAAAGAAAAATCTCAATTATGCAGATATTTTTTTTATGTAATTAAAAGTAAATATTAAAACTTTTTCGTTTGTGTGAATTTACTGCTACATAAATTAAGATAAATAAGAATCAGAATATTGAGGCATATACCAGTTCAGGATATATATTTTATTATAAAAATATAAGATTAAAATAAATGCGTGACTTAGACCACTACTAAAAAACAGTCTAATTAACAATAAGAAGTGAGATACATAATTGATATTGTTGTTGCATTACTTGATGGAAGACTTGTAGGTCGCCAGTACCACCAATTATACCATACTAAAAATAAATTACGTAGCTCTAGTAATCTATCATTATTATTAAATAATATTAAATATTTCTAAATAAATCAATATAATTAGAGAAAGATTCTATAGCTTTAAAGGGAAATAAATATAAAACTTACAACTTTGATGAGCTGTCAACACAATGCTTTGTTTTTGGCAATTTTTAATACATTCTGGACTTGGATTTAATTCTATCAGTCTTTCACCATTTGTGCACAGAATGACTACATTGGCACATTCAGTATTTGGCTACAAAAGAAATTAAATATCTTATAACATGTACATTCAAAAACACTAAAACTTTTATCTATAATGTAGATTTTGCAACTAAATTTTATAAAAATAATTATTTTCATTAAAGAAGTGTATTCATTTTATTAACTTACCATTTTATAACTTGCTGATTTTGGTTCATCTATAAAAACAAATTTTTCTGTACTTGGACCCCACCAATTTGGTACTCCTGGAAGTTTTGGAAATAAGTTTCTCAGTTTTCTACTTATTTCCATTTGATTTATTCTCCACTTTATATGAGCATTGCCATTAAAAAATCTATTTGGTCTGTCAAGTTTTTTATACATTATATCAGGTATTCTTCTGAAATATAATTTATTTATTTAAAAAATTGTACTAAATTTATTTATATATTATTTTAAACTTTTAATGTAACCCATAAGATTAAATTCGAAATTAAATCATAAATTTATTTAAAATTTAAAAAAAAAATTTCAATCAAATATGATATATTAATAATAAAATATATATATATATATATATATAGAAATAATTTTAAATTCAATTAGAATATTTTTTTTACCAAGATTCTCTAAAACAAAATACGCATATACATATTAAAAATAAAGTTACTTGTTACAAATTATTTTATTAAAAGGATTCTAAAAATATTAATACTGAAAAATGAAAAATGAGAAAAGACAATAAATTTTAGCAATAGCCTTGAGCAACAATTTTAAGGTACTATTTTTAATAAAATTTTTAAAATTTATTTATAAGAGAGTATTTAAACTTCAGAAAATTGAAATAATTACTTGTTTTGAGTAAAAAACAAACAAAATATACATATTTTTGTAATAAGATTCTAAGACTAGTTTTATGATATTTTTAATAATTAGTGTTTTTAGCTCTTAGATAATATATTTTTAAATAGTTAAAATAAAATTACCTATAAAGTTTGTCGTTAGGTATAATTTTTTCAGCATTACTGTTAACATCTTTATATTTCAAATAAGTTTGAAATAATTTATTTACATCAATTTTTTCTATTTTTTCAGTACGTATAAACGGTACACCGGTATTAAACATATTAGTTATATTATAACCAGTCAAGTCCTGTACAGAATTAATTGAGCTACAAGGCCAACAATCCATTTCATTTACTTGGAAATAAGAATTTTCCACAAGACACCATTCATCATACCATACTATAAAATAATATTTATCAGATAAATATTTCATTATCAATAAATATTTTATAAATATAAATTTATAAAAATAAATAAATTAAATTAAATTTATAACAATCATTCAAACAATTACCTGTCAATGAGGGATACACAGTTATAATTGGAACTGCAAGCTTACGAAAAATTTTCAATCCAGGATAAATAAAATTTTGTAAATTTCTTAAAAGAATGTTGTGTGTCTTTGGATGATTGTATATAATAAAAATACATGTTACTATAATTAATGAAATTAAGCAACAAAATTTTAATAACTTTAAAGTAATTGTAATTTTTGTTGCTTTTTGAGTTTTTAATTGATAGAAGCATTTCTTAAATAATTTGTTTGTCTGATTTTCAGAAATATTGTTTTGAACAGCATATTCTTTAATTTCTTGAATTTTTCTTTTATACTCAATTAAATTCATAACAAAAATTAAAAAAAATAAAATAAAATATAGAAAATATATTAGGTTAAAAATATATAGAATTAAATTTAGTGAACACTATAAGGGCACCATGTAGTTTACTTCATTATAAATTACCTAACCTAAATTATAATATATGCGGTTTTTATAAAATATAAAAAAAATTGTTAAAGTGAAACTTCTGTTCATAGACATTGGTTCGTTTTCAAGGCCGTGGCAAAAAAATTTTGTTACATGTAACGAAAATTTTATACAGCATCCCTATTCTCGATCTCTACTTATGTGCTCTTTCGTAAATAAGCGCTAGTCACTCTCCACTCTTCCTCTCTCCCTAAGTCCCTACCTCAACGATAAATGGTCCCTCTACTCATCAGCAGAGAATAACAATCTAACTAAAAGCGAGTGTGCGTGTATGTTAAAGGCGTACAAGTGTAAGTATAAATTTGCTTTTAATTCAAATAGTATAAGTCGGACCACAAAAAAGTTAAATTGAGAATTGTAGATCGGAAAAAATCCTATCGAAATATATATTTACGGTAAAGGTCAAATATCATATTATATTAGAATTGTCAAAAATAAGTTAAATAAATTTAAAAATGCGGTTTTTTTTTTTTTTTTAATTTAAAGTGAGAAAAATTTAATTAGAAGGTTGAAATTTTGGGGCAAGATTATTTATATTTTTTACTTTAAACCCACAAATTTTTATGAAAAAATATAGATTAGTTGGCCAATGAAATTTTCGAAAGAAAAAATGATTTTTGAAATCTAATACAATATTTTAATAGACATTACTTATATGCCACGATTTTTAAAATTAAGAAGCTGAAAAACTATCATTTTTATCAAAAATTAAAAAAAAATGTAAGATATCCAAAATTATATTCGTTTTTTAATTACGACGCGTTGAGTTTTTAATATAGAAACTTACTAAGTCTCATTAAATCGATAATTATCTCATTTTTTTTTATATATATTGATATATTTGTGGAAAATCTGAAAACATATATTTATGTATTTATTGTATACATATATGAAAGAGTAATTGATATACTTATCATCTTTTAATATATAGTTATACAGATTGTGCTGCAGTCGCAATGGATCAGAGCAGTTGATGAAAGTATGATTGTGCAGTGTCGGTTTGGAGGTTATACTTTAAAAAATAAACTGAATATTCTATGCTTATGGATACATTACAATAATCTTTAAAGTTTAAAAAGCAAATTATTTAAAAATTTCCAATGGCTGTTTTGCATCGAGCTTTATTTACATGGTTTAATTTATTAATTTTTCTTATTTTACTGGTTTTAAGACTGGATCAAAGAATACAATGGAATTGGTTTATAGTATTTATTCCAATGTGGTTATATGACAATATTTTACTGATATACATTGCCTTTAATATGATTTTATTTTGCAAAAATGCCCACGATCGACTTATTAGTCTTCGGCGAATGGTAAATTTATATTTTAATAATTTTTTCTATATTTTTATTTTTAATTTATTTTAATTAATGATGTTTACATAGTTATTAAATAAATTTTCTATGTAATTATTTTTATTTGAAAAAATTTGATCATTCATGAACATTACTATTTATTATTAGGTGTGGTATATGATTGCAGTACTTATGAAATTAAGTGCACAGATTCTTGTGTGTTTGAAATTAGAAGCATTGCAATGGGTATTACCAGCTAAAGCAGTATTAGCACCTTTTTGGGTATTATTTGCTGCACTTGCAGTGGATGTTTTCATTCATCTTATACAACATTCCAGATATTAACTATATCTGAATATTTTTGATCCATACATTTATTACATTTGGTGAGTAATATTATATTTAAATAACTAATTTTTTAAATTATTTATGTTCATCAACTAGTATTTTTTTTTCTTTTTTTTTTTTTATAAAATTAGAATAACAAAAGTAATCTATTTTTATTTATATATTATAAATTGGTCTTGAGCTAATTCCCCTACTGTATAATAAAGTAGTTGACTGTTATTGTGTTATTATCTTAAAATACAAATGGGAGTGGAACATTTGTTCTGTCAATATAAGATAAGACAAAAGAAGCAAATGTATTAAACAGATCTGTCAGTGTATGTCTCTACTTCTTGTCATTATAAAGAAAATATTTTTATACCTTTTGTAAGTCATCTTATATAATGATGTAACAAATGTTACTTGTTCACTTATTTCATTCTGTCATAAAATATCAAAACTAGTAGACTCTCAGAAAAAATTTAGAATGCTCTAGTCTGTATTATGCTCTAGTCTGTAGTCAAATGTTAGAAGGTTCAGTCACAAGGTGGGAGTTTAGCTTACTATAAATAATCTTGATGAGCCAAGGATGAATAGGACAGAGATATAAATAAGTAAAAGTAAATTCTTCGTTATCGAAACTGCTGTCATTAGAGTTTTGTTGGGCCATTTGGAAGAGCTCTTTTTTGAAACTTTTTATGATTTAATATTTTTGTTAATGGAATATTATATAATTATAAATATTCAGTGTTTAAAAGAAAAGAAAGAAGATATTGTTTCGAAAAATTATTATTGTTATTAAAAAATATTGAGCAAGCACGTTCTTATTTAAGTGTGCAAGAGGTAAATGTTGCATTAATTATACACATATTTTATTATTTTCGTTGTTTAATCTTTATATAAATTTTGAAGCAGAATTTATCTTAAAAAATTTATGTATTTTATTAATTTAATAAATTTTTATATTACAGATGATTATTAAAATCATATTATGGTTTTTATGCCTTAATCTGGCAAAGCAAGGAATAGTGGAAGCTTCTGTCTCTGTAGTAGAAGTTCCAGCTGGAAATTTGGCTGAGTTACCTTGCCTCAGCAGTGATGATTATCATAGATTTATGTTTTGGCAGTTAACTGACAACAGGCATATCATTGGTCCTGGTAATCCTTTAGATGAAGAAAAATATAATTATGAAGTTCTTACGGGAAAACTGTTTATAAGAGTATAGTCAATTTAAATTTTAAAATAATAATTTTTGCAATGATATTTATTTATCATAAAATTAAATTTCAAGGGGGTTTCAACAGCTGAATCTGGTTTTTACAAATGTATTTCAAGAGGAATTCAAGATGGTTCATCTATTAATGTTCATATGGTAGAATTGATTGTTAAAAAAGATCCACAAGCTTTTGTAGAAAATAATTTTGAAGTAATTAAATTTTTAATTAATAATAATATGTCAATAATTAATAATACACTTATGTAAACTATTTGTAGACAAATTTATTGCGAGGGATGGCTATAACAATGGTGATAGTTGTAGGAATTGCTATAGTTCTTCTTGTGCTTATACTTAAACGGAGAAAAACCCAAAGATTCTTTGGTAAGAAATTATTTTTAGAAAATATCTCATTTATATTATTCACTTTTTGTGATACATAATTCATAACTGACGCAGACATGATGGAAGAATCTCGAGAAAATTCTCCAGCAAAATATATAGGACATATTCAATCTGCACCAGTAACTCCATCTCCTAGAACGCTTGACAGTGGAGGCATTGACAATATGGGTTTAGATGTTGATTTTCCTAAAGTATTCCAACAAATGCAAAAAGGACAACCAATGCCATTATAATAAAAATAATTTTTATACGTAGTTATAATAAGTACAACATGTAAAAGTGTTGGTGATATTTTATTACTTAAAATGTTTTTTATATTACTTTTTTTGAAAGTTACTGAAAAAAAAAAAAAAAATCATAAAAATATTTCATAATTTGAATTTTCAAATAAAGTAATATAGATTTAAAGTCACGTTTTATAAATTTGTAATATAAAAGTTTAGTGATCAAATGAAAGTTTGAAATAGTTATTTTGATGCTGAAAAAATTATCAATAAATATATTTTTTAAGTTCATTGTATAATATATAATTACTGTATATAAAATATTGAGACAAATGCATGGACACTGTAAATATTATCTAATAAAAAGTTTTATTAAAGTTATTTTAATATACAAGTAAAAAGTTAAAAATATTTAACAGATCCTAAATTTTAAAGTTATATACATTAAAAAAATATGACTCAAGTTATATTTTTTTAAATATGAGATGTACTTTCAATAGTACTTGGAGTAATATCCATCATGTTATCATCTACACCTTCTTGTTCATCTTCATCATCATCTTCTTCGGGTTCAACTTCAGTTTCAAGTAATCTAATTTTTCTTTTATTTTCACTTAATATTGCAGCTACTTTTCTTGGACCACTAACAGCTAACTTTCGTGGTGAAATATCTTGAAAAGGTTTAGATAAATTAGGATCAGTAACATCATTTAAATTTAATATAACGTCTGGCCCCATATTTTGTTGATCATTTAATAAAGAGTGATTCATGGGAAGTTGAATCAAACACGACGAATTATTTTCTTGATTTAAAATTAATAAACTTAAAAAATCTTGTGAGTAAAATTGTAAATCTGATATTTTTTGATCTTCGGATCTTTTTGATGGAGTTGAAGGAGCTATTTAAAAACATTGATTTTTAAATTAATAATGTTTTAAAAAAAAAATAAATTTTCTTATTTATAAATAAATTAATACTTTACCTTGTTTATTATTTATGTCAATTTTTATTGTTTTAAAAATTAAAGGCTCATTCATATTTGAAAAATTTATTCGAAATAGCTGAAGTATGTTGCAATCTGCATTAGGTACTGCAATCATTAAATTTCCATCAGTTGTCACAATTTGAGAAGATAAGGAATTAGTCACAGAAATTAGCGGCATAACTTTCTGCTTGAAATGTTGAGTTAAATCTTGGTAAGCACTAACAAATACTTCATTAATTGCTTCTATAAGAGTCGAATGAGCTTGGAGAAGAGAACCTTCAAAATCTTGCCTTATAATTAAAGGATGATTTTGTAAACACCTATTTTCAACAAGCATTGAAGCCCATTCACTTCCTTCAGGACTAAAACAGGTTTGTAAAGGATCTTGCCTTAAGTATTGTCCTAATTTTTCCAAATTTACACCTTTACGTTTACTTGCATTGAGTTCTATTTTATCAAAACCACAAAGAAATTCTGCTATGTAAGTCAAATCTTGTTGACTTACTCTACTCATTTCAGGAGGAATTCTTTCATCATTCAATCTTAATATTATAGTATAAAGCCATCTAAAAAAAATGAATATGTTAAATTATGAAAATATATATTATTTATTTGTAATTTAAATTATTTACTTTTAACTTACCTTATGAAAGCTTTATAATCACGCATACTATGATCTATAACTTGCTGAGCTTCAGAAGTTTTAGCCAAGAATGACTGTGCAGCACTGAGAGCATTAGTTATTGGTGTCTCATCTTTAAGACCTAAGGCTTCATAAGCTCCTCCAAATCTTACCATACCCCGCATTTCTGCTAAATGATATATCAAAGCCATTCCAACACTGCTCAAGTGTTTTAAAACTAGTTTCTTCCAAAAATGTTAAAAATATCGATTTATTAAAAATTTAAAGAAATTCTATTCAAAAATACTTACTTGAATATTGGTGTAACACATGTCGATACTTTGACCCAATTTTTTTAATCCCTTTTCAGTAAGGTCTCGTAATAAAAAATTAACTAAATCTAATGTAGGAACTCCAATCATTAAAAGTTCTAAAAAATCTGCTGCTACTGTGCCTGGAGGCTTATCTGCGGCATATTTAGCTAGTTTTTCATCCATTTCTAATAAAATAGTTTCCCACGCTTCTGATATAGACATCAATGTTCGTGATAAATAGTCCATTAAACATTCAACATGAGATTGAATTTGTGCTACCTTTATGAAAATAAAATGGTTAATCTCTAGTATTAAAAATTCAAAAATCATATTTAAAACTTACATTTAAGAAAGCCTCACTGTTTTGAAGTAAAGAGCATGATAATCTTACAACTACTATACATTCATTGCTTTTCCAACTTGCCCATAAAGCTTTACCTGCTCCACCGCTAATCTCTAATACTGGTCCATTACCAATTGTTATCATCCCACAGTAAAACATTCCAAATATATACATCATAATGTTACCATTTTCTTGACCAAGCTAAAATGATACGAAAATATATTTTTGTTTATTATTTTTTAGATCAATTTATAATCTTACAAATAATATGTCCAATGTCTGTGATAAAAATTCCTTCCTTTCAGGTTCTTGACCAAAACTTTTATTTAAATTAGGTAAAGGTGGCAAATAATCACCCGTACAAGAAGAACAAATTTTTTCACTGCTGTTACTACAACCAGGAGCAGTAAGGCACAACCAAGCAATGCAAGTACAATGTTCATTTGACTTCAACTGTGTTTTATGTACAATATTTTTGTTTTCAATATCAACTAAGCATAATGATTTTGAATGAGCATAAATAATAGCTATAAGTTTACCATCTGGTCTCCAAGCTATATTTGTTATTATATCTCCTTCTTCACTAGGATTTAATAGCCAAACTCTTTGCCAATTCAATCGATGTAAAGCTAACTCCCCTAAAATAAAATTTCATTATAAATAATTATTATTAAAAAATATAGATATATGTAGATAAAAAGATGCATCAAATGAAATAGTAAGTGTAATATAAATGACACTGCTTTCTTTAAGAGAGTTCTATTCTAAATTCGGTTTTTTAAATCTTTTATAAAATATTGTTATTATATAAATTTATTTTATATAATAACAGTTTATTATCAATTAGTTTATTTATCAAATCAAACCTTTGGAATTTGCAATTGCTAAAAGATCCATATTAGGAGACCAATGCATTAATGTTACTTGATTAGGAAGCTGACGTTCTTCCAGTTGCCGAATTTTTCCAGACATTTTTATTTATCAATAACTGTAAAAGTTTATAAAATTTATTTGTATTATTTTTTCAAATTTAAATTTTGAGGTTAAGTGCTATAACAACAAAAATTTAAAATCTGCGCGTGCGTTCTTTGACATCATCTAATGTTAGATATTTATATTATGTAAATAAGATAATAGATAAAAGACAATTATTATGTTAGGATCATTTTTTATAGTATTAAGTATATATAATAATATTATTCACGTTTGCTGCTATAAATAAATTATCAAATTAAAAAAAACTAGTATCACAAAAAGACAATATAAATGTTTGCTAATACGTATTTTGATTTTTTTACATAAAAATTATAAATTTTATATTCGTTACATAAAATTTTTATAAACTATATCTATTATTTATAGAAAATTATATATTTTTTACAACCTAAATATTGAATTTATTTTATGATTATAAATTTCAATTTATTTAACTATACATAAAAAAATACATAGTCTAACAATAATAAATATTGTAAGTAAATGGCAATAAGAATGTTAATTTATACATTCTTATGTGAACAAAACAAAATAATTTCCATGTTAAAAAATTATAAGATAATTTTTGAGTCTCACATTATTTGAAAATTTTTAGTTGTAATTTAGTAGTAATAGCACTAATAACATAATTAACTATATTTGTATATAATTTGACAATTGTGATGAATCGCATTCTAATGAAAATAGAGATTAATACGATTCTGATGAACTTTTTTTAAACGTATAGCTCGCATTAACGATCAGTGTCGATTTATTTTTAGTTACGGATGTCGAAGGGCGAAAGTGACCCTGACATCTTAAATTTTAAGCGCTTAAACATATTTCAATAAATTCTTTAATCATTAGCAATTAAGTTATTAAAATAAATATTTTACTGTTTAAAAAAAAAAAAAAAAAAATATTTTTTATACCAATTAAGCAATAATTTGAACAATTTTATATTTAAAATTGTAATTTTATGCATATTCTGTATCTTTAGCCGATCGTCCGTTTCTACTTAAATGTGAGCCAGTAGAAACAGTCAATTAGATAAGCACGAATTGTACTACTCATTAGCACGTTCATGATATTGAAAAAGTTTAAGCGAAATAAAAATTTATTTCATACCATTGTTTGTAAAATAAAATGAATTATGTATTCAAAAGTTGAAATAGCCAAAATGAATTTGTTTTTTATCGCATTGATTACGATTGTATTTATTTTGATTCAAATAAAATAAAATTGCTAATGAAAGCTAATAAAATTCATTTTTTTTATTAAAAAAAAAAAAAAAAAAAGGAGTATGATAGCGTACTTAAAACATTTTTTTCTCTTTGTTAAAGCATCAATAAACTTCAAAGTTCAAAAAGAAAAAGGCAATATTTATCAAGCGAAAGAGAAAGAAGAAGTTTGAATGCTCGCTTTTTCTCTACAAAAGCTGCGTGCATCAAACTACGCCACGTTCGTGCAGAGCCAAAAGACAAAGCACGAAGAGCCATACGCCGATAACGCAAGAGTGCGGGGCGCGCTTGCACGCGTCTATGTAACGCCGAAAAGGGAAAAGAAAAAAGAATCGCGGCGAGAAAGAAGGCAAAAAATAAAAAGAAGCGGCGCGAGAGAGTAAGGCAGGCCACGGCGTGTATAGAGAGACACACGAGGAGTATAGTGCACGCGAGCGCGAGCCCGCGCGCAAAGACAAAAGAGCGTTACGAGTAGGGGCTGACGCGTCGCGCTTGCAGAAAAGAAAAAAAAAAAAAAAAAGAAAGAGACAGAGAGAGAGAGAGAGAGAGAGAAGCGTCGACTACAACACGAACGACGGCGACGACGACGACGACGACGACTCGAGCTTTAGCGCTCGGGGTATATCATGGCTTCGCGTGAATATAGGGAGTCTAGGCGAAGAAGGGCCACAAGAGCCACCACTGCGCGCGTCGAAGGGCGCGCGCCAGTCCGCGCGTAATAAGTAAACTTGCGCGAGCGCATTTCCTCGCGCTACCACGTGATACACGCAGCACCAGAACAAGAGAGAAAGAGATAGAAAGACGGAGAATCCGGCAAAGTTCCCTCTCTCTGTTTCGTTCTTTTAGCAGTGTATAAATGTGTGTGTACATGCGCGCGTCCGCCGCGCGAGTCTCGAGTCGAAAATCTAAATCCGTCCAAGAGCCAAGAGGAGAGGCGCCGTCGCGAGAAGCAGCGGTCCGCGATAGTCAATAATCGCCTCTGGTTCGCGCCGCCTCGGCGCGCGGACGACTGACTCTCCTTCTTTCCCCTCCTCTCTTTACCCTTCGCTGGACCGGATATCAATCTCCGTGCCGATTTTCGTTGCAAGCTTTCCTGAGCGAAGAAGAGAACGAGACGCCGGAGAAAGGAGACGAGCGCGCGCGCACATATAGACACGCGCGCACACACGCGCACACACACCGAGTTGTGCCGAAGAAAGAGCGCAAGGAGGGAAGAAAAACGTCCAAACTTCCTCCCGGTCCTCTGGAGGCCCTATAACACGTTCTCATACACCCCCACAAACACACACACACACACACGCACACACATATAAATATATATAAGCGAAGATGATTCGCGTGGATGAGACCGATCCCGTTGGCGGTAAGATATTAGTTTCCATGACGATTTGGGGATCGAATACACGAGTGTCATTTGTTGCAAGGACGCGCGCGTTATTTTTCACGTTTTTTATCCTTTTTTTTTTTTTTTTTTTTTATTTTATGTTAATAGTTTTTCAATTTTACCCGCAAAGGTGAACGTTGTTGCCGATTTTTCTCAAGGCTTTGGCGAAGTGATCGAATGTGTTCGAGATTTCTTGAATGAAGTGATTTACGAATCTTCGAGCTTGTTTATACCGAGTGAAAAAATTTTAAGGAAACAATGAGACTCGACTGTGGATTAAAGTCGATGAATTAAAAGTGAAAAAAAAAAAAAAAAAAAAAAAAAAAAAAACAAACAATAAATAAATAAATAAATAAAGTTATCGTATCGAAGTTTTAGAAAATCGGTAACTACAACGTCGGTTTGCTACTTTAACTTTAGTAACAACGTCGAGGTCCAGTGAAATTTTCGCGTGAATAAATAGTTTTAGTTTAGTTAAGAGAAGAAGAGAAAGAGAGAGTGAAAGCGGACTATATATTTACGGAATGTAGAATTGGAGCAGTAGAATCGTGTTCTTGCAAAGTTTATTTCGGATTCGTCGTTGCATTCGCGGTGAGCAACGGCCGCGGTAATATACCGCGAGGAGGACACGTCGATCGATATAATAATTTTTGCTCGCGTTAATCTTTAAAGGCGGCCCGCGTTCGATCCCCGCGTTGCTAAGTAGAACAAATAGAGAGAAAGAGAGAGAGAGAGAGAGAGAGAGAGAGAGAGAGGAAAAGCGATTCCGTCTCTAGGCTACATCAAGGAGCGTTCCAGTTTACACGGGCACTTTTTGCGTTATATATATATATATATATATATATAACGTAATGTCGAAGCCGCGAGTCTATAACTATTACATTACGCGGGTGTCGTCGGCTCGCGCGAAATTTTATCATTATATAACGAGGTCACGTGTGCGTAACGTTAAAACCGCCCGAAAATTCGCGCCGCGCGGAAATAATAAAGCGCGTAAATTCTCTAGCACGACGACGTCGAGGCACACACGCGCGCGCGCGTCCGCACGAAATATCCCATAGGGCCTCGGAAAGAGTAAGACAGAGAGAGAGAGAGAGAAAGAGAGAGCGAGACGCTCTCTCGGACTGTCTTAGAGTTCCGCGCAACTATTCTTAGTTCGCAGCGTACGAAATTCTTTCCGCGGGCGGGCGCCGAGACGACGACGAAGACGCGTGCGATAGAAACTCGGAGAGGAATTTTAGCTGCAAATGGCTCGTTTAGGGAAGATTAGAAGGAATGAAAAAAAAATATATATATATACGGGAGTATTAGAAGGGTAGATCGAAAATAAAGGATTTTTGACGTTTTAGAAAAAGCTGCAAGGGGGAGGGGGGAATTCGATTTATGAATGAATGAAATTTTTTTTATTACTTTATTCGTTAAGTTGTGAATGGAGTGAATTATGTCCGATTAACGATTAAAATGAACAATTTAGCATGTAAATTATACGATAAATTTTCATTTTTTTTATCAAACATGACATATAAATATTTATTTCTAAATAATTTTTAAAAATCATTTTTCTTCTTCTTTTTTTTTTTGGAAAAATTTTATCTTTTACAAAAAATTAATTCTGCATTTTATCATAATATTTAAATATTATCTTTGAAAATTATTGTAAAAAAAATGTCAATTTTTGGTTTTCATGGAATACAATGAACTTTTGATGAATTTATAAGGAAAATTTTTTAAATTTCTCACCGTAAGATGATTTACTTGAAAAGGTTAATTAACTTAGAAGTTTGCCAACATTCGCTTATTGACAATATGATTAATAAGACGTTAACGCAACAAAGTTTAACTATTTAATATCGTTTCAAGTGTATATAAATCAATTTATTGGGTGTCTGCCTGATTTAAGCTATTTCCATAAACAATGATAAGAAATTTTTTTTATCCCGTTATAATTGTATTTGTCTCGAAAAACAATTTTATTCGCATTTATTTGCAATTTTATCGCAATTCAAGATAATTTTAACTTTACCTTGCAAAATTGTAACTTGGTTGGTATCGAATTTATTTCTCATTTATTCGAACAATTCTTCGTTTAACCCCGAGCATCTTATAAAATTTTATTTTTGTGTTTATTTTCGTGATCGATCAATCCTCAAGGGTAAATTATTTTGTTACATGTATATATATATATATATATATTTTTTTTTTTTCTAAATTTCAGAAATCGAACCGAGCTTCCCTTACAGAGACGTGACAGTGCGCAAGGGCATCGAATTCAAGGACCATTATGACATCGAATCCGAAATTGGCAGGTACGTGTCAATGAATCTTTATACGCGTACACGCGTGTTATACCTTCGACTCTGATGATGAACGAAAAGACAAAAAAAAAAAAAAAAAAACAGAAAATAATAATATTAAAGGGTGAGAGAAAAAAAAATACAACAAGTCCGCGAGAGTTCGCGCGATGGAAATTGGAACGCGTGTGTGCTATCGGAAATCGCGTGAAACTTCGTTCCGTTAACTTGTATATACATATATATATGTATATATATATTGAATATTCTTACTTCACTAACTGGAGCAATCGTTACTTTTGCATAACGAAAACGAATACTCAGCGTTTATTGGTAAATTCGATCGATTTTAAAACATTTTCCCCGATCAACGTTTTATTGTTTTATGCAAATTATAAAATAGCGTATTTTTTAAATATAGGTTGTTTGAATTTCTTTTTTTCGAACAGCATCTATTTGAAAGCGTTAGTTTGATAAACGTTATTACCAGCTTTTTTTAAAACAAGAATAATTTAGACGTTAAATTTTTATCAGCCGAGAGCTATTGCTTTAAAATATTTATTTCGTTGAAATTTGGGTCGCGTCGCGCCTCTTGATAAGTCCTCAAACTTTCCGAAAGCAAAGAAGTATGCAAATAAGGCACTTGTACCGAATTCGATAATTCGCTGTCTACAAAAGCATCGTTTCACAATAATATTTAACTAAATGACAAAGTATAAAGATAAAAGTTTGTTTCAACGATTAAATATCGTAAATTTACAACGCAACAAAATTCTCAAACAATACCGTGATATGTAATTATCAAAGCAATTATCCGGATAATACATAAGATTCAATTCTATAAAAATCGATTTCACTCAACATCTCGCAATTCTCGGTCCGTACGATAAAATTCATGCACTTGGCCAAGTAAAAAGAAGACAGACGCAACACAGGGAAAAATAAAAGAAGAAGAAGAAGAAGAAGAGAGAAAAGACGTCGATCTCGCTCATGTACGCGTATATATACGCGAGGGCGGAAAAGGGAAGAGATACATCAAGCTTGAGCGTCGTCTCTTCTCGTACGTTTATATCGTCGTTGAAATGCGCGTATGCATGTATCTACCGGTCGCGCCAGTCAATTTTGATTATAAGCCACCGTATTTGGCAGCATCGCGCGCGCTTTCAACCTCCTGGTTGCATACAGGGATACATGTGCGTGTGTGTGTGTGTGTATGTGGGTGAGAGAGAGAGAGAGAGAGAGAGACAGAGAGAGACAGAGAAAGAGAGAGGGACAGGAAGCTGCGCAAAATTGATGGCGCGTATACGTTCCGCGTTTCATAATGCTATATGTCTGTGCAGTTTACGCGTGTTCGTAAACGTGTATATGGCACTTGTTTAATTGATGAATTTTTTTTTTTTTTTTTACTTTGCTTCATTTGAACAAATGAAATTTTTTAAACTCTCGATAATATTGGGCGAATATCGGTGGAAAAATTTATTTCGGTTCTGTTGATTATTAGGAGTATAGAATATTCGAGCTCAAACAATGCAATCGCAGGAAGTTTTTGTTATCCTTCAAGGACGGCATAACAATGTTGCCTTATGTTTATTCAATTCTTATAAGTTTACATATGTATTATGCGCGATTTTGACGTTATAGCGTGTGACGCCATGTATTTATAATGATTTCCGAACCGCAGCTCGTATATACGTGTATATCTATATATTATAAAGTCCGAATTAAGCAAATGCATAAAGGTTTAATTTGTTATTTAAATGACTTTAATAAAAATCTTTTCGTGTAACGCAGACGCCACGTGCGCCACACACGACACATAAAAATCGAATTTTTAATCATCTCGCAGAGGATTATTGGATTGAATAAAAAAAAAAAATAATAATAATAATAATGAAAAAAAAAAAAAAAAAAATTAATCTCTTAAGCTGCTAATTGAAAGAAAAAAAAAAAAAATAAATAAACTATGCGCTGAATTTCTAAAATTGGTAGTGTAGAATAATGCATAAATTACATTGCATAATAATAAACAAAATCACGAACGTTCGAGAATAATCTTAAATTAAAAGCATTCGAGGTCACGTTTGACACTCTTACAGATTATTTAAAGCGATCTAAACAACGAAACGTAAAAAAAGATGCGGATTTACACACACACACACACACACACACACACACACACACACACACACACACACACACACACACACACACACACACACACACACACACACACACACACACACACACACACACACACACACACACACACACACACACACACACACACACACACACACACACACACACACACACACACACACACACACACACACACACACACACACACACACACATATATATATATATACTACCTTTTATATATATAATCTTGTGGATTTAATTATTGGCTAATGAGACGAAGAAGCTCGCAGCGCGGAAAAAGAATCTCAGCGTCACGTGGATTGTTTTCTGCTTATGCAGATGTTCCTTGCAAGATCAACAGACTGGCACGATAAATAAACTTTAGTCGGGGCTCCCGCGCATATTTTTCGTTATAAATAGAACGAATTTTTCGACACCTTTAATACAACGTGGATATCAAAGTTTATACACGGAAAGACGAATTTTCCTCGTGAGGTTATTCTTCGTTTTTTTTTTTTTTTTTTTTCTTTTTTTGATTTTTCACTTCGATTCTTTCGGTGCCTTGAAAATTTTTTTTTTCGCCCCGGTTTTTCTTCGATATTTTATTTTATTGTTTTACGGTGCGCAAAAAATTCGCAAGAAAAATTAACGTGTCGCCGAGAGGTTAAAGTTTGTTTTAATCAAGGATAGAAAAAAGCTTCAATTTTTACAAAAATATATGTAGCTTATCGCGTTATTATATCTAAAGATAAATAAACGACGGTTAAATAAATATAAAAATATGGTATAATTGTAGATTTTTTTTTTTAAAGAATTTCATTGGCGTTATTGTAAATTATTAAATTTTATTTTATCATAGTTACAAATAACGCTTGGAAAAAAAAAAAAAAAAAAAAAAAAAAAAAAAAAAATTAATAATGCGCACTAAGAGAAAAGTAATGGATACATAAATTAAATTATTTTTAGATTAAAGAGATAACTATTTTACTTTTGAAAACATTTATTTTATGAGGATAGATTATTCTTTACACTCGTAAACTTTATATGAATTTTATTTCGCGTTTTTCGAGCATCTCGGTCTTGGCTATAAATTTTAAAAATGCATCAAAACTAACGAATAGTCTTAATATCGAAGCCAAAATATTTGAAAATGTTCAATTGTAAAATTCATCCATTATTCAAGTTTCATAGCCATTTTAATATCAAAACTTATCGATCAACTCAACAAGTGTTGCTCTTTTAATAGAGCCGAATAAAATAACGCGAGTTTTCCCTATTTTTATTATACAAATACCCATTTTAAAGAAATTAAGAATAAGATGATAAAAGATCCGATCGACATCAAGATTCACCGATCTTTTTTTTTTCTTGTCCGTTTTTAGAAATGTTCATATTGACGATGCAATATTTTTTCATGCCAACGTAAATTTTACACTAAATTTTATGATTAACAACTAAAAAATTTACAAAAGAACATAGTTTTTTTATTTTCAAAAGAACTTAATCATATAAATTAAACTCGTAAGGAAGTAGTAAATTTTGTTGCTAGTACTCGGCATTTTATTGAATGGTCGGAGATTCTCTCTCTATAAAGCGTCTGCTCGCTTTTACGACTATGAAAGTTGGCACGAAACATGTATAAAAAAAGAATTCATTAGTATCGCGTATATGCTTATACAAACACACGTACATATTCCTACATTCCAAAGTTAATTTTTGATACACGTAAATATAATATTTTTTTTTTTTTTTTTTTTTTTGAAAAAGAAAATAAAAAAAAAAAAAAATGCAAAGAAAAAAAAGAAAAAAAAAAAAAGAAAGAAAAGATGCATCGTTATAAATTTGCTTATACAACATCAATAAGTTAACCGATGTCGTAGACTCTGTCTTCTCATAGAATAAAATAAAAAGAAAAAAAAAAAAATAAACTTTTCAACGCGAACGTGAAAATATCACACAGCGACAGACACATCGATCTAGCGCGAAATTCTCCGCATACCTCACTTCGTCAACCCACGCGGATGCATCGCCGTTGAGCTAAACCGAGCCGATTGAATCATCGAGCGCTTCGCGACGACGTTGTGAATGAAACTACTATACTATACATATCCCATTATCGTTCCTCTTACGCGCTCGCGCTATCGTCCGAAAAAGCGTAGCCGACGAAAGCAGGTGGTCGCGAAGGGTTCTGCTATTTTCCTCGCTTCCGGTACTTATTTTAATAACGTATATAATTAGTTGACTCAACGTTTAAAAAAGAGTGAGAGATAGAGCGAGAGAGAGAGAGAGAGGGGGGAGGGGGAGGGGGAGGCGAATCTTTCGAAGATGCGTAATCAAGGTCTTGGTATCTATAAATAATGCCGAACGTTCAACAACGTAGAGATGAAAGCTAAAGGGTCGAGTCTCTTATATATACGTACACACATAAGAACGCGTCTCGCGAAAGGAGAGGGAAAACACCGAGTGTGTATGCTCGCTTCTTTCTCTCTCTCTTTCTCTCTCTCTCTCTTTTTTTCTTCCTCTCTTGACGGTGCTCTTGACACGTGCGGGTTCACGTCGCGGGAAGACAGAAAAAGAGAAAGAGAGAGAGAGAGAGAGCGACGGCCCTGCGTCGCTCGCGAACGTGACTTGGCTTCATTACAAATCGGACCGCTGAATCGCGCACGACGAGCGATTCTTTTGCCAGATTGCCTGAGGTGGAACGCAGCGCGAGAGAGAGAGAGAGAGAGAGAGAGGAGAGGAAGCGACGCACCGAAAACTCGAGGCAGGATCTACCGGATGTGGATATACTATCTGCTAGCGATGGTTCGGGGAAGAATGGATGGGCCTTTGTCGGCTATGCGCGGACTTTGGATCTTGATTAATGGGTGCTTGAATTTTGCACGAGGAAACTTTTTCAACTCGCGAGCGTTGAGAATATGGGAGGAGTAAAGTATATGAACGTGAATAGAAGATATAAAAACTTTCGAGAACGATTATACCATGTACTTTAAATTCAGCAACGCGAAGAAAATATTCACGAGCAAAAGAGAAAGAGAAAGAGAGAGAGAGAGAGAGAGAGAGAGAGAGAGTGAATGAGATATGCGCAAATTTACGTTATACGTGTTGATACAACGATATACTGGCGCTTCAGATTCACTAAATGCGCGCGTAAATGCTCTTATACTTCTTTTGAAATTCAATTTGAATGGCTCGAATTTGTCTTTCAAGTATTCGAGGGTTGGATGGTTGTCAGAAACGTTTTTTGGCAGAATGCTTTGTTTGTGGGTGTAATCTTGCGATTAAGCTCATATTTGTATATATATATATATATATATATATATAAAACCGATTTGTCTGGATTTTTAGTTATCCTCTACAGTCCGACACGATTATTCATACCATTCGGGAAATTGTTTCTTTAAAAGATTGTTGTTTTGATGCAACAATTTGCAATCGTTACTAATTAATACAATTATATATTGTTTTAAATAATTCTAAGCGCTGATATTTGTTAATATTTGTTTTAATGCAATATTTTATTTTACAAATATTGAATACATTTTGTACAAAATTTAAATTTAACAACGGCTCGCATGTATTGTACAACCAAATGTTATATTTTAATAATACCTTTAATAACGATTAAAATAATATCGCGCGAAAAAAAAAAAAAAAAAAAAGAAATTGAAAAATAAACGTTACGAAAAGAAAGTCTCGATCTTGCCGCGTTATGAACTTTGCGAAAATCCATCGTTTCGCGCTCGCGCGCGACAAAGTATTTGGCGCGCAGCCAGAATTTATTTCCTTTTTGACAAACGAGATCGAATTGTCTAAACAAGC